>JAWMRA010000048.1:2128735-2190098 GCA_035584735.1 Pseudotriccus pelzelni
CGCGGGGGCGGTTGAATCAGCCAGGAAATGCAGTGCCTTATGAAATGGCTGTGATGGGACTGATCGGTGGGGTTACAGACCAGACAAACACAGTCCAGCGTGCGGATACGCCGGGCTGTGAAATGCAGCCAGTTCTTCCTCACGGGAAACGGGGCTCGTTTTCCGAGCTTTGAGCAGCTCCTGAGTTCCTGTGGGGATCGCTGGGGGTCCGGTTTTGTTCTGCACAAAGATCTGCTGCTGCTGCTGCTCCTCTCGTTATTGGCATTATTGGGAGGCCTCGGCAGGCCCCGAAATCTCCGTTCACAGTTTCATCAGGGCAGTGCTTAAGCTGCTTTGAGCTTACGTGTGGATAACCTTTTGACTTCATAAAGTTCTACATGTTGATTTGTATGACATTTCCTTTAGCCACAGATGTGGGGTTTTGTGTTTGTTTGTTTTTTTTTTTCCCCCATTTTAAGTCTCCTAACTGAAGTTAGATTTAAAAAAAAACCCCACAAACATACATCATTTAGCTAAATGGAGCTGTAGATAAGGTGGTGCCTCGTTGGCAGGAAGGGCAGTTTTCATTACTTTAATTGTGTGATTTGTCAGGATTTTCAGCATTTTATAAATGCTGTAGTGTTATATGACAGAATTAAAAGGATTTAGAATGAAAGGAGTTTAAGAAAAAGACTTTGCAACAGGATTTCAATACTTTATGTATTTGGGGGGATTTAGGGAGCTGCTTTTCATTTCCATCATCCCCCTGCATTTTGTTAAACACTGTGTGTGCAGCAGGTGTGTGCAACGTCAGCGCATCACACATGCAAATAAACACAATTTTGCAAATGAGAATTAATCCCCCACAACTTGGAAGATTAAATCCCACCACAGAACTGCCTCCATTAGGCAGCACAGAGCCCAACACATGGCACTCTGCAATCCCATGAATGGGGCAGCTATTAACCTGATTTAGTGCCCTCGAGCCCTCACCATAATGATCCTTTTCCACCGTATTAATATTTACATTCCGAAAGTATTTGGGGGAAAAAATGGATTTTTTTTTTTGTTAAAATGAAGGTCTTGGTCGTTACAGACCAAAATGAGAAGTTTAAGCACCTATTGTAAAAATTTTGAACATCTGTGGGGATTAAAACTGGCATTCCCCACCACCTTCCTTCCCCTGCCTTGCCGTTAAACTGAGAACTAGACTGTAAAGAAACAGAAGAATTCGTGTCTCTAATAAATCTTAAATTAAACCCTAAAAAAAAAAAAAAAAAAAGGAGAGTTAAATACTTCAGGTGCAATCCTGGCTCCACTTAAATGGGTGTGAGAACTCCTGGCGCTCAGCGTTTGCCCCTGGCTGAGGGAACAGAACAAACGCGGTTCGTGCGTTCCCTGCACTGAAGGCAACAAATGGGTTGCCAGATTTTAAGAAGACCGCATGTTTCATTTATCAGTTTACAGGTCAGTACATACAGGACAGGTTTGACTCACAAAAGGCCTTGAAATAATAGGAATAAAAAGGAAAATACATCTGGCTGGTTTAGGTTGCTTGCAAAGCTATTGTTGACGGTGGAGTTATTGATGGGGCCCACTTGACTTTCTAAATACCCAAATGTGTAGGAGGGAAGACTTACCCTCGTCCAGATGAGAGGACTGAACAGTGTTTGTTACAAATTAAGTGCATGTACCGGAGTTATTAATAATTAACAGAGTCTGTGATGTGAAAATGTATATTGTTAATTGTTGTGCCCTTCTGAATAAATGATTTAGTGCTGTGCAACAGTATTGGAGAATTTCAGGAGGCTCTATCACTGCTATTCTTTAGAGATCAAAGGGAGGGGAAAAAAATGAAATTCCATTGTTCACCACACACATACAGACCTATAGAGAGATAATGAAAAAGGCAGAAGTTGAAAGAAGTCGGAGGAAATTCAGCAGCGGTGGTGTTGGTTGTTATTCTGCTATTTGAGTTGGGTAGGAACATGCCCTGGAATTCAGTAAAACGCTGCTCGCAGGCAGAAGTGAGGATTTTTTTTTTTATTTATTTTTTTTTCCAGCTCAGTTTCAGTTTTATTTCTGTTTGTGCAGCAGTAAAGCAGAGTTCTCCAAACTCTTAAACCCCCGTTTTGAGCAGCATGGCGTCTTTAACAGTCTGGCTGCGCTGGGTGAAGGTGTGACTGAGCCTGGGGGCACCCGGGGCTGCTTTTCTTTCCAGCCCTGGTGCCAGTGGGGTGGGAGAGGATCCCAGGGCTGGGAAAACTGTCCCAGCAGCTGAGTTAGAGCAGGGTACAAGCAAACTGGGGCTGTGGGGCTGCTGCCTGGGGAAACCACTCTGCAGAGCAGATCAGAGGTGGCGTTAGAGTCGGGCTTTCCCTTCGAGAAGCCTGAATCGCACTGGAGGTTTTGTTCTTGAAGTCTTCCATCTCTGGGTGGTGGAACTGGTTTGAATTTAACCTGGTGGTTCCTGGGGAAGGGGCTGGAGAGAGAAGCGATTTCTCTCAGGGCTGACACTCTTTGCTCCACTTGCACCTCAGCAGAACAAGCTGGAATCGGAGGGGTGAGACCCTCACAGAGCTGGTGACACCTCAGCACGGACAGTCCTTCATAAAACCATGCAAACCGAGCACGTATCCCCCATTAAACTTACAGAACCCTTAACCCCCACCGTAGGAACCGAAATAACTGCCCAGCCCTGGCCGGGTTTTGCTGCTGGCGTTGCGATTCCCTCCCCTCTCTGCCCGTTCTTCGGCGTCCCTGACTCTGCGGTTTGTGTTTCTGTCGCTGATCTGTGAGTTTTGTGTTGGACGTTCAGGGGTTTGGGTTGTGTTTTCAACACCCTCCCCATAGGTTTGGCCCCCACCCGTGCTTGGGAAGGTAACACAGGCAGCACGTGGTGGTTTGCTCTGTCTCACTGTTGGTTTTCCCTCTTCCCAGGTGCCCAGAAATGTGATAACTTCTCGGAGAAGCGGCCCCTGCTTGGTGTGTGCAAAAGCATTGGATCCTCTGGGTAAGGACATGAAGTCATTTGTAAAACTGTAACATCATCTAAAAGGAAATGACATCTTTAAAGCTCCCTTCCTGTTTTTGCTCGTGGGATGGCACTGGGATGTGGTTTTAAACTTCCTTTCAGTGTGTCAAGGTGTTTTCCTACGATCTGAGCTTTTGGAAAGGCATAAAAAAGAGATATGAAATAAAGAAAGGGGTACTTTAGGTTTATTTTATTCTCAGTGTAACCACAATTCGATGATTAACCTTTCCTGACATTAATCCCGGTCAGAATTACTACTGTGAAGCGTCTAAAGCAATCTTTGTGTCATAAAAAGTAATTAGGAGATGCTTTCAAGCAGCAGCCACGTACCACATGGACTACAAGCACCAAGTAATTCCATTGTTACAGCCACACGTTTATTAGCAAAATATGTGTAAGATCTACTTCCTTGAGTTAGAAAAATGAGTTTACAGCCTCTCTCTGGCCGGTACTGTTGAACCTCTGCTCTTTAGAAGAGGCCCTTAAGGTATTTTATGTCTGTTTGATGCCTCAGTTCAGACAATGCACTGGATTTATATCTCTACCTACAGGAAAATATTTGCTTTTCAGGGGTAATCCTCTACACAGCCATTCAAAGGCTGAACAGCTGAGGCAAATCTTCTTACAGTTGTAAGACTAATTCTTGGGCCACACCTTTTTCAATTAAGAATTTAATCACTCTGGGTGTGGAGGAAGACTGTCAAACCTTCACATTTCTCTGTTTTATTTCTGTGTTTAACTGCAATGTTCTTGTTACCTGATCTCAGTGTTTAAAAATTAAAAGCCACAGCAGAGAAGTGATGACTTTTTAAAATGTGTTTAAAACCACATTTTTTAAAAATGTGTTCGCAACTTGCGAAACTGTTTGTGGTGATTTTCCTCCTTTTCTTCCCTAACTGTTTATAAATTGGAGTGTGTGTCCCCAGAGATGTAAATAGTGCTCTTGTAGGAGTTTGTCTTAATCCAGGCAGTGTATTTATACTTATAAAGGATATGGTTGGTTGGGAAAAAACCTTCCTTCACACCCTTGTTTTAGAAGCTGAGATGCCTCATAGAAGGACGTTATTTTCACTATTGTTGTATTCTTTTAGTTGATGGAAAATAATCCAAAGATTGTGGGTGGTTTCTGCTTTCCTACAAAAAAACCTCCCCTCATATATTTTCAGAATGGGTGGATAGGTTTGGGTTGGTTCTTATCTGAAAAAGATGGTTTAAAACCAGACTTTCCACTGTGACCAGACAACCATCATTAAAAAAAAGAGTTTGGTACAGGCTCCCATTTACTAAAGAACCAGTTTGCTCTTGGTGAGAAACCTTCAACAGAAAGAAAAGCCTGAAATGCTTTTCTGTATTTACTGGTTCACTGCAAGTTGGTTTTGGGAGCCCTATCTGAAGAAAATACTGCTGTTCTTCTGAAACACGTGGTATTTTTACTGCAGTCATCTCCTCACTTGGATTATTGTCTGAAATGTATCAGGGTCGGGAACCAAAGGGAATGATTCTGGAGGAAAAAAAAAAAGAGTTCAGCCTTGATCATCATTTGGATTTTTCCTATTAATTCTTCTCAAATTTCTGACTTCTGATGCCTCTGCTCGAGTTTGCACCTGTTGTTGCTCTTTTTCGTGGAACACCCCTGGTGATTTTGACATTTCCAAATAAGTTCTGGTTGTTACCTGTTGTTAATTTCCAGAGGAATTTGCTGACAATAGATTTTTTTTTTCCTCATTGTACTTACCGACAAGATGGAACTTCTGCCTCGTGCCTGTGTTTCTGACTGGCTTTTGGTCCACACATTTTTTTTTTGCATTTTCCAAGTCAGGTTTCGCATCCAGTGAAACCACTGCAGTGTCTTGCAGGGGGGTTGGATTGGAGGACCTTTGAAGGTCCCCTTTCCAGCCCAGCCCAGCCCCTGATTCGCTCTGTAATCTTTTCAAAACAACAGTTTTCACAGCCCCCACGAGGGATGCAGCCCTGACACAGAAATGGGAACCAGACTGTGTTTTTTGGCTGATCCAACCGGGCTGGTTTGGAGGTTGGTTCAGTCGACTCCGGTCTTAGATTCCAAGATTTGCAAACTGGAGGAAAATCAAAAAAGAGGGAACATCTGCACCAGTTTTGGTTCTTTGGAGGTTTGTGCAGACAGGCCTGCTGGTTCCTGGTGACAAAGCAAACATCTCTACGCACACACAATTAGCTGGTGGGCTTTGGTGCATATTAATGACTTTTCTAGGGGGTGAAACATTAAGATATTCCCATTTTCCCCCATATGGGTTGTTGAAGCCACAGTGTGGGACACACTGGATCTGTAAAGCACCTTCAGATACACCAGAGACGTCCCAAATACATTAAATGTACTTTTTGTTGTGCTCAAATGGAAATGCACCAGTATCTTTAATTTAAGTAAATGCTTCGTTTTAGCTAAGGGAGAAGTTTAAAGGGAAGCTGGGCAGGATAATTTTGATTTATTTTAGATTATTAAGAACTAAGTGATGGTTTGAGTGATTGCGGATTTGCCCTCCAGTAGATGATACAGGTAACAAGAAAGCTAAACAAAGACAGAAGCGCCCATGGCAGGAGGGAAATAAAATGTGTGGAGGAGCAGAGAAGGAGCAGGGAAGAAAGAGCTGAGTAACTGCAGTGTGTTATGTAGGAAACCACCTCTCCTGAGCACAGAACACTTTAAATACTTTAAACCTGATGACTCAAGTGTTTACCCCGTCGTGCTCAGTTATGTGTTACCAAACTTTGTTTCTGCTCTAGAGGTTTGGTTTTATATTTTCCCTTATTTTACTTTTGGTTTTCCCCGTGAGCTGAGCAGTTTATCACAGAGAGGGGACAGAATTCCTGGAAGGAAACGCAAACCAGGCCCATGAAGGAAAGGGGGATGGCAGAAATAATCCAAGTATCAAAAGTGCTCCTTTTTTTAAACTGCACAGATGATTTCAGTCACCTGGTTTGCAAAGAGCTGCTCACAGAACTACCAAGTGCAGCTGAGTCAGTTGTAGGGTGAGGGTGGGAGTGAGCACAGAGGATGGAAGTTCTTCGGTTAACTTGAGCCCTGAGTTATGCCCTCACTCCTCCCTGTAATGTTTTATTCTGTTGCCCACCCAGAGCAAAACAAAGGAGGGGAAAGTCCTGCAAGTGATTTGTCCCGACCCCTGCATTCCTGGTGGGAAAATTTCATCTTCTGTTAATGAATTGCTCAGCAGGAGACGGGAAAAAATATCCTGAAGATTCTCCTTGAAGTGGCCCTGGAATCACAGAACCCCAGACAGGTTTGGCTTGGAAGGGACCTCAAAGATCATGTAATTCCAGGTCCCTGCCATGGGCAGGGACACCTTCCATAGCCCAGGTTGCTCCAAGCCCTGTCCAACCTGGCCCTGGACACTTCCAGGGATCCAGGGGCAGCCACAGCTTTTCTGGGCAACCTGTCCAGAGCCTTGATCAGGTGAGGATACAGGAGTAGCTGATTGAGCAATGAGTGGCAGAAGATTAAAAAGTCAGAGTTTGGGGCCAGCAGACCTTGTGGAGCTCGGTCAGGAGTCCACGCTGCAGCCTCTTGGCTTTCCAGCAGATATTTTTAGAAAGAAGCATTAATTTAAGGGTGTCAAGTGATGGAAAATTTTGGATGGCTTGAAGAATTGGTTGTAGGTCACTTAAGGGCATGAGAAGCAAGAGGTAATCTTTTTTAATCATGGGAGGAGAGAGGAAATTAGGGTAAATTAAAGAAGGAGGAGTAGCTGGAGCAAACAAAATGTATAACTTTGGCTAGCCAGCATTTTTTTTCCCCCTGCTGATCTGTTTACAAGGCAAATCAATTGGCAGCAGATTTTCAGGAAGCGTGTTTTATTCACATGGCTACTGCAGATTAAATCCTGCTAACCTTAACCCAACTGCAGCTCAGGAATGTGCTCATGGGAGTGCTCAGGTTTAGGTAGAAAGCAGCTTCATGTGGGTAAGAACAGGAAAAGTGATTAAAGCATTAATATTGTCTCAGATTAATATGTTAAAAAGCACTGTTCTGTGGCGCTGGGCAGTGCTAAAATCCACTGTACTGCTCCAAGGGGGTGGCTTTTAGTGTTTAAAATGAGCAGTCGGGCCGTGGGGAGGGCAGAGGGTGTATCCACTCTGGATCTGACACGCAGGAGTGGGGTGGGCACATGGTTGTGATTTCCCGTTGTGTTGGACACCACGGAATGGGGTTCGTGAAGTTCATTGAATATTTGTGGTGTTTTATTGAAGGCTCTGGCAAAACTCCGCCAGATTTTCCTCCCCAGCCTTGCTTTTTGAAGGCTCTCAAGCCTGGGTGAGTTGAAAATTTCTAGAGAGCAAACTTGATTAGGTTTGCCCTAAAAAAAAGTACAGTAGAACCTTTTAAAGCTGGGCAAAGCTCTCTCAGCTCTGTCGCCTTTGAGGGTTTGTGTCCCAAAGGCTCTTGTGCTGCTGGAAAACTGTAAGGAATCCTGAGCTGCAGAGAGTGGTCGTGTCGGCTGCCTTGGAACTACTTCCTTCCCTTCCAGCAGGTGAAAAACGCCATCCTTGCAGGAAAACTCAGCTCTTAGCAGGTTGTGTGGTAGCTTTTCAGATCCTGGGAGGTGCAACCCCTGAGTAAAGGAGTTTGAATTGCTTGTAGTGGTGCTGGATGGGATTGCTGTGTGCTAAAGGTGGAACGTTCCTCGTCTTTAAAAGAGCTCTTCAGATCCCAGGATTTTTTTTTTTTTTCTTGGAAGTTGTTTCTGTAATTATAATAAACTCCAGCTGGTTTTGTACTGTTGAAGTGGTGTTTACTGGTGATTCTGTGAGTTTTCTCACAGTTCCAAGTGCCAGGAGATGCAGCTTTAAAGGAGTAAGGTGGTGTTTCCGTGTGTAAATACCCAGGGTAGGAAGGCTCTGGTGTTCCTCTGCTACACCAAATGTTTGCCTGAGTGAACTAGAGTAAGAAATAACCTTTGAACTATAATAAACTGCTAATCTTGGATCAAAACTGGAAGAAAACGAGTATTTGGGGTCAGGCTTTGACCAGTTGGTGAGAACTATGAGTGGTTTTGACCTTCTCAAGCTTTGATTTATTGAGCTGCAAAAAGATAACCCCTTTCCAGGCGATCCTTGGGATGGTGAGGAGATGTCTGAGCTGAGGCACAGTTTCATTTCCCTGCGTGTGAGGATCCGAGAGGGGATGGAGAGGAGGGTTGAATGCGCCTCCAGATCCAACCAGCTGGAGCACAAACCTTCCCCCAGCGACTCAGAAAGCGGCACCGCAGGGGGAAAAAATAACGCACAGCTCCGTTCCAGGGGCTGCCGCTCCCGGGGCCGCTTGGAAAACTCCCCTCCGAATTACGAAACGCTGTAAACGCTGTAAAGTTAATTAGAAGAGGAACAAGCTCCGCGAAGGCCAATGTGTTTCCAATCAGCTCCTCGGGGAGGGGGTACAGTAGGAACCAGCGAAGAAGGAGAGGAAATTTCTTTCTGGCGGGGCTGTAGGCACAAGGGGCCCGTGGCTGAACTTTTTTTTACCCTGGTTGCGTCCCCAGCGATGCCCGCGGGGCTGGAATCAAAGCGGCCCTTCGGGCCCGGCGGGGCCTCTGATGTGGCGGCCCCTGTTTTGTTGTGCGCGCTGAGGCTTTGCCGGAGGGGGGAAAAAACCGGAATATTGTGACAGGGTTTCTCCAGATTTCTCAGTTGCCACCCACCTCTCCCGTTGCCTACAAAAATAGAGTAATTGTTTGCATCTGGGGGTGTTTTTTTGTCTGTCTTGGAAGGAGCTGTTATAAATCAACGTGACGGAGCCGGGGAACGGTCGGGGATTAGATTTGCTTGTGTGTTTTAGGGTTGTTTCTGTGTTCTGGATCGCAGCAAGGATTTAAAGTGCTTTGCAAACCGGCAATTTCAGGATGATTTAAGTTTTGTGTTTTTTTTTCTTGAGGACACGAACACCATCAGAGACCAATCAATCCATAGAAGATGCTGCTTAATCATTTTTTTTTTCCTAAATTAGGGCTGTCACTTCTTGCTGGTAGTTGGAGCAGCTGATTGCAAACTGCTTCAGCTTCCCCCCCTTGTATCTGAATCGTTCCACAACTGCTGCCACTTGAGCAACTCGCTACAACTTGACGGTATCTTTGCATCTCTTACTAAATGCCACTTTCTCTCTTACCTTGGGCTCTCTGAGTCCTTCTTGTCCTCCTTCTTCTTTCCTTCAAAAATATTCCATACACAGAAGAAACGTCAGCTGAGGAGACCCCTTACGCAGTTTTGGGTGGTTGCTCACCAACTTGATTTTAAAATGAATTGTGATTTAAATTACTAATGAAATATTTGCGCTGTATAATGATCACATTTTCCAGAGGAGGCATCAGCAAAGTAACCCTGGATGTTTTAATGAGTTTTGCCTGCACAGTTTGAATGGCTGTATCTCACACTGCAGCATTGCTCTGTTGGGTGACTGCGAATGCAGTATTTCTGTGGGCCTTTCCTTGGCAGTTGTAATTCCTCCTGGGAATATCAGCCATGTCGAACTATTAAATTACTCCAAATTTAATGAAAAGTTCTCCAGTAGAGGATGTGGCTTCACTGAGAGAAAGGCTGCAGCATAAGCTTATGCTTTCTTTGGTGTGAAGTGATTTGTGGAGGGTTTCAGCTGTAAGGGCAGTTTAAGGAAAAGCAGGATATTCCTTTTGCTGCCCAGGGGGCTCCGTGTTCAGAGCAATTCTATTCAGGTACCATTTCATAATTCCAGAGCTTTCGGTGAGTTCATTTACGGTGAGAACTCTGTGGAACGTGGTCTGTGTGGAGTCGTGAAGCAAAGCAAGACATAAGAACATGTAATTAATGGGCACTCGGGGAAAACGGGACCTGCCTGGTGCGACCAGAACCTCGAAGCTTTGTTGTTCTCGGCCCTTTTGTGCTTTACCCATCAGCTCTGAGCTCATTCCCGCTCAGCTTCGGTTCATACGCACCCTAAAACCCTCTAATTATTTCTTGGAAATGGGGTTGTTTTCCAGCTGCCCCAGAACTGTAATTTGAGCCATACACTAGCATCGGAACAATTAGGCTTCAGCAGAGCCCTCAGCAGCTGACAGATGCCTTCTCATGATCCCTGCCACGCAACCTGAGGCAGAGGCTGCTTAATTCGGAGGTGATGAAGTGTTGCACAACCCCAGGAGTTCCCTGTGCCGTTAAGGACACCGAGGGCAGACATATTTTAGGTGGAACAGGTTGGGACAAGGGTTTTGTGCTTAGTGTTGAATCCCCGGAGCGGTTGACGCGGGGCTTGGGACGGCGCTGTGGAGCCGCCGGCTTAGCGTGGCCTTTGTTGGTGGTGATGGCAATGGGAGGGGAGGAGATGCCAACAGGCCTGTCAGCTCCATGAATCACAGCGGGGGGAGCACAGGCAGGGAAAAGCAAACCTGAAACCCAGAGAGATTTGTTGCAAGAACCAACAGGAGGGAATATCTGGTCCCTCGGAGTGCTTTTGCTCTGTTAACGGTGGCAGGTAAAGCCCTTTCAGTGCTGGTTGTTGATTGCTCCCCCACAGACAGGCTGGGACCTTGTAGTGTGCATGGGCTGCACAGGAACACGCCTCAAACACATACAATTAATTGGCTGTGTGCTGTATTAATCAGCTGCCATCACTATTGCCTATCCTCTCTCCCGATCAGAAAATGCTGCCCGTTAAAAAGCCTCAAAATAAAGCCAAAAAGCTTTGGTGTTGATTTGCAGGGTTACAAGCGCTGGCAGTTTATGAAATCTGGGTCTGGCTGTGGCCCCCACAGGATTCTCTGCTTGGGTTCTGCGTGTGCTTGGTGAAGTTTGGCTGGAGCTGAGAGCTGTTTCACCATCATTCTGCCCTCAAGAGTTGTGCCCCCAGGATTCCAATCTTTTCCTGTTAAGCTGTGACATCTGGCTGTTGCTACAGCAATCTGGCGATTGCTACATTGATTTTTGGTCCATCTTGGATGGTCTTGAAGGTCTTTGTGGCTGTTACTGCAGTACAAATTACTTCATTCATTGCATTTATTCCAGTGGTGAATTCTGCTGCATTTGACAGTAAAGAGGGGCAAGGCAACTCTTCAAATGTATTTAATGTTGTGGTTTTGGGGGGAAACATCTGCCAGATTGTAGCCTAATCATGGAAATCACGCAGCTGGTCATAGAAATGCTGACCTCTGACAGAGGTATGATAAATGCAGTTGGGTTCTGCTCTGAAGTCAATCTTTGTCCTGGAAGATTTACAGGAATTTCTCCAGTGTCGTGTGCGTTCGTAGAACGATCGAGGGCAGCCAGTGCAGGTTTGTAAGCTGGGTATAAAAGCACCGTTTGGTTTCACACAAGCAAAATTGACTCCAGAATATACCAGAAGAGATGACTGTGATCTGCAAGTGGAGCTCCAGCTGTACTTCCCCTCGGTGATGGCCACGGTCAAGTAAACCTTGTAGGGAAACAAATCTCCGGAGACGCCGCTAATCTGCCCGTATTAACTCAGTGGAAATGTGATGGGACAGCTCTGCTTTGGAACATGTGGTAGGTCTCAGTGAAGTGGAAAGTGTGTCACACTCTGGTGTCCCTGCAAAGGCCACAGCTGAAGAGGCAGCTTGTGCTGGGTTTTACACTCCAGCGACGGGGACGCCGCGTGCCCGCCCGGAGCCGCGGGATGCAGCGGGACCCGCGGCTGGGGATGGGCTGCTGGGGGGCTGTGAGCAGCTCCTTGCAGCCGGGATTTTAGTAACAAGCCCCAAAAAAACCCCCTCAGAGTCTCTTCTGATGATGAGAGTGAGGAATGTTACGGGCAGAGAACGCGAGTGCTGGGAATGCCGGAGTGGGAAGAGCTGCCAGAACAAGAGCGATTTGGAGGTTTCTGCGTGTTTTAATATCTTTAAGGATTCCCCTCTTACTGTCTCTTCGAACTGCTGGTGCTGTCCTTGTGGTATCTGTTGCAATAACACCAACATGTGCACAAACCTCCTCTTGTTGTTATGTGCCCGTGAGGTGATGAAAATGGTGACGTGAAGGATGAAGTGGAACTTTTTAAAGTTAGTTTTAGGTTAGGGCTGACAGAGTTGATCAAAAGCTCTGAGGGAGATGCAACAGTGAAGTTCATGTCTCTTGGTATTTAACACAAACATTTTAGTGCTGTATCAAATAATTCCCTGCCTTGTATTTAAAAGATCAGATTTTAATAACATGTGTCTAAGGTTGGTGCAGGTTTTTCTTATTTAGAAATAAGTGTTTCCATGCTTTTTGCAATTTGTGGTGCACTCAAAATGTCTCTGCTACTTTGCATTTCTCTGGTGCACACACATTTTGGGAGAAGTGGCACTCTCAGAAATCTTCCCCTGCCTCTCCTGGTTTGGAATGAATCTGTTAAGTACCACGAATTAGAAAATTACTTACAGAGTAATTCAAGCTTTTGTTGTGTGAGGGTGGGATGCAGAGAAGCCCGTTAGATAATGAAAGTCCCAGTGAAAGCTTTTCCTGGGGTGGTGTTTAAGGAGTGAGTAGTTGAATTTATTATCTTTTTGAAGCTTTCATTCTGCTGTGCATCCCTCAGAAAGAAGATGAGAATTGCAGCACTGCTGAGGGCTCAGAGGAGGACTGGAAAACAAACCTTACAATTTCAGGCTGAAAAATCCTTTTCACTTTATTAGTTATTGCCTGGATTGCTCTGGGTTATTAGTGGCTTACACAAAAGATAACTGAATGATAAGCAATGAGCTTTTCTGTGTTGCTGACAGAGACATGGAGGCCAAAAAGGCAGAATATGTACAAATTCTGTCTTGCACCAAGAAGTGATTTCATAAAAATAAAATGATCTAAATGTTGGAACAACTCACCATAAAAATAGAGGGCCCATTGTTGGTCAAAGTCTTTTAAGACAAGATTGAGTTGCCTGGTAAAGAATCATTTCTTTGAGCTTCTGGGACATTCTGTGCATGACCTGGAAAGAGAAGATGGTCCTTCTAGTCTTGAAATCTGTTAATCTGAGCAAACCTTCTTTGAGGAGAACAGCATTGCCTTTGTGGCCTCAACATATTAATAATATTACTCCAAAGATCACAATCAAATCGTGCTTCAGCTTTCCAGTGGAAAAGTTCAGGTGGGATTTTTTCCCAATATACAATTAATTAACTCTGTCCTCTGGTTTTGTTTTCCTTTCCTTCCCTTTCAGAGTGCTGACATGTCCACACTCCATGTCCCAGGCCAGCCTGGATGGGGTTTGGAGCACCCTGGTCTGTGGAAGGTGTCCCTGGCAGTGGCAGGGGGTGGAGCTGGATGAGCTTTAAAGCCCTTCCAACCCAAATCCTTCTGGAATTCTGTGATTCCATGATACTCCTTGGTTATTGGCCCTTGAACTCCATTACTGGTTTTCACCCAGTGTGGTTGAGAAAACCATTGGTAGGAGGGTCTTACCATGATCGGCCAAAGGAAAGGTGTGACGTTATAATAATGATTATTATCATTTGAGTGACAGGATCATCACCCATAACTTGGAAAAATGGAACTGTTCAGCACAGGCTGGTGTGGAAATATTGATCTTATCAATTCTGCTGTGATAGAATTTTATCTGTGGCGACTCTTGTGATTCCTGGTTTGAAATCGGGGTCTGTGTGCCCTTCCAACAACATCATTTGCTGTAGGTAACAAATTACTTAATTAAAGAAGTTTGTACATAGACCTCGCAGTGGTTTTTTGTGTTTTGGAGCAGCAATGAATTTAATGTAAAGGAATTCGACTGTTTCACTGCTTTAGAAGTGTTTTTGAAGAGCCTTTGAAGCGCTGGAAGTAATAAATAGCACCCTCTAGTCCTTAGCCGGGGTATGTGCCTAGAAAAATGTGTATTTTGGGAAGAATCGAAGTAGGCAAAACGTCAAAACTCATTTTTTTTCCCCCTGTTCTTTCTGCGACAGTTGTGTTTCTGTGCGTTCACTGGATGTCACCCACTGCTGGAGGAACCAGGTCGCTCTCGGGAGGCACGGGCAGTTGGCATCTGTACCCCACAGCCCTCCTGGGCGTTCTGGGGCAGCTCCGGGAGTGTCGTGGCAGGAATTGTGTCAGACCGCGTAAAACAAAGCAGATACGGGCGAGGGGAAACACCCTCTCCTACCAATGCTCAGGAGATGTTTGCACAGCTGGCAGCTCGTGCTCCCTCCTGTTCCCTGACCCAGGAGTAGCCAATGTTTTAATGCGTTCCTGGAGGGGGAAGAAGGTGTTGTGGAACGGAGCTGCCACATCAAAGCCTCTGCTCAGCCTGGAAAATGGTTTCCACCACTGCCTTCCCCGGCCCTATCGCAGCACTCAGCGCTTTCTCCCACTCAGCCTTTTTATTAAGAAACGGCCTGGAGAGCTTTATTTATGTATTGAAATGATAGAAGTGAGACGAAGCAGTTGAAAAGATCTGTGTGGCTCAAACACGAGGCCGTCAGAGATGAGACGTGAGTTCTGGGTGACGTGTCTCTATCGAACCAAGCCATGGAGGGGGGAAGGAATTGCTCCCTGTAGGACAGTGGTGCTCTCTGGAGTAGTTTTTAACTGGAATGTCGTCTAAAATCTCCTGGCTTGTATTCTGCTGCTGCCCCAAAGTCTTCCTTGTGGCAAAGGAAACCATGTGTTTGATAAGTGGTTGCACAATAAAGGTTCATGACCATCGTGGAGATCGTGATTCAGTTTTCAGCAGAGCTTCCCTTTGTAGAAGGCTTATGTTGACCCCTTTGTTCTCCAGCATTTCTCCTTGGAGTGCTGGAATTACGAGGCCAACCTTGGGTCGAGGGTTGGACTTGATGAGTTTGGATTCTGTGATTTTTCCTTCAGTGTGCTCAGCAATATAAGGAGGCTGAAATAACTAAAAAACAATTTTAAAAATACCCTTATTTCCATTAAAACCTCTCTCTTTTTTTAACGTTCCTTTCAGCACCAGCCCGCCCTACTGCTGTGTGGATCTGTATTCCCTGAGAACAGGAGAGATGGTCAAGTCCATCCAGTTCAAAACTCCCATTTATGACCTCCACTGCAACAAGAGGTGAGGAGGGTTACTCTGCGTTGCTTCTGTGTTAGGGCCTGGAAGATTTCAATAACAAATACAATTATTTTGTCTTTCCTGTAAGCACAGCTTTGGTTCTGCATTTCTCAGGGAATGTTTCAGCTGGGATCTCACAACGCGCTTCCCCAATGGCTTTTGTTTAAGAAGCTCAGACCATTTTGCATCTGAAATCATTTAAGCTCCTTTCAGGGTGAGCAGGAATCATTGAAATCCTTGATCATCCACCTACAGCTGGAGAAATGGGATCACGGAGAGTTTAAACAGCTCTAAGGAGTTTATGTCCCTCTCCTTTGTGCTCCGTTGTCCTGTCAGACTTTGCCTTCCTGCACGAAACATTCCTGGTGTGCAGCCTGTGGTTTACAGGGAATGGTGTTGCAGTGAGTCAGATAATAAAGCTGCATCTCTCAGCTGGGAGAGAGAGAAAACAGCTCTGCAGGCCGAGGATCCCAGAGTCCAAACAGGCTCTCTTGTGTCCACGGCATCACGAGTTCGGTTTCTGCGGAGTTAATTTTAAACTTCCATCTCTGCCAGACACACAAAGCTGAACTTATGGTAGTTTTTAAGGCAGAGGAGGAGTCCCAGGATCCCTGGGTGAGGAGCTGGCTGATGCTCCTTCACCGAGGCAGGTGGATAGTACAAATAAATAAGAATAAGATGTGGTTTGTTCCTGCCTGTCGTACCAGAGTTAAAAAACTTGGCTTGGGGAAGTTCTCAGTGTGGAGTAGGTGTACCAAGGTTATAAAGCTTCCACGTTTGCATCTTTGGCCACTCTTTTTTGGGGGCAGCAAAGTGTTTCCTGCATAGTTACATGTGGATTTTGCTCTTTGCTTCAGGTGATGAGCAGGTATTTTACAATAAAAGTGTGTCACGTACAAGCAGATACATAAACATACACCTGCAGTTTTGCATGTTGACACAAATTCTGCTTCTCTCAACTGTGCTTGGGTGCTGATGTTGTTGGTATTAAACCCTGCCCTGCTCTTAGTAAATGAAATGGTTTAATAAATTCGCAGCGAGATGGGCAATGGGATTATTTCAAATTTAGCTCCTGTTCTGCCCGCTGTTGATTTGATTGTTATTTGAGTCAGTGAAAGTAATTCAGGTTTTGGTTTTTTTTTTGCAATCCCATTCTTTGTTTTTAATGGAGCTTTTACTGCAGGAGGCAGATCATAAATGTGCTGTGTTGCTGTGCATCAGATCAGCTGTGCTTCCTGAAGGGAAGGTTGTGTGGTCGGGAGGGGAGAGAACCCTCAATAACTGCCAGGGGTTGGTAACGAGGCTCTTCATCACTGCAGGCTTTCTATTGATGCTTTTGAAATAATTACATTTAGGTATCGAATCTTTGAGCCGGTGCGTTTAGTGTGTCTGAGGCACGTGTTCCATTTCTGTGTTTCCAGGATCCTGGTGGTGGTCCTGCAGGAGAAAATCGCTGCCTTTGACAGCTGCACCTTCACCAAAAAGTTCTTCGTCACCAGTACGTACCGTGTTGGGGTCAGTCCTTCTGCTGCAGAGTGGAGTGAGAGAAAACTGATTATTCTCTGCTTTGTTTTATTTCTGAGTCCTCAAGGCAGGTCTCTGGGTCTTCCTGTGGAAGTTTCAGGGAATCTGCTGCCTCAGAAACCCCCAAAATGTTACTCTCGGAGTCTTTGGCTCCTTTCTGTGTTTATTATTGCTGTGACTGACTTCTCCCTGTTGTAAATTATTGATTATCGATTTAGCACGCTGACATCCAGCAGTAGCTGAGAAATTCTTTTGTTCATTTTGTGTAAAAGCCTCAGGACTGGGATTTCAGATTATCCACATAAGCAGCAATTAAAACCACACTGACAGTGATGGGCCCACTGGTCATTAGCCCCAGGTACGTTGTTTTGTGGGGTTTTTTTGATGTGTCCTTAACTTTACCAGGCCCCAAAGCTCCAGCAGCTCGTGATTTATTTGGAAAGGTCAGAGTTTTATTATTCGAAAAGAGAGTCTGAATTTTTCTGGACGTATTTTTCAGTCACAGTTGGAAACGTTATAAATGATCTCGTTGTGTTATCCCTGTACTTATAGGAAAATCTCATGGGGAGAGGCTGTTTCTGGGGATAGTTTGAAGGCAAGCAGCTTTCTGCAGTAATATTAAAGTTGCCAATAGGGGTCAGGTTCTTCCTATCCATGGATGGGAGATCCTGGAAATCTGCTGGGGTTCAGTGACAGGAGCCAAGTGGGAAAAGACTCGTTCGTGTCCTTCTATTCCTTACTCCTCTTGGAATGAGAATCAGGGTACCAGCCTTGCTTTATTTTGGATCAAAAGTGAAAAAACCCCCACCCTCAGTTAAATGTTTATTTTGAGAATTTTGGCGCTTTTTTCATTTCAGTTACTTTGCTGTGTTGTTTGTTTTTTTTTTTAAGACACTGCAGTTGTTTTTAAACATTAATTTACTGACCTGTATTTTGAGGAACAGAGTTAATCCTATTCCTTACCCTACCTTTGATTTTAAGTGCTTTTTTATGGAACAGCAGCGGAACTTAAAGAGGCTGAAGTAAAACCTTGGGAGATGACGAGCAAATGAGTTCAGAAATCCCAAACTCCTGAGCTGCCACTAATCACAGTGTATTTCTCAAGCTGTGCTGCATTTTCAGCGTGAGAAACTCAAGATTTTCTCAAACCTCGTTGCACTCCTGGGGTCCCAGGTTTGATGGACACCCTCATTTTTGGGGTGTTTTGGAGCCTCCCAGCTGGCCAGTGGCCTGTCCCCAGTGAGTGGGCAAAGCCAGGTGCTTTTTCCCTGGATAATTGGGTTTCTGGGACCTGTGCTGAGGGTTCTGCAGCTTCCTGGGTTCCCGGGGTTGGGTGTTGTGCCCCGACACGCCGGGGCTGCAGCAGAGCTTTTGTCTGAGCTTTCACATTTCATGTGCTGAAATCTCCTCCACCTGAGAGTGGATCTTTAAAGGCTTAAGTTACTGTGCTGGGCTTGGAATTGGATGTAAATGAGCTGTAGGGATTTTTGGGAGGCAGCCAACTGGCCACAACTGGGCTCTCTCTTGCTGCCTTTTTTTTCTTTTTATTTAGAATTTATTACAAGCCAGTGCCAGTTTAAATTGGAAAAGTAGAAATCCCTGACTAGGAAGCTCAGAAGAAGGCCTTTTAAACTCTTTGTTCCTGTTCTCGGAGCATCCCTGCTCCTCAGGACAGCCTGTGTCCCCTCTGGGCTCACCCTGGTCACCTCAGCTGGGCCGTGGCTGTGACAAATGTCACCACCCGCCCAGGGAATTTCTCAGCACGAAGAGGGTTCTCAGCTGTGGCGTCTGTCTGCTTTTTGGTCACGAAAGGTGGAAAATATTAGTGAGGATCACTGGCTCTCTGAAGGCTTTTAAAACCGTTTAAACCACTGTAGGAAAAGCAAATCTTGATTTTTTTTTTTTTTTTTCAAGCCAGTTTGGTTGTGATGTGGAAATCACACCTTCCATCCGTATCAACCCCGTGGCGTGGGAGCCTTGGAACCTCCCTGGGGCAGCTCACAGGCAAACATCCAGCAGCAGCTCTGGTCCGTTTTGTTGACTATCCACAGCAATCAAATGCAGGAGGTACAATTAAAAGCAGTGTCAGGAGTTCTGAAGTCCCTCCGAAATGCTAATGCAGCTGCCTTGCACATGAGGAGTGTTTGTCTCTCTGTTTTTGTTTTGTTTTTTTTTTGTGGTTGAATGTGTAGCTTAATATATTGTTGCAATAAATACACCATAAAATATTCAGGATGTAGAACACGGGCAAGTTCGTGCTGCTGTTGGAATGTTCAGCTCCTGCATTTCCTGGTTTCTCTGGAGCAAATTTGACATAGTACTAACCTTTCTTTTCCCCTGCATGGGATTAGATGGAAATGAGCTGATTTGACTGGGCTGGCAGGGAGCCAGCAGGTTTTATTTGTGCCTCTTGTAACAAAACCTCAGGGTACAGGTGCTCCAGTCTGGGCGAGGGGATTTGAGGCAGGTGCTTCAGCAGGGAGGGAAAACATACTGGAGCCATTGTGGAAAAATTACCAGGATATCCCATAATCTACCCTGGGGGGTGCTGTGATTTTTTAAGTGTCTGCTCGGGGAAGGCAGAGCATCAGTCTGCAGAGAGCCTGTGGCATTAACTTCCATCCATCACTGTGCTCCCCGTGCTTGGAGCCAGCTCCTTTTCCCTAGGAAAGGCCTTGCTCCAAGGGGGGGATAAAGCCCAGCAGTAACTTCACATCCTGCCCTGTTTTAAGTGCTCACGTGGCCAAACCAAAAAAAGAGACTCATTTGATGCTTATGATAAGAAAGTGTTTCCTTTCCTAGTTGTGAGTGTCAAGGTGTGGACTTAAAATAGATTTTTTAATAATGAAAGGTTTTACTGTGGTTCGTTTCAGAGCCTTTTCTGAGCTCTGCACATCATCAGAAATCAAAGTGATCTACAGGCTTTCCCCCCCCCCCTCCTTTGCTCTAAACAATAGCTGCAGAAAAGCTGAATTTCATTGATTTCTATTACATCAGTGCTCCCTCAACCCATCTCCAAAACTGCTTACTGAGTGAACGCTGATGGTTATGACTGTGGCCTGATGGATACTTTCTTCTCCGTGAAGAATATCCTTCCCACCCCCTGGGCCCTGGGTAAAGATCATCCCAGATAACATCATGCATGTGGCATCATCTCTGGGGCTGATAACGAGAGGCTGCTCAGGTTCTCTGGCCCTTCCACTCCTCGTATTGATATATTCTCCATCCATCATTCCCCAGGGATGGAGACAGTTATTGCAGCCATTAGCTGGCACCACATTTCTATTGATGCTGCACGGCTTAGAGCCCTGAGAGGTAATTTTCCAGATTTCAGTCAGGGTATTTCGCTTGTATGGAAAGTCTCCAAAGGCTCAGCCACCCACAGTTGTTCGGTGGATGTTGGATGTTGATGAACCTTCCTGCACCTCTCAAAGTAAAGGCAAAGCCCCAAGCCAAAGGGTGTTGGATGCTCTAATTTGAACTTGGTGTTGCTGTTTGCACCGACATTCACACAGGAGGAGTGACTGGGTGGTTTCAGTTTGTCTAGAAATCATCTTTTGGGGCATTTCTGTTAGAATTCCTTTCCCTGACGGGCTCCCATCAGGGAGCAGTTTGAGCTCCTTACTTTAGAAGTGAAAAACACTTTATGTCTTCTGAAAAGGTTCAGTGGCTGAAGAGTCACATTCTTGGAGGAGTTCTGAGTGTACATTTCCCTCCTCAGCCGTGCCATTTATCCTGGTTATCCCACACAGAATACTTGGGATAATCATTGCCAGGATTCCTGTGTCTGGGGGGGGGAGATCGAAAGTCCTTGAGGCAGGTGGGGAACAGCTCCTGAGTCACAGAATTTTCTTGATCAGTGAAGAGGAGCCAAGTATGTCCCTGTGAATTTAAGCACTTTTTTATCTTTATCCACCCTCATACATACGAACACGTAACCCTCCGTGTCATTTTTATGCTCCTTCCCTGAGAAATGTTGGTTTGTTCTCGCTTTTTACTTTTTAACAGCGTTATTTAGAAGAGGGTTTCTTCCTGGCTGTGGCAGCCGGAGCCTCACTGTTCCAGGAGGATGTTGAAATACTTTCTGAAGAGGTTTTTTAGGGCAGTTTTAGGGAAACAAACGGCTTGGTTGCTCACAGGAGGTTTTGCTACATTGCAGGAAAATAGAAATACAACACAAAAACTGCATCAAGTCCCCGAGATGTGAATCTGTCACATCTCCTGGCTTTGACAATTGTAAAAATTACATGTAAAACAGGAAGTGCTGTTTGTTTCTATACAAGATATTTTTATCTAAAGCACCCAAATCCTTAATGTTAAAAACAAAACCGTCTCCCTCACATTGCCCTGCCCAGAAACAGCAGCCTCGATGCTAACATTGTTATTTATCACCGTCCGAGTCCCTGAACAAAAAAAAAAGTGAACCTGAGATTAAACATTGTCCTGAAATCAGACAGATTTGTGCTAAATTAAACAGCCAGGCCTAATGAACATTGAAGGACAGGATTGGTCTTGGGACCTTTGGAGTAACTGCAAAATCATAGAATATCCTGAGCTGGAAGGGGCACAGTGGGATCATCAAAGTCCACATGCTTAAAACTGCTCTGACAGAGAGCACAGGGGAGTAGTAAAAATATCTCTGTAGTGAAAATAATAATAGTAGTAATAATAATAATAACAGCAATAATAATGCTAATAACTGTGATAATAATAATAATTTAAAAAAAATATCTGTGGTACTTCCACAATCTTGTGTGAGGGAATTCAGTTCTTCTGCTCCAGGATAGCACAAAATCATGGAATGGGTTGGGTTAGAAGGGACCTTAAAGCTCATCTCGTTCTCCCACCCATTTTATGGGTGATGCTTGAACAGGAGGAAGTACAAGAACAATAGAAGAGTTTTGGAAAGTGTGTGACTTTGTGAGAGTAATAACATTTACACAGGGCCTTTCATCTAAGAGGGACCCAGAGGAATTTATAAACAATATTACTTTATACAGTTGATAAACAGACAAAAAAAATTGGTTTGCATAAAAAAAAACACCAAAAAATCCCCAACCCAACAAAAACTATTAGATAAAACAACTTTTATGATTTGTTTTCCTTGGAATAAACAATGCTTTTGCTAGGGCAGTATCACTGTAGCAGTTATTTATTGTGTATTCCCTCTCTGTGCTCTCTGCCTGACGGATCTGCTCTCTGGAGTGCAGGACTCGAGGATGTAGTTTTGTAATTCCCTTCCTGTGGAGTGCTGTGCGTTTTGTAAGGCCTAGGCAAGAGTTACACATTGATTATTAGAGAAGCAGCACAGCTTTAGTGGGTCCTTGGAGCTATTTATTTAAAGATACACGATGTCATTCGCTGCTTCACCGGTTTTTAGTGATATCCAGCAAGTCCCTTGGATGATGAAAGGCAAATAATTTTGGTTTAAATGAGTTAACTCCTTTTGGAATCTGCCTTCCACAGCATTCCTGGTGTTTGCTGACTGTGTCCCATGCCAGTGTCATGGTTATCACACCTGAGAGGTGCCATCTGCTTTATTGTTGGCACATGGATATGAATTTCCAGAGGTGGTAGAGATTTTAATAATTAGCACAAGAATAATGATAACGTAAAATAAATGTACTTTCTCTTTACCCACTTGCTAAGCAAACATTTGTGTAGCTCTTTGGAGAACTGTTAAGTAACTTCTGACATTCCTGTATTCTCAGTAAACCCCAAATATATAAAACCAGCAGAGCAACAAAGGTGCTGAAAGCATCTTTGAATCCAATTAATCATAATAACCCGATTTCAGGTTATCATTTTATAACTGTTATTCAAAAAAGGGAAGAAACTAAAACGCAAAAGAATTTATCCGTGATACTGTTTTGATGGAGGTAAAATGTGTGTCTTGGGAATGGGAAAACCAAGGCACAGGGTATGAGGTACCAGGGTGCTCTTAGCCAAGTCCTTGTCTGGAGGGAGCCTGTTCTGTACTCCTCAGTGTTGCCTAGGCTGGCACCAATTGGATTTTTTGGCCACAGGAACTGAATCAGATTAGCAGAAAAACTTGCACTTCCATTCTGATTTTCGAATTACAGTTTTTCTACTCTTTTTTTTTTTCCCCCCACAGCTTTAAAATCGTGCGCTTAGAGGGGGAGAGCAGCTGTGTACTCAAACCCTTGTCATTCCCAGTAGGTTTTCACCGATATTTTGGGGGTGAGAGGCCCACAGTAGAGCTTATTCTAAGCTCAGATGTTTCTTAGTGCTTGCTTGGTTTGCTGCACTTCTGGAAGGACTTTCCCTCAGCGATCTTTTCTTGGATGACCTCTCCATGCTGTCATTAAAACTTGGAAACTTTGGTCGCCTTGACAGCTAGTTCTGCATTCTCATTATGTTCATTCCTATTGTAAACACGCTGAAGTTGCTGCTGTTGCTGCTTGGAATGGCCTTTTCCTCTGTTGTTCTGGAGTTTAGCAGAAATAGAAGTTAATCTTTAAGAGAGTGAGGCTGGTGAGGGTTGGATGGCCCAGCTCGGTGGGTCACGCCGTGTCTGTCTTTTCCTTTGCCTCGGAGATGATGTTCTGCTGACTCCAGCTGTTTTTTTGGAAAGCAGAAAAACAGTTTGCTTTTCCTTCCCATCGAGTATAACCCTTTGTTTATCCCTTGCGCTCGCTCTCCAAAATGCAGAGACTCGCAAAGAAAAGAAAGGGAGGAAATAGCTCTTTTTTTTTACGCTGTTTTTCGTGCTGGAGAGTAGAGTTTAGGACCGAGCTGAATTGTTGACCTCTGTGGAGTTTATTCTTAGAACTGGCTGATTTGTGTGTGGAGTCTGATTGACTGAGCCCAGTTCATGGAACAAACCACCACCGGTGGGTTTGGGGAGGCCAGTCCCAGCTTTCCCAAGTAACTCTTCTATTATATGATCAGTTTTTGATTTGAAGGATGCTTTTTTGCAGTTCTTCATTTACTTCAGTTCACTGAAGTATTTGAGAACAGCTCCCTTTTCCAAGCAAGACTCATTTTTTGCTGTGAGTTGCTGAATTGCTGAGGCTCCTTTAGTTTCCTCCCGTGGGGACACTGCGAGGCCCTTCCAGAGTTTGGGAAACGCAAGTCCCTGATTCTGAAGTCACTGTAGAGATTTACCTGAGGAGGGTTATCATCTGGCAGCTCTTGATGCTGTATTTTATCCGTAAAAAGGCAGACAAAAAGACGTGGGGGACCTGAATGCCTTTGCTTTACCCAGATCAGAGCTGCCGAGGCAGAAGTCGGCATTAAAACCTCACCGGTCCTGATCTATAATGTCATCGGAAGAACACGCTTGTGTTTACAACCCAGGGTTGTATTTACAACCTTTTTTTTTTTTTTTTCCTTTGCTTGCTTTGTTCCTTAAGAGGCTCTGGCTGCCCACATTTTATGCACCTCTGGAACGCAATAACAATTGCGGCATCATCTCTTCAGAATTCGTTTTCCTTCCTGAGATCGGGGCGGTGATAAGGCCCCGCAAAATACTCCGCATCAGTTTGGCTTTCCCGGCCCCAGCTGGCTCTGTCTGTTTGTATTTTTCGTATTTATTTATTTTTTTTTAGGGTTTTATGGAATAAACTGCAGTTGTGTATTAGGTGTGTTCCCCTAAAACGCTGTTTCTCCCTGATCCCGGCGCTCCTTCAAACGTGACACAGGACCAGCTGCCCAGGGTTCCTCTGAATCACACACACACATGATAAGATTTTAAATATTGTGATTCTTGGGCAGTCCGTGAGAGAATTCAGATTACTAAACTGACTGATGAACCATTTGCTTGATAGCCTCCTTTCCCTCATTTTCTCTCCCCCTTATTTTTAATATAGAAAAGGTAGTTTTTATAATATAAGTAAGTTTTAAATCTTTTATTTATAAAAATATTTATTTATAAAATTTCGTTAAAGATGTATTTTTAAACTTTATATAATAAATGCCATTTGACATGGACCTGATTTATTTTAAGCCTTTTTGCAGTATTTTCATCCACAGCTATTTTCACATATAGGTGTTTTCACCTTTTAATCCTCAGGAATGATTTTCCATTTCATGCTGCTCTTTATCTGTGTATGTATCTGTTTTTAATGACAGTATAAAGGTAATGCAAAGCAGCTGAAAAATGAAAAGGCGGCTGCTGATTTTAAATGAATTACGAATTCTCTCACTGTGTAAAGTTAAGTGTGTGCAAAAGTATATAGTGAGAGGCTGAGGGCTTGTATATAGAATTGTTAAAATCAAAACCAAAAGCCTTTTGAAAGGCCGAGGGCTTCTGTATAGAATTATTAAAACCAAAACCAAAAGCACAACGCACCCTTTCGTACAACAAAAAATCTAGAAGAGCTTGAAGTGAGCAAACTGTTCACCCTCAGAATAAAGTGCCAGTCAAATAAAATGGATTAAAATGTGAAGATACGGAACCAGTCGGGTCAAACTTCAATATCCCCTCACCCCGCTGTAGCAAAATGGCACCGAAAATGCAAGCATAGGGAGAAATCATTATTTACACATAATTAAATGCTCAGAATAGCTCATCTAACCACAGCCTTATCTCGAGGAGCAAAAATGCAAGCGTCCACTGAGTGATATTAGCAACCAAAAGAGGTTTGTTTAGGCTTTTTTTGTTTTCTTGGCGATAAATAAAATTCTTTGTGAGAAGTCATTAAGATATTTCTTAACGTTCCTTTTTTCAACTTTTCAGGCTGCTATCCTTGTCCGGGGCCCAACATGAATCCTATTGCCCTTGGAAGCCGTTGGCTTGCTTATGCAGAAAATAAGGTAAGGAAAGGTTTAATTGCAAAAGATACTTCTGGATTTCAATTCTAGATTTTTTTTTTTTTGGGTATATATATGGAGGGGAAATGAAAAAGTCTCAGGAAAAAGGTATGTGAAAAAGAAGATCTGTAAGAGGAGTTGCATTAAAATGACAGACCTAATGGGTATTTTTATATATCATCTATTTTACGGTGCAGGTTTGTGTTTTCAGTGAGGTAACTCGATAATCAACCCCTTTTTGTGCTTTGAAAGTTTAAAGCACTTAGTTATAGGCACTTCTGAGGGCAGGCAAAACAGTTCCTAAATTCTGTTTTGGGGGGCTGAGTCTGTGTGAAACAGCACAGCAAGGCACTCTGTGGGTTAGAAAACAGCATCAAAATGCCCACTTTTGAACGTCTCTGTTGAAAATGTTAAACTTCAGGAAAAAAAAAATAAAAAAAATTTTGTTCTTGTTTCTAGAGACAAAGAAATGATCACTCCTTTTACCCAGCCCTGGGCCAGAGGTGTGAGCGTGTGCTTACAGCTCCAAGTGTTTGAAAAATCTAAATTCAGCTTCTAAAGCCTTATTTTTTATTTCAAAGCAGATGTTTTTCCTCCCTTCCACCTGTGAGTGGAGTAGCTGTTTCTAGAGCCGAGCCAGGAATTATCAGAGGGCAGACTCGAGAAATGCATTTGCTGTTACACCTTTCCCAGCACAGCTGATTCCCTTCCCAAATCCAGGCCTGCCTTTCCCTTCGTGCCACGCCTGCCTGGTGCTGTAAAACTTAACCAGTCAGCCTGGGATTGAAAAAGTCGCGTTTTGCTGACAAAATGTAAGTCACCGATCGGCAAAAGAATTACACCACACAGGGAATGTAAACGGTTTGTGTGTTCCCAGGTAAATTCCCTGTGGGAATTTCTCCCTAGCTTTTATTTAGATACTTAAGGCAGAAAAGCCTGTAGAAGCAAATCCATCTTGCAGCGATTTTTAATTTTCTTTAGCTCAGACAGTCAAACAGGCGACGTGTTCTGTGTGCAAGCAACAAATACCTCTAGTTTGTTATCATTTTATTGAGTCAGAAGCTCAGATTCTACTGTTAGTAAGGGTTCAAAGGCAAAACCTTGTGTAGGCTGATGGCAGGTACAAGAGTCTTGTTTTGATTTATTAGTTTTGCAGGCAGGCAATATAAAGCAAACCCCATGTACATTTCCTTTAATCTATTAAATGTAAAGTTTTAAAAGCAGCTCTTTTCCTTTGTCATCTCTTTGCTCGTAAAGAGGAGGGGGAAAAGCCGCACTCGGATTCTTAGAATGTCTGATATTTAATGTTACGTATACACGGCTAAAGCTTTTGATTATATTTATTTAAATTTATTTGTGGTATTGCTGCCAGACCAAAAATCCCACCATTTCAAAGTTTATGAATTCTTAGTGACTACTCATCTGGTAATTGAAAACTGGAGCGGAGGACGCGACAGTCTGGGTGGCACCCAGAAGATTATAAAAAGGGGTTAAGTGTCTCAGCAGGGCTTTCTGCTGTTTGTAGGGGAAAAAAAAAACCAACACACACCACTGTACATGATAAATAAGAGCTCTGGTAATGGGTTATGGGTTTGTGTAGTTTAATAGTAGTTACTTGGTTGCTGTCTTTCTTCTCGTAGCTGATCCGATGCCATCAATCCCGTGGTGGAGCCTGCGGAGACAACATCCAGTCTTACACTGCCACAGTCATTAGTGCTGCCAAAGTGAGTCCATCATCTGCTCTGGGAGAGGTTATCGTGGAACATAATTATTAGGTTTCCCTGCTGAATTGGGCTGTGTGTCATCACCCCCTCCCTTCCCGGAGGGGAGAGCCCTGCAAGCATCAGCACCGTGCCTGTGCTCCCGACCCTGCACATCTCGGGGCAGCCACGGAGTATCCCACAAAGTGTTCCCGGTCCTGAGCTGATTTTTAGGGCTTGTGTTTACTGCCAGCAGCTCCTCACATTAGGGGGAAGTCGTGGTGAAATGGGTCTGTGTAATGGCTACTCAGGATGGTTCAAGTTTATCAACGTTTGGAATTATGGGTCTTTTAGCATCGTGAAAAGTGACTTTGCAAGTGCTTGGTGCTTCTTGGACTCCATCACGCTCACACTGTGCATTTTAATCTCTCTGAAGGATGACAGTGCAGTCCTGGAGCTAATTAATTACCTTCTTTGAAGGTTAGGGCTTATTAATGACTGTTTACGTGTCGGTCCTATTGCCTCCTTTTCTTGGTTCAGATGTTACAATATCCCCTTTTTCAACAAAATACATGGGGTTTCATAGCACCAAAAGAAGAACCATGGCTTGGAAAACTCTTAAACAGGACAGATTTTGCACAACTTCTGTTTTACTGTCCCCCCCCTCCCCAGCCCCAACATTTTGCCAAGTGCTTTCTTTTTCTCACACACAGACACACACACACAGGGTGAGTTTTGGCACTGCCTGGTGAACTCGGCGCTGATTACAAGCTTTCCTTGCAACCGCGAGCCCTTTCATTTCTGATATGCACAACAAAACAAACCTAATAATAGGAATGAAATGACAGCACAGGACAGAAGGTTTGGTGTCGCTGGAGAAAACAACACTTAGAAGAAGCCGCAAAGAGAGACACAGGGCAGGCCAGCTCATGTGAAAACAAAACATGAAAACAAACCTATTCCCTCACAATCCCAGCGTGGCTGGAGGAGGAGAAAAATCACAGTTTTTTGCATAGTTGAGGGGAACTGGAATTGCTCCTCTCCTGCTGTGATTTGCTGGGTCTCTGTCTGCTTTCACCACCAGCAAAGTTTAAAAAAAAAAAAAAAAAAAAGGTATGTGGGGAAATCTCCCCGAACTCCTTCGATCTCAGTATCATGAACGTCTTTTTCATAGCAGAGATAAGTCTGAAGAAGTGACTGGCTTAGTGTGATCAGCCACAGTTTGGATCAGATGTGGTGAAATCCTCCAAACAGATCACTGCAGCTGATGACCTTCCCTGCTGAGCTGCACTAGCCAAGGAGCATAATCCAGAAATTCCGATGTTAAGCGGAATTTATCACACTGAAGTAGTGCTATTGCATCATGTGAGTAGATACTGAAGATAAAATGTGTTTATAATCATGGGAAAGAAAAGATTGTTCGCCTCTGTGGAGAGATAAACTCCCAGTGAGAGTCAGGAAAAGGGATAATCCCCAGGGCACAGTGTCTGCACCGCTCGGTGTTTGCACAGCACACGGCCTGTGCTCCTCACTGTTGCTGTAAGAGACAAGATTAATACTGATACACTTTTAAATATTTGCACCATTTGGCTCTTGAGTCTGTCTCAGCCTTAGTGTATTAATTTGTTACCCACAAATAACGCAGCCGTGAATCCGAAATGTTTAATTTATTGGTGATTTCATTGAGCCTTGGCTTGTTATCCAGCAAGTTTTCATCTCCGATAGCTGCAGTGCTGACTTGCTGGCAGATATCTGCTGCTCTTTGTCCATCTCGTTGCCTCAGCATCAACTTCACTCCATCCTTGTGTAAGCCCTCACTCGTGAGCCTCTCCTGCTGCTGTGTCCTGTCAGCCTGCAGTGCTTTCAGCAGCAGAGCTCTCAGCTTTTTGGGAAGTGGAGCTCCTTTCTCCCCCCCTACAGTGCTGCTTTTTGCTTCAGAAGTGGTTCCATTACAGTTCTTGTTTTGCCAGGTTACCTTGGGTTCCCCATTTGGGCTCCGGTCTCTTACTGAAGGAAGTGAAAGAACCTCCCCGTAGAAGAGAGGGGGGAAAGCTGAGAGCAAAGAGGGGTTTCAGCAGGGCCACTTGGGAGAGTTGCCTTTGAGATGCTCTGGAGAAGGGCTTTGGTGGCAGCCCAGAATATTGACTTGAATGGTTTTCCCTTGGAGGAGACGTGTCCTGGTGGTGTTTTAATTATCCATCTTCATCCGTTTTGGATGCAGCAGGGGAGGGGAATTGGGAAAAGACATTCTGGTTTCCTTTTCCCCGTGTCTCTCCGAGGGGAGCTTTGGTCCCACCACGTCCCAGCTCACTCTCTGTTCAAGTGGAGCTCACACAGACCTTTTTTAGGTACCCCCAGCAGTTACACTTTCTGTTCAAGAGGAATTCCTTAACAGTTCTATTCCCTATTTTTACCTCTTTTCGGAACGTGGGGCAAGAGCAGGAAAGGGAAACTTCTTTGCAAAGCCCAAATATTTCCACAAATACTTAATTTGAACTTAAATCTCTAATTGATTGAGTGTTCACTTTGTTCAGACTGACTGTGAGGCTCAACCGTGTTGACACCCAAGGCAGATCCCTTTGATATCTTCCTGCTTTCTATAGATTTTTCATTTGACAACAAATAAATCATGTAAAACGTATTTATTAGGAGAAACAGGAACAATATATTGTGTTGTCACTAAAAGGATGCAAGGCCTTTGTTGGAACAAAAGAGCCTCAAAAGCACGGAATGATGCATTTTAATTCTTTTCATCTAATTAAAGTCGTAGTTATTCTTCAATTAAATGGAATATGAGTGCATACATTTATTTTAATTAAATACATGTATTTCTTTAGATTTAAATGAACGTGAACGGTCTTATTTTTAAGTAGATAGGGTCCATGTGAGCTTATAAAATAACGTGTGTGCATCACTGCTTACCAAAGGAACTGGATCAAGGATTTTAATTTCATTTATAAGCAAACTTCCCTGGCAGGTTCCCATCAGTGACAAGAGGAGCTGGGACAGTGCAAACTTTAACCTATTTCATTTAAAACGTATTTGGTCTGTCACATGTCTCGCATCAAATTATAAACCAAGTCCTTCTCACCTCATAACTTCTTTGGCTGATTCTTTCTCCCTATCTTTTAATCCTGGAGTGGTAAAGTGATTGAGCAAAGGCTGCATCTGTTTTCTCTTGTTACCTGATAACTCCTTAATGAGGACTAACAGCTTATGTGAGAGCAAGGTCATTAGTCCTAATGGATGGAGGGACAGCTGATATGGCATGGGAAAGGTTAAAGATTACCGGGGAAGTTTGGCAAATATACACAACAGCGCGGGGCAGTAAGTGCTGGAATGGCTTCCCACTGATATTCCTGGGCTAATGGGCTCATCCCTGCGCACCCACCGCTCCTCAGGATTCCTGTTCCACGGAGCAGGAATTCGTTTGGCCCGATAAGCACGGTAGTGTTTCTTTTTTTTTTTCTCCTAGAGAGCTATAAATTTATCCTTGGCACCCTGTCATCCCAGCGCTCGAGGTAGAAATACTAAAGGTATTTTCTGAAATAGGTCAATTAGAGTTTTTGGGCTTTCCACTTCGCCGTGTGGCACTTCCTGATTCCTCCTTCCCGCTGGATGAACTACGAGCTCATCATGTTGAGGCTTTTTAGGTATTGGCCCCAAACCTGCCCGGTCAGTTTTTGAGAGGGGACTTGGACCCCATCCCTGAGGTGGCACCGGGGCTGTTGTGGGTCTGTCCCTCACCCCTCAGGACCTGCTTTCTGTCACTTTTCTCATCCCTCTGCCCTCGCCACCGCTCCGGCTCCTTTCACTCCCCTCCGCCGTCGCTGGGTATAAAAAGAAATAATCAGAAACAAATGGCAGGATATTACTAAAGACTTTAAACCCCAAAGCCATCGCTGTGCTCAAGGCCTGGCTCGATTTTTAAGTGGAAGTATCTCCATTAGCAGTAATGGGGTGAGTCCATCAGCGGAGGCATCTCAGAGGTTAATCAGCCTTCCTGGCCATCGATACCGTGTGGCGCCTGCTGCTGTTGGCCCTGCTCAGGCTTTCCTGACAGCACACTAACAGGCCCCGTGCAAGTCATTTCCTATGAATTATTAAAACAAACGTTTGGCTGCTAATTGATGAACACTAATGTGTTTTCTAATCACTGCAGTTTGAGATTTTAGCACTAAACAAAGCAGTTGCAATTGATTTGTGGCCGCTCCTCGGTTTTCAGCCTGGCATCTGGGTGCCTTTTTTTTTTTTTTTCCTTCCCCCTTTTCAATTTAGCAGGCAGCTTAGCTTGTCTTTTTAGTTAAGAATTGGCTTGTTACAGTGTCATTCCATTCTGATCTCTTTCTCTATTTCTTATTTATGTTGCATAATAAATCTGCTCAATTCTTGTACAGGCAAACCGGGCACAGTCCTTGATTCAAGGAGAAAATATTTGAAGTCGTAGTTGGGGTTGTTTTTCTTTAAACCCTCATCTCTCCTACTGTGTCTACTCTCCCCCTCTCTCCAAACAAAATAAAGCAACATAAAAACAGTCTCCAGCATCTTTAGCTGATAAAAAGCCGGTGCAATGAAAATGTTTTCAAAGCCACGTCTGGAAAACATGCAGAGCCTGGAAAGTCCCATCGTTTGTGCTGGGATGTGCAGTGTGGGGACAGGGTTCTGCTTTCCAGGACCATTTCTAATTTTCCTGGATTTGATCCTGCGTTCAGTTTTCAGGCTGCAAAAAGCTTAATTGCTGCGTGGGTCAGATCCAGGGAAGGCCAAATCCCATCTCTTGCAGTGTGCAGGAGACAAAACTCTGTCAGGATCAGCATTAAGGGTATTTCTGTGCGAGCACTGCCCTCTTACACACCCAGCTCGGCCTCGTCATTTCATCCTTCCAGCGCTCTTGAGATAAAATTAAAGGAACTGAAACCCGAAATACTTAAAATATTAAAACGTTAAATCATTTAAACATTAAAATTTTAATTTTTTTTTTTAAAGAATGCTTTGGAATAATTGAATTCCAAAAGAGAGGTGAATTTTTTTCAAGCTGTACCGTTCGCAGCTGATACATCACGTTTATTTCCTGTGTGCACGGTCTGCGTTGAGAAAACACTGCAGATAAATCCACCACACGGCCCTGAATGTCATTGATTGGGGGTTTTTTTTTCCCTCTTCACAGACGATAAAGACGGGGCTGACCATGGTTGGGAAGGTGGTCACTCAGCTCACGGGGACGCTGCCGTCGGGAGCCACCGAGGAGGAGATTTTGGCTCACAGCAACCTCCGCCGGAGCCCTCTGGTGCCTGGGATCGTCACCATCATCGACACCGAGACGGTGGCAGAGGGACAGGTAATGTCTGCACACGGGCAGGGCCTGCATTTTCACTAAAACCTCACCGAAACGGGTTTTTCCGCCACTGAAAACGAAAAATAAATGAGATTTTTTTTTTTTTTTTTGCTTGTCGCGGTCCCGCAGCGCTGGGATAAAGCCCTGCTTGGGACTGAAACGAGGCCAAAATACATATATGTACCTATATATGTATATATCTCGTCCTTGCACAGGATTTATGTGGCACTTTGACAGCGTGGGGTGTGAAGTGTCACGTTTTGTGTCTCGGACACTCGTTCCTAATTGCCGCTGGTTGATGCTGATCAGCTGAGGTGGAGACGGAGCCTGATCGTGGTGGTGGTGGTTGCACCACGTGGCTGGGAAACCTGGGGGTCCAGAAATACGGAGAACTGTTCAACTCCAGGTTAACAAAAAAAAAAAAAAAGGTGTCGAGTGAAGTTTATTATAAAAGCTTCTAATTTTATATAAATCTCCAGACTAAGAGGCAGCCAAGCCCGATGCTGCTTTGTGAGACATTTGCCCTGTTTTACCGATAATATATTAATTTACTGGATATAATAATACACACACAGTGCATCAGGCAAAACCATTTGTTACAAAATCCATACCATTATCGCACCCACTCTAAGTGGGTGGGTTTTATACTGTCTGCAGGGCAGAGGAGATTTCCGTGTCCTCCTTTATTTGCCTCTCTCACCCCTTTGATTTCTGAGTCTCTGCTCCTGGATCCAGTGTTCATGCAGAACTCCCCCACACTCCCAACTAACCTGTAAAATCACGGTCACGTTTATGGAATTTAAAAAGCAAAAGCCTTTATTTTTTTCTTGTCTCCCCCCTGTGTTTGTGGTGCTCGTGGCAGGTGGGTTAGTGAGGTGTTAAGGACACAGCAGTAGCCGAGTTGACCTGGCGGGAAAATAAAATGGTTTACTTGAAAAGAAACAAAAGGAATTAGAAAAACCCCTGTTATGCTTGTTCCTGAGAATTAGTTTTGGAAGTATTTAACCAAGCAGTGTTAAATTGAAAAGTGGATTGTTCATAAAACATTATGGGCCTCTTCTTCCGAAACTGAAATAAAAGAAAGAGAATGGAAAAAGAATTTATTTACTTAAGATTTTTAAGAGTCAGGCCTTATAATAATTCTGTTGGCTGTTGGGGTTTGTTTTTGTTTCCAGGGGAAAAAAACAAAGGTCTTTTGGCTCTTCATATACAACCAGGGGAAAAAAAAAAAAAGAAAAAAAAAGGAACAATTTTCCTTCATAAATTTCTGATGAAGCCTTTTTAATGTGGTCATTATTTCTGCAGGTCGCTGTCTGTGCTTTGATTCTTCTGCACAGGCCTAGGGGGAAAAAGAATAACGCGATACATCTTAGGTTTTTAAGTCTTGTTCTGTATGATTTAGAGGTTTTATGAACTTGTCCTCTGACCTCAACAATTGTAGGGAGCTCTCAAGCCTAAAGGGCACTGCAGGAGAGTAGTTGTAAAAATGATAACGTTTGCCTTGTCCAAATACTGCTGCTCTAACATAAATAAGCCATCAGTTGTGGGAAGATGATTTTTTGCCTCGGATCTCTAGGGAAGGAGGCTCTAAGTTGGTTGTGTTGCTGGATGTAGGTGCTGCACTGATATTTTTGTGATCCGAAGTTTTAAAGCGCTGTCGGGTTATTATTTTCAGTGCTGCGATTTGCTTTCAGAATCAGCGTTGTGCTTCTTTCCAGGGCATGAAAATAACCTTTCTTTTACACTGTTAGATTTTCATGGTGCAGGAGACTTTTTTTAAACAGTCTTTTCTTGCTGAAATGTGCTTCCAGCAGAAGGCAAGTTGATTAAAAACAAGTAAATACACTTTGTACTTGGTCGTTCCCCACGGCCCCAGCACAGAACCTCCTCATGTGAGGACCGTGCTGGCTGCTCCCAGTCCCCACTGAGCTCTTCCCTGTCCTTCCAGCTCTATTTCCAGCAGAAATGCAAATTTCTGTGCACTTGGGGATGTGGTGGAGCCTGATTTTGGGTGATTCCTCAGGAGCCTGGCAGGGATCTGGTGCTGTGTGTTGGGCAAGGAATGCCAAGCCCACTTCCCAGGGCGGCTCCTTCCAGTGCTTGCCCACCCTTCTTCCAGTGAAGAGATTTTCCTTGTCTCGTCATCCCGGTTTTGAGATTCCAGGGAAGAACAGGCCGGGTGGGAGCAGACGAAGAGCGGCATTCCCATTTCCCCGTGCCGTGGGGTGGCAGCTCCGGGAGGTGTCACCGCTGTGCCCGTCACGGGCTCTGCTCTGCCTGCACTGACTGCGAACCCCCAAGTTAGCGATGCCAGCCAAGTGCTCCCTGGGCAGAATTAGCCCTTGGAAAGCCCTGCATCCCATCCCTCCGCGTAGATTTGTGGGTGCTTCCACGGTTTCCAAGGGGGTGTCAGCCTGGGGAATTTCAGGAGCGGGAAGGAGTTATTTTCTTACCATCCTAATGTAAAATAAAATACCTCCCTTCCTTCAGCTCCATGAAGATTTCTATCCACCTGCACGGCCTAACTGAGAACTTGGGTGTCGCAGCGAAATAAAACAAATTTCCGAGGTATAAATATGTATCTTTAAGATAACATGTGGTTAAAAAGTAAAGAAAGGAAGAAATTCTGTTTTAAAAAGAGAACGTAAATCTAAGGCAGGCACGCACACGGTTTTGGAGGAAAAATAACCACTTTTTTTTTCAGTGGGGAAGCATGATTTTTTAAAAAAATAAATGTATTTAAAGGCTTGCAAATTAATTATGCAAGTGCCTGTCCAGTTCCTTTGAGCACAACAGCACAAGTTTTAAAGATGGACTGAACTGCTCTGTGCAAATACAGCAATTCATTTGCCAGTAGGACGATTAGGGAACATATTTTGGTTGCAAGCCAGAAGGACCGTTCACAGCTTTAAGTTCTCACTGATTTTTTGTTATTTCTCCCATTTCAAAGACATCAGACGTGAGGAACCTGAGGTGGGACTCGATGTGTTTCGTGCACTGCACAAGGGGGTGAAATACAAACTCACCGCTGAAAAATACGCAGTTAAAGAGCAAAGAAGTCCCCTCGTGGGATCTTCCAGGATTAAATCTGCTGGGGAGATATTTTTAATAAACCTGATGAATGTGGATATTGTAGTAACCTCCCATCTCCAGCAGTTGTTTATGTGATAGCTCCTACTTTCATAATTGGCGATACTTGAAGAAAATGTGAATTATGAGGTAATTAAATAAATGCAGAGGAATGCAGAATTATTGACGTTGGCTGTCATGAGATATTTGTAAAAGGAATAAAAATAATTATCGAGATGCCCAAGTAACTTTGTGGTAAACCAAAGTATGTTAACAAGGTTGCGTGCTTGTTTAAACTCCTTCTAATGAAGTGTTAGCAAACTTTTCAGTTGGATGGAACCACTATTTATTTGAATCTGTTAATTAGTTGAAATGGATAAAACTAAAGCCGTACAGATGTCCTCTTTTTTTTTTTTTTTATTTTTTTCCCCCAGTAATTGGAATTAAATGTGTGAGACTTTATTGGCTGGGGGTTTGAAAGAAAAATTATTTTCCTTCGGCCTTTGTTTCTGTATTTTAATTAATTCACCCACCGGGGCCACCCAGGGCGCAGGCTGCAATAATGGCCCTGCTCAAAAGTCGCCAGTTTTTTTTCGGGGGCTGAATGTAAATCTGTTCAACATCCACCAGTTGGCTGACAGAGAAATGTGTGGCCATCCCGAAATCCAGAGCTCGGCGCTGTGACCGAGGAGCCCTCGCGGCTCATCCGCGACCCGGGGACGGATCCGGGGGGGATGTTTGCGGAATAACTTAGGAGAAGAAGAAGAAGATAACATGTTGATCTGTTTATGTTTTAAAATGTGATTGGGGTTTTTTTTGTTGATGTTTGGGTGGTTTTTTTTTCCCCCCTGTTCCCTATTAACTTTTTATTGCATTAAAGAGGAATTTTCAGGGAAAAAAAAAAACAACAAAAAAACCCAGCCGACTGCTGCAGTTTCAAAAGTTCATTTTCATTTGGTGAGGAGTTGATGGCAATTGAGCCAAATCAAGATGCTTATCAGGAGCAGGAACTGTTGGGAAACTTTGTTCCGAAGCAGCGAGGAGCTCCAAGAATAAAGCATATTCCGTAATAAAACTTGAACTGTGGACATAACTCCTCTGGTCATTAACACCAGGGCTTTTATTTTGGGAGCAGCTCTCCCAAAGCCTGACCTGATGTTCTCCTGCTCAGACGTTTAGCCTCAATTTTCCTCACTTTTTATATCTCCGCGTCTCGCAGAAGAATTCTTTTTATATGTAAATGCAAAACGAGCACCAGGATTCCCTGGGAGCATAATACTGTCTGCCTCACTTTTATTAAAGGGGATCTGGTTTTTGTCAAGAAGACATTTTTGTCTCAGATAAATGGTTCAGGCTGAGCACGGGGCTGGTTTGAGTTTATGCTGGATTCTATTAAAAGGAGAGCAGTAGTTAATGCCACAGATCTATCACTTTTAGCCCTTCTCCACTGATGTTTGACCTTGGCTGTGAGCTGGGGGGAGGCCGAGGGGGTCGGTGTTTGTGGGTAGGAGCTGAGCCAACCCCTACCTTCAGCTGTTTAAGCCATTGGAGATCTCATCAGCGAGGATACCTTTATGATATAACAATTCGTATTTACAATTATTGCCAAACCTATTTGTTTTTATGATGATGGGATTACTCTTTCTTAATTGTATTAAGAGTAGGACCTGCTTGATTAGATCTGGGCCCATTTTTTACTTGTGCTACTTTCATGTTTTATTTAAAAACATGTCTCCACTGGGATAAGTGGTGTAATTTGCCTTTAAAGATTAAAATAATTGGAGTCATAATTACTGGTGGCTCCTGTTGAGCAGGACGGAAAATACAGCGGATGAAGAAAAATATGGCACAGGAGGAAAAAGCTCCAGCTTCAGCCCTCAGAGCAGACACTGGTGGCTGGTAGTAAATGTAGCAATGCCCTTGGTGTTCTGTGTCTTTGGTTTTGGGTGAGATAAGGAGGATTTGATGAACCTTCGCTCAGTGTAGTGTTGGAGCAGCGCTGCTTTGGGAGCCGCGGCCACGGGCTCTTCCCTGGGCAGCTCTTCAGAAAATCCTTGGTAAAACCTTCTTTGGGCAACAGGAATAGCTGAGTGCTCATTTATTGCAGCTTATGACGTTTATTTCTTTGTTACGCTTATCAAAAGTGCTCGTTTATTCACAAGGGTGTCCGGGTGGAAGAGTCCGAGTGTTCGTTTCTCCTCGGTTGTTTTTTGCCGGCTCTGCAAGGAAGGTCCTCGAGCACCCTGAGGAGCCTCAGTGACTGAGTAATGCTCAGATTTATGAACCTTCCCCAGTGAGAGAATCTTACTCCTAATAGTAGGGTGGTTAGAGGCCACTACCTTGGAGAACGAAAGAAATTGCAGGCTGGGGATTCCTGTGGGCTCTGTCAGCTCTGGGAAGGCGAAGGAGCTGCTGCCCCTGAGCTCCCCGACAGCACTTGCATGTGTTATTAGGGAAATTGTCCCCCTGTTCTGTGATTTCCAGGAAAAATTCCCAGCTCTGCTGTTTGCAGGGGTAGGGAACCATCAGCTGGTTGAAAGGAGCCGGTGGGACGGTGTGGGTGTTGATTTGATGGGCCATTTGTTACCCTGCAGGTCCCTCCAGCAGCATCTTCCACTTCAGCTCTGCAAGGAGCGGCTCTAAAATTCGTGAAATTTGTGTGACACAGGCCTGGGATGATTTTTAGTTGTTGTGCAGCTCCGGTTTCGTCCTTGTCCACCTGAAATCTGTGCAATTTGCTCCGTCCAGCTTGATATGAACCCTGACGTACTGAGGCAGTTAAATCCATACAGAGATCTCTCATACAGAAAATAATGTGTTCCTAAGGCACGGTGTGTGCCATCAGCGTAATTTTGACTTCCTTAGGTTGTATTAATAGGGGAGAATTACCCTGGGATTTAAAGCTGTGCAAGCTCTGACCCGGGACGGGCACCGGGCTTTGGGTTGGCGGCATCTCAGCGAGGGACATTCCCAAAGAGGCTCTTTGGCTGATGATGTAGTTCAGTCTCATCCCTTGGAATTTTTATTTTTTTTTCCTCCTTCCTTTGTAGCGTTGGAATTGTGTAAAAAGGGATGTGTGCTTTCCCCAGGTGCTCAGAAGGGCAGGGGAAGGATGTGACAAATCCTGCCAGTGCAGCCTGAAAACTGGAATAGAAATGGGTGATTTGAAACAAGGCACTTCTCCTCTGTTCCTGAAACATCTTCATGCTGATTTGAAAAAGATGAAGAGCAGTTTTTTTCCAGCTCCATCTTTCCCTGCTCGAGCAAGTGCTGTTTCCATGTGGGTCTCCAAAGCCAGAATGTCCATTCTGTGTCACCCCTGGGGAAAGACACGAGTCAGGTGTCCACATTCTCCAAGGATTTCCACATTTTTGAGTAATGAAGGTGCTTTTGTGGTTGTGGGTTTCTTATTTTATTTTTAATTTACTGGTCCAGAGCAGGAGATGAACGCATTTGAGTTTAGATCTCAAAGCTATTCATAAGGGCTGGTTTTCTGGACCTGAAAATCAGCTTTTACACGGAAAAGTGGAGATTTTTAAAAACTCCTTTTGGAGTGGGGTTTTTTTTCAGGAAGGTAATTTCCAGCAGTGATTGGCAGAAAAAGCATGGAATCTGTTAACATTTCCTACAGGTTTTATTGTGTTCTCAGAGAGGTACAGCTGAGGTGTCCGACAACTTGTAATGTTGTGACATTCTTGCTTTGTGTCGTATTTCCAGAGGAAAAACATTTGAGATTATTATTAAATTATTAAAGACCGTCCTGCCATGCAGAGTAAAAGGAGGAATTTCCCCCTGTCTGTTGTGTTGCAGGGGGTGATAACAGCACTTTTATTCAGTCAATCCAGTTTACAGCCCGCAGAAGGCGCTGCCGGGGAATTCTCCTGCAGGGCTGCTTTTAGCAGCGATTTGGATGCCGTTGGTGCCTCCACCTTTCCAGATTAAATATTTTTATTTCGCAGACCAGACTCGACCAGAAAAAAAAAAAAAAAAAAATCAAAAAATCTCTTTTGTAAAGCTGGTTTATGGTGTCGTTTTATCATTACAGTTTGAGCAAAACGTTGAGGCTGCTGGGACCGAGTGGGAGCTGTGAGGAGAGGATGCAGGGGAGTCAGAGCGCAGCGTCTGCGGGCCGAGGGGAGGACAACAGGCTCCCTTTGAAAAGCCCTTCGGAAGATCTCCAGACCCGCTGGTTTCGTGGTTCTGGAATGAGCACGAAATGCTGACGGGGGAAAGCAAAGCAAAGCCATAATTGTGCTGGGGTGACAGTGCCAAGTCATCTGAGCAGCCAGAGCCAGGCAGGGCTGGCTCTCCGGCCCCGTTACGTGACTGCCTTAAACACTTAAAGATGAGCCCTCTGTTTGAAGCATAAAAATATCTCCGAATTATTTTGATATCTGCTCGGAGTAGGAAGTATTAAAAACCTTCAGATTGTTTTGGAAGCAGCAGGCAGATTATTCAGAGCTCGAAACGGGCAGTTCGATGCAGTGGCTTGTTAAGAAGGTGTTTTTTTGCTCGCCACGGAAACCCCTTTTTTAAAGTCCTTTTCTGACAGATCCGTCTCTTTGTTTTGCTTAATTTAGTCTTGAGGGTAATCAAGGAATAAAATACCCCTGCAGCTCTTGCATGTGTTGTGCCCACACAAATTTTGGTTCTTTCCTATAAATCTAAGATTATGTTTGCTTTTCATACGGTGAGACATCGATACGTGTCCTTTTGGGTGTCCCTTTGGATGTCCTCACAGTCAGCTTTGGTTTTGACTGGCCCAGGAGTTTTATCAGCTTCAAACTGGCTTTTGTTTAAAACCCCAAAAGCTCATCCTGTGTCCTTTTCTCTGGAAAATGTTGCACAACAGTGATCTCAGTCCAGGTATTTTCCACTGAATTTCCCACTCTTGTGAAAACTCTCTCCTGTCTTTTAATTCCTTTTTTTTTATTCACAAGGAGGTATTTTATGAGAGCGTGATTTCTTTTTAAAGGGGTTTTGACAAACAGCTCTTTGTAGTAATTTTATCTGATGTTCTTTGAGGCAGTTTCAGGACAGAGAAAATTCCTGTTAGCTGCTATTCCCGGTGCAGCTGCATCCATCTGCATTCCCAACCCTTGGCTTTTCTTGCATCCATTGGAAGTGCAGATCCCTCTCTTCCTGCACAGCACAGAGAGTCCTGTTGGAATGAGCTGCTGTGCAGGCAGGAATAAATCACCGAGCAAAACAGGAGTATTTGACTCTTTTGTCCTGCTTGGACAGGACAAGGGAATAGGAAATCAGGTATAAGATGCATCATCCCTGCCAGTTATTGGAGCAGTCTCATGTCTACGGGAAAAGATTCCAGAGGATTTGTGTGTGTTATGTGTATCTTGTTACGTGTGTCATGCACTGTTAATTTATTGCAGTTTCCTTGTGAATTGCACCACTCCGGACATCTTCCGAACCAAGCCCTGTGTCAGGAAGTTGGCATCTTCCCTCAGGTGTGTTTTTCCCTGCTGACCCCTGGCTCTGTGCCCGTTCCAGGTGCTGGTGAGCGAGGACTCGGACAGCGACGGCATCGTGGCCCATTTCCCCGCCCACGAGAAGCCCATTTGCTGCATGGCCTTCAACCCCAGTGGTAAGAGATTTTCCTGCTTGGTGTGACAGCTGTGAGCAGGACGCAGACAGTGAATGATGTCGGGATGTGTTCCAGGGCTTTGGGGGAACGACACCTGCAGGTACCCAGCTCTGTGCCCTGCTCAGTGCTGGGTGTGTCGTGTTCGGGGTGATTTGTCTTCTTTGGGGATTTCAAACTGTTGTACTTTGGTAAAAGCGAGGAGGTTCAGTCTGTCCCTTCCCGTGGAGCACTGAGGGATTCCTGTCTGTTGGGATCCTGCCAGCCAGGTACCCAGATGTTGAGGGCCACAGGTATCCAGAGGATCAGCACATGGGTTAAATTATACTCCTCTGTAAATATGGAAATAAAATTGTTTTGCTGGTTTTAAAAGTCGCTTACACTGCCCTCCCTCCTGGGTGAAATCAACTCTAATCTCAAAATACTCGTGAAAAACTCCTCAAAATTACCTCTTTCTCTCCTTCCTCCTTATAAATAAACAATTACTCTGGGCAGCAGAGAGATATGCAAACCTTGTGGATTAATCTTACTGAGCTGACAATTAACATGTTCATTATTTATAGACAAATAACGTTTGGGCTGATGGCAGGGAGACGGTCAGGGAATCAACAGCTTCCACTTGCCTAAACTAACAATTTCTGTAGTGCAGCAAATGCCATGAAGATCATGAGGGCAAAGTCACATTTCAGAGAATAAAACTGCATGTCTGTCATTTATGTTTTCACTTCTACTGAGCAGTTGGTGTTATTCTGACACCCCATCTGTTGTGTCAGAACTCCTTAATAAAAAAGCTGTGCAGTTCACAGCGTTTTCACTGGGAGCTTGTGACAGAAAAAGCTGTATTCTCATCTGGCTGGGTTTTCTTTTAGGAGAATTTTTGGTGGAACTCTGTGCACTGAACTGAGAATCAGCTATTCCAGAGTAGTCATTCTGCTCCGTGCTCTCTGGAGGAGGGGTAATACCTGGAGTTGAGCAGTGCTAATTAGGTGAAATAAATACGGCTGTCTAAATTAGAATGGTTTATGGATATTATTTAAATGCCTCCTTAAGACAGATTTTAGGATTCATTAAATTGAAGGGCAGCAGAATGTTTACGCAAAGCCGAATTAACTTCTTTTTAAAATGGAAGGATATTTTTGCAAATGGCTGGAATATTTCTGTGGGGATCAAAATCTTTGTCTCACTCAGGTACTGGAGCGACAGTAATTTGTATGGGACAGAGCAGGGTGGTGCCTTTTTTAATGGGTGCTGTTTTTGGCACAGCAAGAGCAAACCAGGAGAAAACTCCTCTGTGGTGAGAGCAGCACTTAGCACGGGGTTCTGTGTTCTTTATTTAACATCAAGGCAGGGTTTTGTTTGAAGCCAGGGCTGTAACATCATCTCAATCCATCCTACAGTGGTACATTGGCAATCAAGCCGAGCTCATTACAGAGAACAAAACAAGAGGTGGCTTTTGATACTGCCCTTGGCTGCCTGCAGGGAGAAACCACTTCTCCTCCCGATTTCAGGCACAGCAACTGCAGGCTTGGGAAGGCAGAAAGAGAACTCTGCTCCGTTTCACTGCACTGTTTTATTCTCTGATAAACAGCTGAATTTCATCATGTCTCGGCCCACGGGCCCCTGAGCTGCACAGGGGGTCAGGTCTGTGAAAACTGGCAGGTTTGTGTTTAAAAAAATCCAAAGTAAAGCCATCACTGATACTGGAAGGCAGCGAAGGTCAGTGGAGATGGACGATGGATATGATTTTTGTGTACTAAACTGGTGCCACAGCCACTTGAGGCTCTGTTTAAAAGGAGTCAGTTGCCAGTAAGATGCATTTGTTTTTGTTTGTTCCTGCTGTGTGTTCTTTCATGCTGAACGAGGAGCTTGCTGGGGGACAAGTTAATTGTGGTAAAATAAGGGTGCAGAATGGGTGGGTATTGTGAGAACAGCTCCTGGGAAGTATATGGCTGCACTGCTGGACCTCCAGAAACAATCCAACGGGAGGAAAGAGACTCCCTGAAGTCAGTAAATGACAGTTGGATTCCCCCCCCTCCAAATACATCTTTTTTTAAGGTATTCAAGGAAATTAACGTGCAGTCAGCTTTTTTTGGTATTAGATCTATGGCTGCTCTGAAAATCTGGGTGAATAAAAAAGTAACAAACTCGAAATATCACTTCTGAACATGCTTAGGGGGCACCATAAGTTGTTTTTTCCCTGCTGCCCTGGATATCTCTCTTCCAGACCCTTCTGGTAATAACAGCTTCTGAGGCAGCTGATTTTAGGGAGACTGTAAAAGTCTCAGGCTCAAACATGCAGCAAATCATGTTCATCGTGAAAGGGAAAAAAGCAAAAAAGCCATAAAGCAGAAAATTTCAGGCCCTGGTGGTTCAGGTGTTCTCTGTTTTTTTTCCCTGTGCACAGCAAATTTCAGTTTTTAGGAAGAGTTGATGGGGAGTGGGTGGCGAGGATTTTTTGGGGGGTGGAGGGGAGAGAAGGGTTTCTGCTGCAGCTGAAAACGTGCAGCCAGGCATCTCATGCCCCCAGATCCCCCATTCCTGTGGAATTCCTAAAAACCAGGTCCCTTCGTGCGGTGTTACGGCCTCTGTGCTCGACACGTTTCGTTTTAATGGGGAAGACGTGGAGGGGGGCAATAAAAGTGAGCAAGAACTGCTCCTCCCGGGCTGTCTGCCGCTGAGGGAGGCTTTGGGAAGCAGACACGGAATGCTGAGGGGGTCCTTATTCTAGTGGGAAGCTCGGGAAGGATGATGTGAGCCCCCTGAGTCCCTCTGCGTGCCGTGCTGGTGTCGCTGTGGGGACGCTGGTTCTCCGGGTGGCTGTGACATCCTTGTTGTGCTCTGGGAAATGGGCTTAATGAATCCAAACCCAGGGTCCCAGTTCAGCTGACCTGGCACTTCTGGCTGTTTCCTTTTGTTTTAATTGCTGGAACACGAGCGTTTCCTGGATCGTTTTCTTCCGTGGTGTCACAGTGGATAATGATCATAATAATAATAATAATTATATAATTATTAATTCTTCCACCTGCCCCAGTGGTGTTGAAGCCCCACGGGACGGTCCGTGGGAGCAGCTGCTGCAGCAGAGTTACAGCCCCACGTCCACCCCTGGGCTCTGAACGCGGACTTTAAGCCTTTTCTGAAAACTTTTAAAGATGAGAATAAATAATACAAGGAAGTGAAGTAACATTGATAGTCTGGGGGCTTTATTAATGTACCTCTGGCAGGGATGTTGGTGTAGTGGAAGCAAAGAGGCTTATACTGACAAAGAGGCTCTAAGAACAGTCACTTTAATTCACTTATTAAATGAAAATCACATTAAGCTTTTGTGTGGATGCTTTTACTCAGCCTTAACATTGGCTTGATTTATTTTAGCTTGAATATTCAGTTTTGGCTGAATTGGAGGCCAGCTTACTGTGGGCAGGGTGTCCAGACAGAAAACGTAGTGCTGTTTACTAATTCCCAGCAGGTAATTTAAATTAATTATTCAGACTGCCTGAGTGTGGATCTGCTCCCAACCTGTGCATCATAATTTCCCTGGAAGTGTCCAAGGCCAGGGCTTGGAGCAACCTGGGATAGTGGAAGGTGTCCCTGCCCGTGGCAGGGGGTGGAACTGGATGAGCTTTAAGGTCCCTTCCAGCCCAACCCATTCCGTGATTCCATGTACAACCAGGAACAGTTTTATAACCAGTAAAACCTCTCTGTTACACGAGGTAAAGCGGCAGTATCGACACCAAGGTCTCTATTTATTATGGTTGAATTTTTGCCATTATTAAAATGCAGCCAGGAGGAGGAAAAAAAAAAAATTAAGTAAATATTTTCCCGGTTCTTAAGATGTTTTTCTGTCAGTGCAACATTATGCGAGAATTTATCATTAGGGGGCTCTGAACTTTTATGGGTCTGTAATATTTATATATATTTTTATATATTTGGATTTTATACTTGTTTATCTAATTAAAAAAACAGTTGGAGAGTGACGTGGTCATTAGAGTGGTGCAGAAGGATCCTCTCTGCTACTTCATGTAAAGCTCATTATTTAAACTCTGGGTAGAGGTGACCTGCACTGGGTTTTGGAAGTCCCCAAAAGGAAGGAACCCCCAGAGGGGGTTATTGAAATGAAGATGTTTACAGCAAAGCCTCCAGGCTTTTAACGTGTTGGGGAGAGGCTGCCAGGAATTGTGAGTGTGTGCAGGGCTGGGAACGGGAGAGGGAAGGGAAGGATTAAATGTTACGGCTGGAAAGGGTTCTCAGTGATAAACTGGATTAGTCTGAACTGGAGAGTGTCTAGACTGGAGACTGAGGGAACCCAGCAAACATCCTCATTTTTCACTAAGTTGTATTAGGCACTGATTTCCAAAGGAGGAAAAAACCTCATCAGTTCTGCTGTCCATGAAAGTTAATTCCCTTTGTTCCCGTCCCATCCCAGCCGGCCCTGCTGCTCCTGCCCGGGAAATTCCCTGCATGGCTTCGCTCACGTGCTTTGGGTTATTGCTGCTCCTTTTGTCTGTGGTCCAAAGAATTCCCTGTTTCACTTTCAGGGAAGGGCCTGGGATTGGAGCAAAGTTGTGGAAGCAAATATCCAGGCTTGAGGTGGGACTGGGAATTAGGGCTGCAGTGGGACTGGGGAGATTTGAGTCTCCCTCCTGTTTTTATTTTGTACTTGGATATAATGGTATCAGTTATTTGCAAGTTGGATTGCCACACATTTAAAATAAATAGCTGTTGTTTTTATTTTTATATGTCTCTAACCAAATCAAACCTGAGGGCTGAGGAGAGCAGGGGTGCTGCATCCTTGCAAAACACCCCAATGTGCTGCAGGTTTTTTTTGCAAAATATATTTGTCTGAGTTTTCCCCCATACTCAAGGAATATATTTCAAAACAAATTGAAAATTCTGGCTTCCTTGCTATCCTAATGTTTAATCCTCAGTTCTTTGTGTCTACAAGTTGCCCTGTTCTGAATGGATTCCTTTCAAGGGTGTTCAGGTTCCTGATTCTCTAATTAGTATTAATCCTGTGCATTCTGGAAAGGTGTTTTCATTAATTTTTATAAAGACATATTAAAAAATAATTTTACTTTTTGAGGACAACGAGTCAGTTTTGGGGAGTCTGTGGAGCAGCAGAAGCTTTGTGTTTCGCCCCTCTGGGTGGGCTTTTTGTGGGATTCTGTAATGCCTTTCTGAGTAGTTTCTAAAACATGAACCCTCTGGTCCCTGGATATGTTGGAATGGGCTCTGGGCTGCCACACAGAGATGTTTTATGGACACACACACAAAATCCTGGTGGCTTGTGAGTGAGGGCAGTGCTGGAACTCGGCACAAACACTGTCCGTGTCCCGGTGAGGAACCCCCGGGGAATCACTCCCCACTGTTTGCTGCCCACAGCTCGGAGGGCAGCAAAAATCCAGTCAAAATCCAGTAAAATGCCCCTGATTTCACTGTGGCAGAGGAAGGGCAGAGCGGCCCCTGCCCTGCCCGCTGCTCGTGGCATCCCGGGATGCAGCGAGGCAGTCGGGAGACATCCAGCCCGACAGCTGCGTTCAGTTTGTTTGCCGATTTCTGCCTGCCTTTCTTGTTTATTAGCTGTGACTCCGGGGTCAGAATTAAAACAAATATTTTAATGGCAGCGTGGATGGTGTTGGCTGGAACCCCCCTGGCCGGGGCTCCAGCTGGGAGGGGTGATGGAGCCCCGGCCGGCGGGGCCGGAGTCGCCCTCGGTGGGGCTTCTCCAAGTGGGATCTCGGTAAATCACAGCCCTGGTAAAGCCTGGAATCTGCTTTTCAGTCCTCTTAGCAAGCTGGACATGCTGAAAGGGTGTGGGATTCAGGAGAGAGGACCCTTTCATACATTTCTGCCATGTTGGGAAGGAACAGAATCCTCTCTTGGTTTGGGCAGCTCGGAGGTATAAAGGCCTTTATGAACTGTGATAATTAAAACCAACTTGTGTGTAAATGACACACATCTCTCCATACTGCAGGAATTGTTATATGTGCTTTTAAGAGTCATTTTAGAGTCTGCTGGGCTGCAGCTTTATTTCAGTCAATTGTCTTTACTTCACCACATTTAAAGGGCGAATTATGGATGTTTTATTTGTGCTAAAGCTGAATATGGGTTGCTAAATTCATTGTTGTCTACACTTGGGCAAGTTCTCTACAGCCATAGATAATACAATGAAAACAGAGTCTGTAAGGAAGGAAATCAGATCAGTGCTTCAGAAATCAGTTCCAGGCAGAGGTTTCTACCTTATTTACCAGTTCTGTTACCCAAATTTCATGATAAACTGGAAGTTTCCTCTCCACCCTCTAGGAAAACAGAAAATTTTATAGCCATGCCAAGCTTAATTAAATTCTGTAAACGCTGAGCTACAAGTATTGATTTATTATTATTATTATTATTATTATTTTAACTTTTTATTTAAATGTGGAACAAATGCATTTTTAATATCTTAGCGTTTCTTGCTGGTGTTTTGAAGAAGGTAAGAAGTAAATTATTTAGAATTTGAAAGTTGTGAAGGGTTTAATACAGGAGTAGAACTTAGAGAGTTTCTTTTACCCCCTCCGTCCTCACGTGAAGGCTGTAAATGGGACGGGAAATGGGAGCTTCAGCCCTTCAGTCTGGACCGGCTGCTCTAGAAATGCCACCAACAGGCCTGGGAATAACCAAACCCCTGGTTTTTATTTCTTTATTATGTTTTTAAGGCTGAAATCTGTCGCCTGCAGCGTTGTGTTCTGTCTGCAGGGCATGGCTCGTGTGGCCCGGAATTTTGCAGCTGAGCCGGGACTGGCAGATTCCAACTGGGATTGTGGCTTTGGGCTCCATGGGAGAGCTGTCACTTTTATTCCTGATTTCCAGGAGCATCCACACCAGCATATCCATTACTTGGATTTGTTTTGGGAGCGGGGTCAAGGGGAGAGGTTTGCACGGGTGGTTGAAGGTGGTTTAAATCCTTCGCTCCTGGTTTTGGAAGGGTTGTGCCTCGTTTCTCATCGGGGCTGGGGAGGGAAAGCTGCTCTGCCAAGAACTGTATGTACAACAAACCCGGTAGGTGGCTGTGGGCAGCCAGGAAAGATGAGAATTATCCCCTGTTTGATTTTATTTTATTTTTTTTTAGAGGTTGTGCTTCAACTGCCAATTTGTTGAGGCGAGTGAGTAGCCTTAGAGCCTCTGAAAAGGACATTTTGTTACAAAGGCTTCCTGGTGGTCTTCTCCTGGGACGGTGTTTCTCAATCAAAGCTGCTCCCTCCCCTGAAATGCAGCTCAGGCGTGTTTTCCAGGGGCAGGATTGTGTCCTGGCTTCTCACCCTCTTAGAGGGGAGACACTAACCCAATATTTTTCAGTACAAGCCCATAAAAACAACCTGCAAATACAATAATTGATACATTTCTGGAGCTGTAGCAGAGTCCACACTCAATTTGGGAGTAGCACCAGCTTTGGAATGGATGGGATGGGGCAAGTGCGTTCCAGTATACATAACTGATAGGTATTATTGCATATATTGCATAGGGCAGTGTGGATCCACACACCTTCCACATGCAGAATGGGATGAGTGTTTGGACCTGGAGAGGTTTGGATGTAAGACTTGGTCCTCATGGAGTTAATGGCAAGGGGGTAAGAAAGATTCCAAAGAAACACAGTTTGGAGAGGAAGAAGTGAGTCCCCAGCGGAAAAAAAGAAGTGGGAGACACTTCAAGCTGACTGAAGGAATGGTGCTGAAATTCCAGCAGTGCCAGGGAGAGGGGTTTGCAAACAGGATGGAAAAGCAAAGAGCAGGAATCAGAGCTGTGGGTACGATGCAATCCAGGGAATCTGGACAGCTGAAAAAGAGGGATGTGTTGAAAATGGACTGGAGGAACCTCAGACTTTGGACATCAGGAGTTGAAAGGGAATTTGAAGAAAATTGAAGGAGTGAGTTGTCCTTCAAGGTATTGCAGTAACTCGGTGCTGGAGGAGAATATTCCATGGGCTCCCTGGTTCTTAATCCAATGCTGGAACCAGTAAATGGCACACGCAGTTCAGTTCACTCTTGTACTTCAATTCTGTTGTTTCATTATGGTAATTTTAATGTCAAAGAGAGAAAGTTTTCAAGCAAGATTCTCAATTAGTAAGCAGCCAAAAGATGGTGCTGGTTTGTAAATACCTGTGTTTTTTTTTTTTCTTTTAATTGTGGTAAATAAATGATCTGCTTTCCAGGAGTGTTGCTCCTGCCAGCTTAGCAGCTGGGAGCTGTGAAGTGCAACACATTGAAAATTTAAAGTAATTACGCTTCCTTGGCTACAAAAGAGATTTTCCACCCATTAATAACGAGAAAATTAATGTTGGGCCAGCAGTAAAACAGATTAAACTGTGTCCCCCTTAGGATGCCTGACTGCACCTTTAACAGACCTGAAATTGCTCTGATTATTGAAATGTTCTACATTGAAACATGGTGGTGGCCTTGAGTTAATTGTTAAAGAGGTTGAAATTGGACCATCCCTGCAGAAGTTTTTCCCATTGAAAAGAGCAAGTGGGCAGAAAAACACTCATCTGGAGGGAAATGAGCTGTAATTATTTAATGACAGAATAATTACTTCTTTTCCTATTTATTTTGACTTTTGTTTTTCAACTTGAGTTATTGCCTTGTCCTGAGTCTTACAGTGTCTAGAAATCTCCAGAGTACAGTCACAGGGAATTATTTCTTCACAAAATAATAGTTTATTGTTCTTCTCTTCCTTTTGACTCGCCAGGATTTTTTAAAGTATTTATTTTAAATATATTGGGTATCTTTGTGTACTTGGTGATGAATTTTTGTTAAAATCAGAATTTCTGTATTTGGTTGAGTGTCTTTGAGACCGAATTTTGCAACTGGAGCACAAGTTACAGGTGGAGTCTCCCTGGACTGAGCAGCACTGATGTTTGGCAGGATTTTGAGTCCCATCAGCCCAGGAGAGGAGTTAAGTGAGTATAAATACAGCTCCTGTTCATAGGTCGGGTCAGATGCTTCACAAAACCATACAAACTTTGTCCCTTCTTAATGGGAATGCCGGGAGAAATCCGTGTGGACGGAATGAAGAGGGGCTGGAAGTCAGTGTGGTTCTTCCTGTCATCTGGAAACCTCCAAAGCGTAACATCGACGCTGTATCGGATCAAAGGTCATGTTTAAAATCTGAGAAGATCGTATTTTTAATCACCTGTGCAAATGGTTTGGGCAGTGACTGTACTGGCCTGTCCATGGCTGTGCGTGGAAATGGAAGAGCCGCCTTCCTGACGAAGTGTGTCCATGGATACCCGTGTGCTCCATGCAGATGTGTTCCTGTGCCTTCCTAACGAAGTGTGTCCATGGATACCCGTGTGCTCCATGCACATGTGTTCCTGTGCCTTCCCAGCCCTGCCCTCGGTGTTTTGGAAGGAAATCCCACGGAGCTCGGACGTGTCGAGTCCCTCAGTGAGTAGTGGCAGAATGACACGGTTTTGGGAGGCGGGAAACCCTCCCGTCCCTCTGAAAATGGCAGCTCAGAGTCACAGAATCACGGGATACCGGGAGTTGGAAGGGATCCCTGGGGGACCGTCGGGCTCCAGTGAGCGGCCCAGCTGGGATCAGCCCCCCAGCCCCGCTGTCACCAGCGCCGTGCTCTGCCCAGCGCAGCCCGAAGGTGCCCACGGAGCTGCAGCCCGAGGTGACGCCTCGCGGGGCCTCGTTTGTACGCGAGCGCTCGGCAGCTCTGCAATTAGGGAGGTGTTATAAATAGGATGTGGTGGGGTGCCGGGGCCGCTCGGCTTTCCCGGCCTCCCAGCCCCTGCCCGGAGCGGGCCGTGCTCTCTAATTTGCCGCCGGGGCTGCCCCGCTGACGCCGAGCTGCAGCGGGTTGTGCGCCCGCGGGGCCCGGCGTCCCGTCTGGGCTCCTTGGGATTGCGGAGAACTCCGTGTACCAGCAGCGACTGCGATCCCACCCTCTAGGCCAAGCCTCATCTATCAAAGCCGGGCCCAGAGCGAGCGAGAGGAAGCTCCCAGATAAACATACAGCAGCGCCTAAACTCCTAATCACTCTGGGCTTCCGCTTCCAGGCCCTATAATTAGAAGTCCTTCTTTTCCTTGTATTCCCAGTTGACGCAAATGCTTTTTGTGGCTTGGCACCTCATTTAGGGCGTGGGCTTAGTTTATGGCCAGGCCAGAGTCTGGTTTAGTCTTCTGATACTGCATAAATAGCTCTTAGCCCACAGTCTACATCTGTACTAGTTTTTCCTTTTATGCGCCTATTCCCGGTGTTTCTTAAACGTTTCTATCCTGAAAGAAGTTTATTGTTTCCCAAACAGAGTGCAGGAAAAGTAGGAAGCTGTAAATTAGGGCAGGTAAAACAAAGCTTTGCTAATTTTTTTTCCCCATCTAGGATATCTGTCTCTTCCTTTAAGTATGGATTTTAATCATCTCTGTGGATTTAAAACAACCACACAGTAAACCAGTCATTAATTTATTCTGGCTGCACCCTTGTACTATGGATAAGCAAAATCAGAATTTTTGCAGTGAGATGCATTCTAAATAACGTCTGTTTTACACATAAATTTCCACTGGGTCCTGTGTATGCAAGACTTGCAATGGATTTCAGCTGTTATCTGTTAAACAGGGATTATTGCCAGTTTGAAAAATAAGCAGGAAATCCTCGAGAATTATTCACTTTTCATCTCTGATTATTCATCCATAAAGTGCATCACAAGAGAAAACATTCTGGGCTGAACTTACGGCAGCGTTAACCCGTATTTCCGTCTAAACAACTTTTTGGGAGGACTGTCACAAGGTCTCTTAGAAAGCTGAGTTGAAGTTTCCTGCACTTGAAAGCGAAAGTGAGGTGAGGACCAGGATTCCAGTTCGTGTTTGCCCGCTGGGATTAGGCATTCCTGCAGGGAGATGGAGAGAGAGCAACAAAATGGCTGAGCCGTGATAATGGAAAACTGGGATTCTTCAGTGTGAAGTAACGAGGGCTGGAAAATACCAGGGCGAAACCCAAGTGCAGTGTTCTGAAACAGCGGTGATTTATTGTTTGAATAACAGGGGTGAGGGAGACATTTCAAAACGCTGTTTTATAAATACACGTTCTTTCCCATCTGTGGTGTTGTGCTTGGGACCTCCGTGTTGATACAAGCCCTGCCAGGATGTATTTGTACTTCAAATGCAAATGTGGGTGTGAAAGGTCCTGCTTTAACTTACTGAAAAAGAGCCGCTGATCCAAGCGAAGGACCTGTTTGCCCTCGGCTTTCATCTACTAAAACGCATTTATTCCAAAAAGGACAGGCAGCAGGAGTTTAGATCAGGCAAAGTTGCCAGATCAGATACCACCCATCCTTCTATTTTTAAGTCAATTCCTTTCCACCCACAAATGTATTATCTTTCACCTCTGGGCCCCCTTCGCGTTAGCAAAGGCAATAAAAAAGACTCAAAACCCGACAAACCCAAAGGCGAGGCACGTGAGTGCGGGACCAAGGCCTGTGTGGATCATCTGGAAGTGATCGGGCCCCGGACAGATGAGCCCCTGCACGGCCGTTCGGGTCCGGGCTGTGAACAAACAGGTACCACCGTGGGCACAGGGGGGGTTCGTGCCCCGCAGGTTAAGGCTCAGGTTAAAGAAGGGTTTATGGGTCTGGGGGAAAGGCTGGGAGGTGAAATTCTATCCCGTGTGGGCTCACTCGCCGCCCGCAGACACCTGCGGTTCTCCCCAGCGCTGGGAACGGGATCCCGGTTGGCCAAACACCGATGGATGTGGTGGGCAACACGGGGTGGGGGGGAGTGCCGCTGTTTTCACTGGCAGCTCCTTGTCCCCAGTTCCAGACAGAGTTTTGGCTCGTTTTTCTTTTAATGGTCTTCCTCACACTGTGCCGTGGGGTGGGATCCCACGAGGAACCTCTGCTGGGGTCTCTGGGTGCGCTCAGCCCTGTGTCTGGGTTTATAAAGCACTTCCAGAGCTCTGGGGGAAGAAAAAACCATCTGTGTTCGCTCGGGCTGGCTGCTCACTGTTGAGAGAAGCCTCATGGATTCATCTCTTCCAGCTTCTCCAAAGGTCCCTTCCATCGGGAACGATGGAGAGCTCTAAAGGACCCAAAGCACACTGCACTTCTGTATGGAGCTGTCTGACACGTGAGGGGAGAAAAACACGGGAATAGGGAAAATAAATTCCTCCTGGGTTGAATTAGACCTTTTGGAATATCCTTGCTCCAGTAACAGTGGCAGCCTGATTCCAGCACACAAACCCCTGTTTGCTTCCAGCTTTTCTCTGCTGGAAATGCTATATATTATTGAGGACCGCACACTTCACTGGGAGGGAAGTGGAGTTTGTGATGTTGCAGAACAGAATTAATGCAAATTGTGTGCATAATCCCACACTAAAGACTTGGCTGACTCGCACCGGAGCAACTTTAGCTGTATTTCCTATCAACACAGTCACTACAAATCAAGGAAATTGCCAGTTAAGCCAACATTAACATCCAGACCAACCTCAGCTCACATGCCTTCCCGCCCAAACATAATACCCCAGTGCGCTGCCGGCTCTCTCAGCTCCGTAACAAACTCCCTTTCATTTCCAGCGGCCAGGCTCTCAGTCCCAGCCGCTGACAGTAAAAGTATGTCTGCTGGAGGGGCCGTTGCTGAGGTCAGGCCCGGGATGCTGTTGGTGTGAGCGTGAGGAATGGCTCTGAGCTGCGTGGGTGGCCCTGCTGCGGGGAGGCTCGCGGGCAGGTCGGTCTCTGAAGCGCGATTTGGGTTCCTCCGGGTTTTGTGCCTTGGCTGCCCTCCGAGGAGGGGGTTTGCCCTCTGGGGGTGCCGGTCCCGTGAGGAGCCGAGGGGTGTTGGTTCTCCAACGGGGTCTGTGACGATCCCGCGTTGGAGGGGTCGGGCTGTGCCTCGTGTGTCCTCACAGACCTGTCCGTGGCACCGGCAGAGACTTTGGGCCCACAAGTCAAGGCTTCCTTGCCCACTAAAACTTTTCCGTCTGGGCTGAAGGGAAGGGGGATCCCAGGATTGCCGAGGAGGGAAAACACTCAGGATACCGACCCAGCCGTGCAATGACGGCCCAGTAGAAAAGTTAATTAATCTTTGCTGAGTTCTCAGCTGCTCGGCACACAAGAGGATTTCATTCCAGTTTAATTGTAAAACGTTCCAAGCGTGGGACTCCAGTGGTGACGTGTGAGAGCTCTCAAATGTGTCCTGTGTGTATCTGAGGGAAAGACGGATCGTGGAGCCACGATAATAATAATTACCCAAGGAAATGCTTTTTTATGACAGCAAGGAGATAATCATTTATCCTCTAAATAGGTGTCATGTAAAACATGGAGATTAAGTTCTTTTCCTGAGGGATAAAAGATTTCAGTTTGGCGTTACGTGGGGAATCATCACAACAGAGCTATGTGGGAATTCCTGGGTTCCTTTAACAGGCGGGTTCCTTGAAAATGGCTTAGAATGTCGCTGTTAAACTGCTAAAACCGCTTTGTACTTGACAGTAATTAAATGCCAGAGGGTTACTTTGGGTGATAACTCATTAGATTTCATTGATAAGCACGGTACTATGGAAGTTTTTATACAGAAAAATGAGTCTGAAGTTTGCTGACGTAGTTCTGTGTTCTGCCATGATGCTGCGCTTTTCTTGTATGTACAAAAGTACTTAATTTTTGGTATAAAATCACACACTTTTGTGGCAAATTGACTTCAAATATGTTTGTAAATGTTTAAAAGCTGGGATATGGACTGACATATAATGGGAGAAAAAAGTAACAAATACAAGTTACTGTGATTCTGCTGATCTTTTAATGGAATCATTTCAGTACCTCCACCAGTGACCTGTTTTCAATGAAGTTAATACCTAATTTAGCATTTCACTTGGAAGCTCTCAGCTCTGATTTGCTGCCTTTCACCAATAAATCAGACAGTTCCTTTCATTTATAAGAAAGATGCTTCTTCAGGATTGGTTCGGTCTGGGTTGTTTTGGCTGGGTTTTGACAATGTCTCTTCTTCCAGAAACTGTTATTGTGGAAACATCAGTCTTGCCTAGGGAAGAGCATTTTGGGGTTTTACTGTAACATTCATCATTTCAATGCTTCATATTGGTCACACAGTTCTCAAATTCAGTTAGAATATTCGCATTATTCAGTTGTTTTATGGATTTGTGTTGTAATACTATATTAGTGCTTTATAAGATATTAAGTAGTAATACTGTGAATATGATGTCAGCTGAAATTCTGATTCATGTTTGTGAGGTGAATCCCTTTCAATTCACTAATTTGGTGTGTCTGTTTTCTCTCTTCTGTTTCCAGAAACCCAAGTGGAAGCCATGCTTGCTTTTTTAGATAGACATTTTAAGCCTCTTCTTTTGCAGTGATTAATCTCGTACTTTTGTGTTTTGTTTTTTGTTTTCCTTTTTTTTTACCCAGGGATGTTGCTGGTCACCACTGACACGTTAGGCCATGATTTCCATGTTTTCCAAATACTGACACATCCTTGGTCATCATCACAAAGTGCCGTCCATCATTTGTACACACTTCACAGGGGAGAGACCGAAGCCAAAGTAAGTCAAACTCTTTGCTGGAGAATAATCCCCAGACACCTTATACATTCTGTGTATGTTGGCACTTTAATGTTTGTTTCAGCACACAAAGAGCCTTTCTTGTGTTCCAGCCACAGAAGGGATAAGAGCAGAGCGTTTAACCTGGACAAGAATAAATTCTTGCCCTTTGCAATGAGGTGCTGTCAGATTTATTCAGCTCTGGCACTGCCTCCAAAGGGCCCCGATTATTGGCTGTGTTTGCACTTAACCTTTTCTCATGTAACATGTTCTGCATTTGTCTCGTGCCCGTGAAGGAACTGTCAGGCTCTGCTTGGCTGTGGTGGTAAAAGCCACGGGGAGACAACTGAGGAGTTGAAAGGAAGGCTTAATCAAAGGGCTGCCACTGACTTCCCTGGGCACAGCGGGGGAACCTGCGGCGATCAGCTGAAAAATCCCACCCTGAGAGAAGGAACACCAGGGTAGGACGTTGGCCAAGGGTGGGCAGGTCTGCAGTGATATTTTAAACATCCTCAGTGCTCAGTGAGCTGATTTTCTGACGGGGTGGGGGACGGGGGCAGCTCTCGCTGCCGCTGCTGTGGCGGCTCTGCTCGAGCCCAGCATCGCTCCCAGGCACCAGGAGAGCCCCACCTTCGTAGCACTGAGGAACTGCTGAGGAACCTGCTTTAAATACAGAAATAAAAATGTCACCACGGGGTAAGAAATGAGTACTGCGCTTGGCTGATGCAATTACACACTGCGAGCACAGGCCTGTGACAGCCTGGCAGATGTAAAGCAGTGTGACAGGGAGAAGCCTCGGGCGCTGTGATTATGACCCTGGCACTGGGAGCTGGGATTAGTGTGGTACCCTGATTACACTTCCTTCAACCCTTCTTTTTTTCCTCCTATGAGTTGTGCCATTTCCCTTCAATTCTTTGCCTTTGTAACAGGTAGAATCTGAACACCCTTATTGCACGTAGCAGCGGTTGATAATGTTTCGATCTGGGTGAATTTAATTTACCGATGGTTTAAGTTGAGCTTTGCTGCTGCCGTTCTGAAAAAAGTGTAATTGCTGTTTTAGGTAGCGGTTTGCTGTAAGAAGGAATAACCCATCTGGAAAGTGAGAGGAAATTAGGAAAAACTGTGCCTATGGGATAATATATATAATGCTAAGAAGTAATTTTTATAAATAATACACAGAGCAATGAGATCTGTGTGTATACACACACTCTGTCATCTGCTTGAGCCTGTTCTGTAATGTGTGTAATGTTTTAGAGTTATTTTTGTTCTCCTTTCATACAAAGGCTCAATATTGAAAACCAAAGCACAGGACTCCAGTCACAAGGAACAAAGATGTTCTTCTGGTTTTTACAGCTGATAAATCTGTTTTCAAGGCACACATTGGAAACCAAACAGAACATGTCTTAGAGAAGAAACCCTTATTGATGCACGGGGTTTTGGGGGTATAGTATTAGCATCTCTCTGAAAGCATTGCATTAAAACTCTCAGAATCAACATAGTAAAATTTTTTCCTAGTTTGCCACACAGTTTCCATTTGGGTTGTGAACAGTATAGCTTTTGGAATGGCGGAAAATGGGGAAAATTCTAACCAGTCTGAGGTGTGTTGGTGGGTTTCACAACTCCCTGGATAATTAAACAGTATTGCATTGGTACCTGTGATCCTCAATACACATCATTGAAAAGATTTTACATAATATGATGGGTTGTTTTACTTTTTTCTTGTGGAATAGAAGTATTTGTAGCTGTTTAGTGAGAAGAGCAGCGTGTGGTGCTGCTCTTTTGTTGTGCAAATGTCATGTATGAGTAGCATTAGACAGGAATTTTGGGGATTGTTCAATGCAAAATCCTCAATGTAGATATTCTGTGGCCCACACTGGGAGGCTCTGTGCCTCCTTTCTGGTTAGAACAGTATTTACACATTTGCCACCAGACCTTTTTCCTTTTTTTTTTTCCCCTGGTTTAAAGCTAACTGTGAATCAAGGCCAATGGTCTTAAAGGTCACCTTCTGTACTGGAGCTATAAAAAGTTCTAATTTGTGTTGATGGACATGAGTGATTATCAGTGTCAGAGTTTGTTTAGCTAGTCCCCATTATAAATTGGTTAAACATCTCCACTGTGCCCGTGTTATGTGTGGGATTTTAATGGCCCTGCTGAAATCATCTGCTTTGGTACACGGGATTCTGGCCGGCAGACCTTCACCCCACGTTCCCAAAATCTCCTTCTTTCATAGGCTTTTTTTGGCTTTGCTATCCATTAGTGTTTTCCTTGCTAATGCTAATTGCTGATAATATAAGACCATTCAGTCCACGGGCAAAGAACTGGTACGTGGATGGTGTTTCTGCAACTCTCAGGTGGTTTCCTGTGGCTGCGTCTGAGCTCTGCACACACAGAAGATTCTGTGGGGGATCGCTGCTCCTGCACTAATGGACTTCACATGGAATGCACCGGGAGACCAGTTTATCCAAGGCGTGTTGGGTCTGCAGGGTAACACAGGACAGGCCGTTTTCACTCCGGGAGCAGAAATTTGGGAACCAGGTTTATTGGTGCGAGCTGCAGTTTCACCCAGTTTGGAATCCCAGCCCTGGAACATCCCTGTTGGCAGGGCTGCAGAATTCCTGGTCTCTGTTTTTTACCTCGGCTTCGGTGGCTGGAGGGCAGAGCAGGAGCTTGTGCTTCTCATGTGTCTCCTAAGAGAAAGGGACAGGAAGTTGCCTCTGTCATTCCTAAACATCCGAAGTGGATTAAGTTGCACGCTTAATGTGCATTAACGGAAAAGAAGCAAGTGTGACTAAATAAGGGTGTTTTCTGATCAGAAGCAGTGTCTCCATGTCACCCACGTGTCAGCTGTCAGTGATCTTCATTTGAGGGGCCTGTCCCTGCCAGCCCACTTGGTGTCCTGGTGCTGAGGGCGTTCAGGTACCATTCTAGGTAAGGTGGGGTTTCTGAGCTTCTCCTCCCCTTGACGCGAATTCAGGATGAGCAGCAGCATTATTCCTGTCTCTCCAGAACTGCTGTTCCTAACACTGCTTTCCTTTTCTCTTCCTGGGTTCCCTGAATGAGGGAACGGAACATTACTGAGTTTTAAAGTGCTGTTGTGGCAAATGAAGTTGTATTGGCTGACACTGAGCAGCAAATACAGGAAGAAGCCTTTTGTGCTGAATCAAACATGGGGTCGGGACTGTGAAGATCAGTCACTGCCTAAGACAGCCACTTTCACGTGACTGGGATGAAGACGGGGTAAGATGGAAAGGGGAGCTCTGCCTCAGAAGGGAATCGCGGGGACAATGGCCATGGAAGAATGTGAAGAGCTCAGATAATTCACCGGTTGCAGCGACGCAAGTCCGGAGGTCACAACACTCAAAGTCACTTTTCTGCAAACCCAGACAGAAGAAGTCGCTGTTTCGGTTACATCACATTAAGATCTTCTAGTCCTGAAGTGCCACTTACACTTCAGATTTTGTATTTCTTTTTCCCCCCTTAAGAGGACAAAAAGCAGCATGTCTGAGGCACTGAGTAACACCAGGAAGGCCCACTGGCTGGTTGTGTTCAGTGATGCCAGAGAGAAAACTGAAGCTCTCAGAGGATCCACACTTGGACAGCTGAGCTGCAAAGAGGAAAAACGTGCCCGTGTATGTGGTGCATGGTTTGGTCAAGGATACCTTTTGTTGCACTGGGAGTCAGCACTGCCCACACTCGTGTTTTCCCCCGAGAGCATTTTGGAAGGTTTATAATGAAGGTATAGCATGTTCTGAACTGAGGAAGCTCATTTGCTTGCAGATGAAAGTCAGAGCGTCACCTGATGCTCCTCTCCCTTTGATCTGAAATTGTAAACAGAACAACCCAAATCCCTGACAACACAATTACCTCAGCCCAGAACAAACAAGCGCAGCGATAGCATCGGCGGGCCCGCGGCCAGGGCCCTCCGTGATCTCCCGCACTGTCAGCCTGCTGCCACTGACCGACCTCGGCGGGCACAGGGGAGGATGGAAACGTCCCAGCTTGGGGCCGCCACGGAGCCGTTTGACGCTTTCCCAGGGAATGTTTCCGTGATTCCGCCGGGACCGGGCAAGGTTGTGTCGTGTGCCGGGCCCAGGGAGTGAAACTCTGGAACACCTCACAAGCATTAGAGGTGAACCTCCACGGCCAAGAGAAATTCCTTCCCGTCTTTTGACAGACAGTGGCAATTACTGAAATAGCCTCTGGAAGAGAGACTTCCTAATTTCTAGGAAATAAGCTGGGGACAGACTTGAAATAATAAAGATTGATTTTGGGAAGTTGATCAGTCTTTGATGGGAGCAGACGAGAAGAAGCTGCTGCAATTAGAAGTAGCTTGAGTGCCTTGAGGAGCCAGAGCTCGCAGCAGTTTCAGTTATTAATAGGCAGCTCTGCTCCGACTGAGGGACCCCACATGAACATCTCCCTGTGCCCAGGGAGGAACTGGAATCTGAAATCAGTTTTGAGGACTTGGGGAGACAGAGTTGAGTCTGCGTGGGTCCGATAAATCTTATTGTGTAGTCCCTGATTTTATTATTTTTTCATTTGTGTTCGTTGCTACATCATTTCCTTAATTTTCTCAACCAAAAAAATTCACGTACAGGCCAGTTCTCTAATTTATTTTGACCCCTAGCTCCTCAGTACTGCTGCTCTTTCTCATTGTTAATGATAGTGGTTTTTTCTTTCTGCCCTCTCCCTGCACAGCATAATTAAATACTTAAGTCCTGTGCTTCAAATAACGGTGTGTTTTCTCCATGACACGGCACAGTGAGCATGAACAGGTCAAGTTCCTGCCGCAGCACCGCTGCTCCTTCTTCGCTGTTGTTTCAATTAACTATCAAAGTTTAATTAAATGCAGTGAAGTGCACCAGAATATACGGATTGCACCTGGTGGAACTCCCCACAACTGAAAAAGGGACAGTAGGGGGAAAAAAAAAAAAAAAAAAAGAGCACAGGGAAGATCAAAATGTGTTTTATTTCTTGCCATTGTTATTAAAACACGTGGGTTCAGCGGCGGGAGCTTTGCTCTCTGGCTGTTCCGTGGTGCACGTCCGTCAGGGCTGGATTTGCAGGGAGGTGCTGGGGACACAGCCCAGTAAAGCTCCTTCTCCTTGCTGAGAAAAGAAGTGCAGGTACTCCTGTGTGAGGGCTGTGCTGCAAGTGGGGGAGGCTGGAGCAGGTGACCCACTGTGGCCCCTTCCAGCCCGACCCACGGCGTGATTCTGTAATATCAGACGTGATTTTTGATCTGTGCAGTCTTGAAAGCTGATCTCCAGGAGGGCTGCTGACACTTGATGTGTCCTTGTAGGACTCCATATATTAAATTACCCGACTGTCTCGCTCGGGGCGGGCTCTGAGCGTGGCAGCTACATTTTAATTCAGTTTTCTGGAGGATTTGACATCACAGCGTTGGAAACATGGGGAAATAGGGTAGTGGAAGGTAGAAGGATAGAAGAGTAATTGAAGGAAAACAAGGGGAGACAGGAAGGACATGGACCTGTTGGAGTGAGTCCAGAGGAGGCACCAGGATGATCAGAGGGCTGGAGCAGCTCTGCTGGGAGGAAAGGCTGAGGGAATTGGGATTGTTCAGCCTGGGGAAGGGAAGCTTTGGGGTGACCAAACTGTGGCCTTCCAGTGCCTGAAGGATGTGACAGGAAAGATGGAGAGAGACTATTTACAAGAGCCTGGAGTGACAGTGACACGGGGGAATGGCTTCCCACTGCCAGAGGGCAGGGTTAGATTGGATTTTGGGAAGAAATCCTTCCCTGTGAGGGTGGGCAGGCCCTGGCACAGGTTGTCCAGAGAAGCTGTGGCTGCCCCTGGATCCCTGGAA
>JAWMRA010000048.1:2190198-2251716 GCA_035584735.1 Pseudotriccus pelzelni
AGAAGCTGTGGCTGCCCCTGGATCCCTGGAAGTGTCCGAGGCCAGGTTGGATGGGGCTTGGAGCAACCTGGGCTGGTAGAAGGTGTCCCTGCCCATGGCAGGGGGTGGAACTGGATGAGCTTTAAGGTCCTTTTCAACCCAAACCATTCTGGAATTCTTTGAAGAGAGGGGAAGGCTGAAAAGAATTTACAGGAAAGGGTTGTGTGAAACAAGGGGTGAAGGTGAGAGAAGAGGCAGAGCCGAACGAAGCTGAGGGTGGGACTCAGGACCCTTGGTGTAGACGTGGGCAAATTGGAGGATGCACCTTGTTATCCTTCTAACGTTCTGTGGTTGCCTTAAGTGCATTCCTTTGGGCCTGAAGAGGCTTTGGTGTTTCTAATCAGGACTTGAAGTATCCAGGGATTCCACTGAGGCTTCTGGATATGCGGGAAATGTAGTGTGAAGCTTAAGGGACCAAACTGCTCTGAAGAAATGGATATAAAACTGGGAGAGGGCACTGATGTTCCCACAAAAGGGAACTGGAAATATCTTAAGGGTTCCCAAGTTAAATAAAATCTCAGGTCTGTAATTCCCATTCCTGCCCCCAGACAGAGGAGGACAGATAAAATTTTGAATTACAGACATGAGTATTAAATGTGGTGTTGACCTTGAGCTGTAGAATAAACTGTGCACCGTGAGAGATCTGGTGTACTTTGTGCTTTATTAACATGTATCTGTAAACACTATGGGGTCTTGATTGATCTTTGGTATCTAAACATTACATCATAATTAACAACAAATCCAGAAATATATTCTAAATACATGAAATAGTAGTACATTAACCTAAAGGACAGCAATAAATTGCAACGCTTAGCATAAACTTGAAAACCACTAATGGGCCACTGTGCAGTTTGTTTATACTCTGAGCAGTCAAGAACTCTGTGTAATGTACAGGAGCAGCGTGGTGGAAAATGTATAGGGTTTGTCATGGACACACACAGCTGATTTTTTGGATTTTTTGGAGTCATTTCTGAGCGTTCTCCTCTCAGCCTGCTCCACTGCCTGCTGGAAGGTTACGGGCTCCTTCGCATCGCACAGGTGGGTTTGGGCTGGTTTGTTACGAACGTGTTTCATTCTGCCCTTGGGACTGGAAATATTCCCTGAACTACCTCCTTGAATTTCTGCGGACGACAAACGAGGCCGTGTTTGACACCAGTAGGAGAGAGGTGGAATCACTGCAAGTGTGATAGCAGCTTCCAGGGTACTTTTTGTCACCGCTGAGTAGGGTTTAAATCTTAATTCACTGCACACTTGTCTGTCAACGCTTTTTCCCCCTGTTATTACCATTAGAAGCCTCGTGCCCCTGTGGTTTCAGCCACGTTTCCAGCAGTCACGACCACGATACACCCCGAGTGTTTTGTGGGGGCTGTTTCCGAGAGAGCATTTTGGGTTGTGTAGTTCCACTCTCAGGGATCAGGGATGCTTTTTCTGTGTGGAATGTTTACACTGAGAAAAACCACATCCTGTAGTGATTGTTTCCCAGTTTCTTGGCGTGGGCTGTCATGTGCCAGGGCTGTTGTGTGTAGTTTTTACAACAGCATAACCCCACGATGCCAACTGGAAGGAGTATTAAAGTAGAAACGCACGTTCCTGTTGCACAGTAGGGTGAGATGTCATTTTTTGCCCTCTGTCATCTCACAGCTCTGCTGTAACGGGGGGTGGCAGTTTGTATACAGGTCCTGTGTTTGCTTTTGACCAGGAGAATGTGCCCTTTTAAACAGCAGCTACTGAAATACCCTGGGTGCCATCGTTTTTCCGCGCTGTGGGGTTTCTTTTTTTGGCCCTTGTTAATCCCCGAGGGGTCTCTAATCCTCCTTTGAGCGACCCGTTAGGGTGGAACACTTTGCAAGCAAACTCAGAGCTCTGAATGCTGTGGCTGTAGGTCAGTAAGAGCAGAACCCCTGAGGTGCCAGAGCTGTCGGGTTTTGGGGGGCCGGTTGGGCTGTGAGGTCGGTGGATCGCTGGGCTCTGTCGCCAGGACTGAAAGGGGCAGGTGTGTAGCGCTGCTTTTCTGCTTTATCTGTGTGATGTTGATGGAGCATTTTGTGTCCTGACAGTCTGTCAGCCAAATATCTTGTCACAAGTCACAAGACTTAAATCCTTTTTTTATCTCCAAGGCTTCGGGGCTCGGTTGGAAAGTCGCACTTTGATGAATACTTTGCTGCTTTTGTCTGGAATAGCTGGAGTGCATTTCTGGAATATTTGTCAAGATTTTATCAGCATTTACTCCAATTTGAGTACCTAGCGTATTGTAAAACTGGCTTCAGTGAAATCTTTAAGAATTTTATGGAGTTTATGCTGTTTAATAATATAATAAGAACTAATCCTTCTTCTGTATGTTTGTTTGCTGTGGTAAATCCCACTTGGGTACTGGTTCTTTTTAGTCAGCTTTTACCTTTAAAAACAATTTTTGGAAGAATTGTTTTAGGACTTCTTTTTCTCTCTATGATAAATCATTTTAACCTCCACTACTTGTTTTCTTGAGTTGTCTGCCAGGACCGGGCTGGAAACAAACTTTAATCTCTCTTTTCAAGCATTCCTTCAGAAACAAGAATTTGCTTTCCATCAAAGTGTTGTGTGTAAAGCACACTTGAAAGAGAATTAAATCCTTCTGGACTTCGTATCTGAGATCTATGCAAGGAGTAACTGTAGTGGAAAATGTTGGACTGTATTTTTGTGTTTGCTTCAAAACTGACCATTTTAAGCTAAAATGAGACTTGTGCCAGGATTTGTCAAAATCAGACCCAGTGGTGAGATCTCTCTCTTTCTCTTCCTTCTCATCCCTCCTTTTCCCCTTTTTGGGGCAATCTCTACAAATTAAACAAGAAAATACAAAACATGTAATTGAAATGATTTCCCAGCTCTTTTCAGAGCTAAGTTCTATTTGAAAATTCCACCAGGCTCTTGTGGCTTTCTGTGGCACTTTGCAGCGTGGTTTGTTTTTGTAAGTTCGGGCCTGTTGAAAAGGAGAATCTCAGAACTCTTTTGAGAAGCGCGCAAAATTTGGCAGTGGGTGTTACACTGCAGCTCATATTCAATAATAGATCTGATTTATATGAAATATGCTTTTATCCCCACTTGCAGTTAAGATTTGCGTTTGTTTAAATCACGGCTGCGTCCCACGTCAGAGATGTGAACGCTGCTGACCCCGTCCCACATCTCTCCCCTGTTTTCCAGGTCCAGGACATCTCCTTCAGCCATGACTGTCGCTGGGTGGTGGTCAGCACGCTGCGGGGCACCTCCCACGTCTTCCCCATCAATCCCTACGGGGGCCAGCCCTGTGTGAGGACACACATGTCCCCCCGCGTGGTGAATCGCATGAGCCGCTTCCAGAAGAGCGCGGGGCTGGAGGAGATCGAGCAGGAGCTCACATCCAAGCAAGGGGGACGCTGCAGCCCCGTGCCAGGCCTGTCCAGCAGCCCCTCTGGCTCACCACTCCACGGTAAAGCCACTTCTTTCCTTTCCTCCCTCCCCCTTACGTCATCAGGAATCCCTAAAATAAGGTGCTGCGGGTTTTGTGCAAAGATACGTGATGTGCGCAGGTGTTACAGGAATGAGCCGAGGTGGAAATACCGCAGAGAGACGGTTCTAGTTTTGCAGCTGGAGTAAATATTGTTATCACAGATGTGTTAATGATTTCCACTCTAAACTGAGAGTCTGGGGGTCTTTAAGTCTCAAGTTTAGTTTCCATCTAGGTCAGTAATCTGGTCTGTGTTCAAGTGCCATTACCTAAAATTCTCATTGCTCGTCAGCCTCAGCGATCACGAAGCACATCTGGATGTCTACAATAAATGCTCCTCGAGGAGAAATGTGGAAACAAGGCAGTGGGAAGTTGGTGGCACAGATTTTTGTCCACTTTTTTTTGTGTGTGTGTGTGTGAGAGCAATGTGACAAATAATGTGCAAAGGGAAAACAGTCTACAGGAATTGACCTGTCCATCCTGGTCCTGTGGTGGAGACGCTCAAAGGATGTGAAGGGGAGCCTCAGAAATGTTCAAAAATCATCATTGTCACAGCTTCTTCGGTTTTGTCTTTGCCATTCTTTCTGCCTTTCTCTTTCATGACTTCTGTGCTAGAAGCTGCTTTGTTTGGATTCGGGATTTGCTGCATCCTTGTGCCTCCTTTCCATTAAGAGTAAGTCACAACTTCCATGGAAGTGAAGTTTAAATAGCAGTTTGTTAGGGGCACCCACCCTTTTCCAGTCTGAGAGTGTTCAAAATGGCCAGGAACAGTCTCTCCTCCCTAATTATGAGTAGGGTCGGTGCTCGTGGAAGCCCAACTCTGTGCTGGGCTCTCTGCTAGAGAGAGAACCTTTGTGGGGCTTCTGAATCAAAGGGGCAGTTTTATGACTTGGTGATTATTAAGGGAACCAGATTTGTCTCAGAAGAAGCCTCTGTATTTTCTCCTTTCCTTTGGACTTTTCTGAACAGAGGTTTGTGCGTAGCTGTTCTGGAGCCCTGCTCTTCTGCCTGGAGCCACTGGAAGGCACCCAAAACGTGCTCTGACGTTTCCTCCTCCTTGCAGACAGTTGTGTATCTACCATTTTACTTTCTGTCGTTGCTGCAGAGCTGCTCAGCGTGTCAGGCCTGAGCCAGGCTGGGGGCTGCTGAAGCTTTGCTATGGCAAATCCCTTTTAACTGTTGACATCACGCAGAGGAGAGGAAGGAACTATCAATTTGTGTAGCTTTCATCCAGCCAATTCTGTTTTCTGTCAAGGGAAGCTGCAGTGAGTTGTTGCCTTTGCAGAGCTCCGAGGGGCATTTGAAGTTTTGAATAGGTTTGACGGTCCTTTCTGAAAGAAGACTCAGCAGTTTCACCTCCCCCAGGATGCTCAATGGTGGGCAGGTTGTGGAGGCAGGAGAGAGGCCTGCATGGACGAGTCACTGAGAGGAAGGGGGAGAGCTTTTAGGGGAGCGTCTCGAGAGTTCTGAGGCTTTTGGTTGGCAAATGTCTGTCCTGAGAGATAATAAATCAGATTTCTTTCAAGATCTCTGTGCGGTCATCGTTGCTTGAAAAATTAGCTGTGTTTAAACAGTCAGCTCTGTTGGAGGGCTGCACGTGGGCACGGAGAATCAAGGCAGGAAGGTGACGTTGGCTCCTGGAGGGCTTCACACAGATTGTGCTCGTCACTTCCATGATGGAGGGCTGGGAGTTGGACACGTGCTAAGACACTCACAAACCTGCTTGTGGAAATTGTTCACGAGAAATCTGGGGAGGTTGCGTAGAGGAGTTAGCAGAGTTATCTTAAAAAAAAACAAAACCAAACTTAGAAAAAAAAGATAAAATTGTTTCATTTTGAAAAGTCCATCTGATAAAATATTGTAATATTTTCAGTAATTTTATTGCTGCTTTTTCATTTCAGTAATCTTTCAGTTTACCTGGCTGCAGGCAGGCAGGATATTGAACCCCATAATAGGCTTTTTATAAAAAGCCATTTATCATCAACTTGTAAAAAAAAAGACAACAAACCAACCCTGAAGTTCACAGTGACTTTCAGCAGAGGGATTATGTGTGTGTGTGTGTGTGGCAGCTCCATTAGCCAGAGACCGATGATTATTTTAATTTGTGAGCTAAGATGTGTTTACTCAGATTGTAACAGCTTCTTCCCATATTATAATGTTAAATGATTGTTGTTTGGAGGAGTTGGGACAGTCTGGTGACAGGAGTGTAAACCAGGACTCCAGAGAGACAAGAGCAGCCCTGGGTTTCACTCCTTGCTTTACTTTTAACTTGCTCTGCAAACCCTTGGTAAATTTTACTGAGCTGATTCTGCCTATCAGCTTTCTGCTGTGTGACAGCAATAATAACCTCTGTGTTCCCCGTGTGTGGAATTACTTTAACTTTGTACTTTTCTTCAAGAAGAGTAACTGTTACTTTTCTTGATCGTCCCTCGAAATGCAGCTGATTAGAATGGAAATAAAACCAAAGACCAATTGGGACAAATTTTTGATTAGGTGACTGATTCAGAAGAGATTGTGGCAAACTGGAGGATTTTTTTTTTTGTGTGTGTCCTTTGCAATCCAGAAAACTTTAAATAAACCCCAACTTAGAAAAACCTGCTGTTAATCCTTCTACTAATATTTCTCCTGCATTAAAATATCGTTGCTACAACCTTGTGCCAAAAGAATGGTCTGCCACGCACAAAGCACTGGCTTCTTATCTTCTTTTTCTGATTAGCAGTCGTAACTTATTGATGGCAACTTGTGATTAGCTTTTGTTCTTGTAAATATTTTCAGAGTTCATGCTCTGTCATATTTTTCGCCTCCCAGTTTCAAACTGAAACTGTTTGCTGTGTATATAGTAGCAAGGCAATCTATTTACTTTTCGTTGGAGCACCCCAGGAACTGTTTACCCACACAATGGCAGCCTTTGCTGGGGGTGGGGATGATTTCATTTCCAAATGAATCATAGCTGGGCTTTGTTCTTTTTAGCAGAATGAAGTAAACTGTTAAATAGGGGATGATAAAGAGATATTTCCTTTGCACCTTTTATAGCCGACAGAGATTTTGTTTGGGCTGCTCTGTCGACATCGTATTTTTGTCATTCCTTTGGATTGCCAGAGTTGTCAGGAATATCTGAGTTAGGCTGGGATCCTTTTATGGGCTTTTACTATTATAAGACTATTACGACATCAGTTGGTTGTGGGGGTGAATATTAGGGTAGAATTTGGCCTTGCATGACCTTTTTACGTGTATAAAATGGGGTTTATGGTTCTTACCTATCTCACAGGTATGACGTGGGGATTAAGGGATGAGTAGCAAAAGCAAAACTATGTCCTTGGTGATGCAAAAGTGTCCCTGGTTTCTTCAGGACACCTGTATGGGAATAGCAAAGAGCATTTAGCTGGGAAAATGTAATGCTTTGTTTGGAAGATTGAAAAATATATATGTATCTAAGTATTTTTATTCTGCAGATTAAAATTTCCAGAGTGATATTATCATTACTTCTTGCACCACCAGTGAGTGAAATAAAGTCTCTGTAGCTCTGCTCAGAGTTTCTCTGTTGTTGGCTGCAGGAATTTCCAGTATCAGAACAAATAATAATAATAATAATAATAATAATAATAATAATAATAACACAGTAAGTTAAACACACATTCAACCTATATATCCACGCCTACAAAAAACATTCCATAATAATACGATACCCTCTGAATTTGTCTTGCTTTTGCTGGGGATCGAAGTATTTATTTGGAGGGAGTAATTTTGCCAAAAAACTGTTTATAAGACACCATGGGTTTGTTTCCAGCTTTAATGCCGATGCTGAGATGGAGTAGATAAATTTCGAACTATGAAAAAACATGTTGTTCTGGATATAGCGCATTCAGGCTTGTATTTATCTCTTCATAAATATTTTAGTATGGCACGTTTTTCATTGCGAAATCTCTTCTAATTTTAAAAATCAAAGGGTTTTGTTTTGCTTTTCCTTCATTTGTTACAATCGCAACACGATTAAAATCCAGGCATAAAACTGGAAGTTTGATAAACACGCAGCCCGAGATGCTTTAAATATTTTCACGTTACTTTTCACTATTTCCCAGAGTGAAACTCCTTTTACTAGAAGAATTCTTATGGGAAAGCAGAGTTGAAAGGACTGACATCATCAGCCCTTCCTGAAAAACAGATTGGTTTCCTTTAAGTAACACTCACTTAAGAAACCACCTATTTAGAGAGAGGCAGACAAAAATAGTTTCGAAGAAAATTAACTGTATAATAACTTAAAGCGCCGGAGGGCAGTTCCTGCACGGAGTTCAACGCGAAACGCTTGTGAACACGGGCTGAAAGCTGTTCTTTGAAAACTCTCCGTGAGGTTTCGTTTTTCTCTTCGTAATCTGTAGCGTCCCTCGATAAAAGCAGTTTTTAGAAATGTGTAAAAACAGTAAGTCAAGCCGCAGCATCGGCCCGTAGTTTTAACGTGCTTTTTAACCGTTCGTATTTGGGTAAAATCGTTGTGCTCCTCCACAGCGTCACACTCGGCTCTTTTTTTTTTTTTTTTTTTTTAATATCTAAATGTAACTTCACGTCGTTCTTTTCCCAGCTTCGATTCAAAGCCCATTTTTGCCCCGAGCGCGTGTCTTTTCTTATTCCAAGGCCCGGTTTTAGCGACTGCTTTTGAGCCGATCGCGCTGATTTCCTCCTTCAGTCACCGTATGAGGGTACCTAACCCCTCTGCCCCGGGCACGCGGAGCGCCCCGGGAAGACACCGCGTCGAGCACCTTCGCTCTCGCGGCTCATCCATAGCCTCACTTATCGATTCCCGATGGGGAAAGCGATTATTAATTATTATTATTATTTTTTTTTAATCGATTTCCAGCTGGAAGCTCTCTTCCCCCCACCCCCGGCTCCCCTCGGCCCCCTCAGCGCTGCCGCCGGTGCCCGGCGCGGCCTGCAGGGGGCGCCCTCCGCCCGGCCATGGCGCCTCAGGCGGGGCCGCCGCTGAGGGGACGGGGACGGGGGGGGACCCTGAGCCGTGGCTGCCCTAACGCGCGGCCAGACGGTGGCCGGGGGAATAAAACCTTTTTTTTTTGTTTTCTTTTTTTTTCTGTTTTTTTCCCACACTCACACGGGCACCGAGCTACTCGTGTAAGCGTTATAAATATTTATTCCGTTGCGAATATAAGCCGTCCCCGCGTTGGCGGGCCCGAGGCGCCCGGCGGTTCTCTCTGCCTTTCGCGCCCTCGCCTGGAGCTTCTCCTCGCAGTTTTGAGGCGGTCGGGGAAAACAGAATTAGTTTACCTGGTGGGAGTTTTCCTGCTTTTACAGACCGGTTCTGTGGTGATTCCTTCCTTCTGGAGCGGTCCCAGGGCTGGCGATGGGAGTGCCCAGAGCAGCCCCACGTGTAGGGCCTGGAAAAGAGGTGGGAACAGCTGGAAGCACCATTTGGGAACTGGCCAGCAGCTTACTGGTTGTAAATGAGCTGTGTTTTTAGCTGCCTTTTTTTTTTTTCTCCTTCTTCTTCTTTTTTTTTTTTTTTTTTTGTAATGGATAAAGAGTCAGTGGAGTGGAGAAGAAGTGGGTGGTGTATTTTGGATAGTTTCTGAAGTGGAAGGTAAAGACCCATTCCCTTCAGATAAGTAAGGAAGTAGACTGATAAATTCTGTCACAAGGGAAGTTCGTGTCTCTACATAAAGTGTTTTGAAGCAGGTTTTTGTAAACAGCGTAGGTTGGGGGCAAATATAAGCTTGCCTTGATAGTTGAAGGAGAAGCTGCGAATATTCCGGATAAATTGGAGATTGAAGGAGACGGGCATCGGAAGGGAATTGCAGCTCTTGAGATCTGGAGTGTAAAAATCTCTGACTGAGTGATTTAGCCCAGCAAATGCCGTAGCGGTGGCCAGAGCAAAGGTTGCGGGCAGGCAGGCGGAGGGGAAGCAGTCGGCAACGCACAGGAGACCGCGATGGCAAAGATGGATCGCGGGGGGAAAGGAAAGGGGAAGGCGGGCAGGAGTTGGATTACCACAGATGTGAGCGTCCCACTGAAGTTTTCCTGTCAAGATGGATGATTTCAGTCTCGCTAACATCAAATTGAGGAAAATTTTTGTTAGGGTCAAGTGCTGACGTGTGAGAGGCAGGTACTGAGGGAGCGCAAGGAGTGGCGGCTGGAATTTTAAGTGTTCATCTGAAAATGACTTACTAAAATGACATTTTGGGATTTTATGGTTATTTCAGTTGTTCCCTCAATTGCTTCCTCTTCATTTACAGTAAACCCATGCTTTTTCATCCGCAAATCTCCCAGTTAACCAGGGATATAAAGGACAGGCTGGTGCATTTCCTTCTCTACATCGCGAGTAGTAACAACATCCTGCAGCTGATGCATCGCTTTGATTGGGTTTTCAGTTGCCAGTTGAAAATTGATAGATAATATTAATGATCCCTGAGAAGGAACATGCTCAACTTTTTCTTTCCGGTGTGCTTTATATGTCTGTGCAGAGGGCTAGATACGCTTGTGTACAGCTGAACGGTGTTTTAGGGAGAAACCAGTGCAATCAGCATAAAACCCATCACTAGGACTGAGCTTTGAAATAACAAGCCAGCTGAAAGGAGCCAGTCACTGAAGGAGCAGCGCAGGAATGGTTCTTGCGTGGTGGTTGTGTCCAGAGGGGAAAGGCTGGAATTAGGGTGGGAGAAGAGAGGTCTAGTACAGGGGAAACAGCAGGGTCCAGGCATCTGTTGGTGGGTCAAGGAATGTAAGTGGCTCGAGGGAGCTGCGATCAGTGAAATGACAAAAAGTAGCCTTGCTCACCTGATACAGGCCTGGAGGATGTTTGATCACAAGGCGAGAAAGTAGAATCCAGAGTTTTTCAAGAGACCGTATCAGCTGGAGGAGGAGGTTTAAGTATGGAGGGTGTCGCATGACAAGGGAGGTTTGGCATGAGGGAAGGTGAAAGCATGTGAAGCTCCGTGCTAGTAACCAGCAAGGGGAAGGAACGGGACAAGAGCTGGTGGGAACAATCATTTTATCTGATGGACCTGCTGGGTTCAAGCCCAAACACCTTGTGCTTCTCCTGGCAGTGGGTATTCTGGGAATCCGGGGCTGCTGCCTCGTGCCTGCAGCCTGAACCAGGCTCCCAGTCTATAGGATTGGTGAGGGACTGTGCAGTAAATGGGTGCTGCCCCTGTTGTCCTTTTTTGTTTTGTTTTGTTTTTTTTCCTAGCACAATTATTATTCTTAAGTAAGGCATTTAATAACATGTGCATTTTTAGTAGTCTGAAAAATGTAAACACTTTATGGAAAGAAACGTAAGCGTTAAGGGTGGAAATAAAATATACTTGTATCTTTTAAAAGGTTTATCTTTACCCTTAAATATGCTGATTGGGCTTATTGCTTTTTGCTTAGTCTTTGTGGGCTGTTAAAATCAGTTGCTTTTTCCCATCTCAAGGAAATGCATCTTTGACACTTCTCATGACCTGAGTCACGATGCTGTCACGGAGCCAGAAAACATCCTTAACGGTCATGGGTAAAAGAGCAGAGCTGCCGAGGGTGTGTGGAGGGTACAGGAGGGACAGACTGCCATGGTTTGCTTCAGTTCCTATTCTATGGGTGTTTTAGACAAGCCATTTATTATAATTACCCATGGATATTATTATCAAGTTCTCAAATGCAGTGGTTCTCAAGGCACTTTTTTTTTTCCCCCCTTCCGCATAACTTGGGATAAATCCTGTGTATTCAACCCGGATTGAATTCAGATGCTAAAATATCCGTGCTAATGGTTGCAGCTAGAGAGAAAATAAAACAGAGATAAAAAGGTGGGGATAAAAAAACCCTCAGTTGTATTAATATGTAGTTTGTCATCAATACTAATTCTAATAAGCTCAGCCTTTGAGTAGGGAGCTGCCATTAAACTTTCCCTGCCTTCTCACCCGACACAGCTGCACAGAGTTGTCCTTCAGAAATTCCCAGCCCAATCATTTTGCAGTTTCTAAGACATGCTGATCAGTTTTCCTGACTGTGCTGTCCCGATTAAAAAAAAAAAAAAGAGATCATTTTGTTCTGTATCATTTGGAAGAGAAGCGTGAGGCCAAATTTTCCCGAAGTTCACAACGCTGAAGCGTCTGGGAGTCATCCCTGAAAGGAGGCTTTGACTTCAGAGCTGTGCTGATATGAATTATGATGGATAGACGTGACAAGGGGCAGCAGCAGTAGTACATACTTGTTTTCTCAAGCGCTTCATCATTCACCAGCAGACAGTGTTAGCAAAATTCCCATGTGCAAGGAGTCGGAGTAACAGAGTCTCTCCACAGTGCCCGGGGGCTGCCTGAGCGATAACCTCATTAGCGCAGTGTTAGTCTGAGCTCACAGAGTCCTGTCCTCAGAAGGGTTTGCAAACTCAAGTTCGGCGCTGCGGGAGCTGCAGCCGCAGCTCTGTGGCACTGGGGAGGGAAGGGTGGCACTTCTGCTTCGTGCTTGCCTGCAGAATACTCCGTAGTAGTCACAAGGCACTAGTCTTGGGGTCTTTCCAGCTGTGGAGAGCTGGAGGTGCGAGGTCCGTCTCAGAGAGGATGGCAGGCTGCGGACGTGGCCCTGCTTGTGCCTGGCTCTTCCTGGACGTGACCCAAGAGCAGGAGGGCCAGTTTGGCTCTCTGGGCTGGGAACACCACGTGGAAGAGCCCGGCCGAAGCGCTGCCGCCGCTGCCTGCTGGAGCCTGGGGCCAACAGCTGGCAAACCAGTTTACCGGGGTTTGTTTCGAGTTCTGCCCATAAATGGGCTCGAGATTTGCACCAACAGTATTTTTAGTTAAATAAGCCCTGAAAGGTGGTTTTTGTGCCAGATTTGGACGTGTGATAGACGGGTGGTTTTCTAAGGAGGTGCTTCAAGACACATTTGTTGCCTGGCTCTTTGGCAGAGCAAACTGGCATCTGTACACGATGAGGATGGGAAGCAGCAAGGGAAGAAGCAGCAGATATTTGTGTCAGATTTTCAGGGAGTTATTTTTTGCACGAGGCAGTTGACACTGTGGATGTCCTCACAGCTGCTGTGAGAGGTGCCATGGGGCCCAGAACATGGTTGCTGTGCTGGCAGAGTGGTTTCCCTCTCCTTTTTGATTTCTCTGGACTGTCAGTGTAATTTCTTTTCCATACATGAAAGGAAGAAATACACCCGGAGGTAGGAAAAATGGCCAGCTGTACTGTACCATCAGTAGCTGTAGAAGTGACTGACAGGTTCAGATCCCAGGTAGAGCTTGAGCTTGGAACTGTTCTCTCATAATCCATCTTTGGCCAGGTGGAGGTACAGGCAGCAAAGGGGTCATGGCAGTTCCTGTGCCCAGGACAAGAGGAGATTATTGAGTATCAGTGAGGGGGGGCAAAGTTTCTGAAAGTGAAGACAGTAAAAGGAAAACTTCAGGAGGAGGAAGGGAGTGTTACAAGGCTGTGTTCAGCTTTGGAGGGGACGAGGCTGACGAGCAGTTGGAAGAGCTGCAGTTCAAGGAGCTGGGGTGAGAGGGCAGAGGGCTCTGCCTCAGCAGTGCCTCAGACACTTGGGCTGGCGCTTGCACGTCTCGGCAGAGCGCTCTGACTGTCACCATCACATGCCTTGCCTGGATGCAAACAGGGGAGAAAGTCCTTCTTCCTTAGGACAGCCGTCAGATTTAGTGCAGCTGTGCTTCCAAAGGTTTGATATCAAGCGGTTTGAAATGTTACAAAAACAACCGGCTGCGTTGTTTTCTCCCATCCATTCCAGTGGAGTCAGATTAGTGATAGGTTTTGGACTTGGACCGCTTTAGCTGGGAGGAAAAGTCGCTCTGAGTAGCTACATGTACATGCAGTAGCCAAGACTTAATATTGCTCCTTTAATGAGCCTAATTGTATCGGAAATATTGAGGGTGAGGGTGTGAAATGAGTTTAAATTTGATAGGACACAATTCAAGGAAATGGCAATGTAACTTGAATTGAGAGGCGATCGTTAACTAAAATAATTAGTTTCCTGGCTTTTTCTAGGAAAACATCTTAACATTTCACGAAGAAAGATAACACATGTTTGACTGGATGAAACAAAAGGCGAAAGCCAAAGCCCACTTTGGCAGGGACTGGGGCTCGCGGTGCTGGGCTCGGGACGCCGCTGGCTTTGCCTGTCAGGGCTCCGTGAGCCGGCATTGCTTCCGCCGGGCCCTCTCCTCGGGTCACAAGGCAGCGTTTCTCACCAGGGCGCTGCTGTTTCCTCTTCCGACTCTAGTAGATTACAGATTATACTGGAACATGTCTGAGAAAAGGTCAGGAGCGAGGGTGAAAGTCTTGGAACTGGAGCTGGGAAGCTTTCCATTCTCATCCGGGAAACTTTTTGTGTGGAATAAAAGGCAAAGCAAAATAAACCACCACGTCCATGACACTTCTGGTTTTCCTGCCTTGCCTTTTTTTTTTTTTCCTGCCTGTTAGAAAGGATTTTATTTCCCTTGCATTATATGATTAAGGGAGTGTTTAGCTGAGGATTCCTCAGTGTTACACTAAACAGAAATAATGGCCAAACACGGTTCTTTCTCCTGTGACTTGGCCTCCACATGATTGCATAGCCTGGAGTTACTGTTTTTATTTCCCAAATTATAGATGTTTATATGTAGTGTTAATGTCAGTAGACTACGTGGTACCCTTTGAAATGGAGTCTGTTAAATACTGTAAGATATAAAAGCTAATCAAGTGGGGTTTGAATTTTAATGACGCTGCACTACTAAGCTTTTTGTATTGGAGTAATGGAAGAAAAATGGAAAAAGTCAACACGGGCTGAGAGGTGCTTGATACCACTTTAGTTTTTCATGTAAATTGTACAGAGAAACTCAAATGCTTCTGATCATTGCTTTCCTACCAGAAAAAAAAAATTGTCTGGGCCAAGTCCTCTTTGCTTTGCTCACTGGCAAGGTGGAACTTCTTGACACCGAAGAAAACCCCGCAGCACTCGAACAGGGAGACGTGTCATACATACATGTGCAGTGGGGCTGCCTCAGAAGAGTTCTTTCAGGATCCCATAACTCTGCCCACACGGTGCTGATGCACAACGTGCTCCTCGGGGCTGGTGGGAGGCTCTGCCGGGCTGCACTTGGATGTGGGATCATGTCATTACAGTGGCAAAACTCGGGGTGGATTTGCTCCTCTGTCCTCGGAGATGGGCTCTGACAGCAGCGCCCTCAAGTCCTCTGTTCAAACCCTGACCAATTTGAAACCTGGCCTGAATTCATCGAGGCTCTTAGTTGATCAGAAGAGGACAAGTTACTGTATTAATTGCTTTCAGTTGATTGATTGCTTTTTGAACAGTGTTAGAAGCTTGCAAGTCTCAGACATTTTCCGCTTGGAGTAGCTTTCCTTTCTTATCCAAAAATGCAGTTTGAAAACGTGGAGTGATTTGATCAAATGTTTGAAGAGCAGCTTATGGGTTTCCCATTTATAAATAAAATAGCCATGAATAAAATTGTAGCTGTTGATAAACGAGCAGTGCAGTGGCGAAGGTGTGTGGAGAGCTGAGGGTGACTTTTCCCAGAGAGGCCGCGGTGAGCAGGGAGGAGACACCTGTCCAGCCATACCTGGGAGCTGCTCCTGATGGCTTTTCCACAGACATCCAGCCCTGTCAAAAACCACTAAATCTTGAGAAGTTTATTTTTCCTTGCAGCATCTGTGTTTTATAATGGTGCTTTTAATTTGTTGTTTCTTTGTCTGCTGGGATTTCTTTTGTCCGGCCCTTTCAGGCCTCCCTGTTTTCCTCGGTGGAAGTGAGTCTGTCAGTGATGGCTGGGCTGGGAATACCCTCCCTCTGACAACAAAGCACATTGTTGTTTGCTCTCTTCACTTTTATCCTCAGCTTAATGTGTTTTGCCTTCGGTTGTCCGTGGAATGAAATGTCTGGAAAAGCATGGCTCGGGTTTTGGGGAGCTGAGCTGAGGGTGATTGTGCAGGCTCTCAGCAAACAGGTCCGAAGGCAGAACCCACTGGTTTTCCATGTCTCTGTAGGTGTGGAAGTTCATCCAGCGTGTTAAGGCTGCACTTGGAAATAAACTTCGGTCAGACTCCAGAGCCACGGCATCCTTGGCTTTTTGGAAGTCCCTTCGTAAAATTAGTAAGAGATTTACCAGCAGCTTAAATTGAGACATAAGCCTGTTTTTCTTTTATTTCTCTCCAGTGGAAATCTGAAAGGCTGAATTAGGATTAATCAGAGGAATTTTCTGACGTGGGTTTAGCTGTGACCAGGAATTCATACCTTGAGTCTGTAATATTGCAAGTCCTGAGCTGTGGCCCAGGCTGGAGAGGGAGTGCAGGCACATGGGAAAATAAAGCCAAGCCTAAACTGGCTTTAATGCGTTCTGTGCACAGCTCTTGAACTCTGATCTGAACGCCTCTTCCCTGGCAGCCCCTGGAAAGACAAATACTTGACCCGAGGGACTTGCCTTGCTCGGGGTCCTGAGGGCTGTTGAGCTCAGCTCCGGGGGAGTACCGAGGGAAAGAGCCCCCTCCCTGGGGATGCTCCCCTGGAAAGGTTCAGAGTGACCCCCGAGAGGACGTGAGTGCTGTGGGATTTGGGGGGTGGCGATTGATTTCCCCTGAATTTCTCTAAATTCAGCAGGAAGCGTTCCGTGAGGAGTCAGGAGGATGTGATCTGTGTGCAGCTGTCATTGTGCAACCAAGTTACATTCACAGCTAAAGGCACTGTCCACGTGTCCTGAGGTAACTGGAGTTCAGAGTTCTGTATGAAAAATATGGGATATTTTCTAGCAGACTTAAACTTGGGCTTATTTGTTGCCTGTCCTTTGACAGTGAACCAACAACTGCTCGAGCTGTAGAAATAATGTTGGTGCTTGACTGCGTTCTTTGTGCTCTTTTGGCCCGATCCAGCAACCCTGTGCACACACAACTCCTGTTTACTGCAGGAGTTTCCTTCTTGGACAGGCTGGAGAAATTTTTCCAATTTCTGGAGGGCTGCAGCAGCACACCAGAAAATTAGGGGGTTTTCTTTAACCTTAATCATCCGCACCATAGTGAGACTTTCAAGAGCAACCTTACTGTCAGAAACAATTTCTCCCCTTTCTGCAGCATTCCAACTTTGAATTTTTGACTTGTATCGCTTTTAATTACGTTTTTTCGCAGTTAAGCAACTGAATGTTGCTGCAGAAAATACAGGCTGGCAGGGAATGGTTGCTGTGACATATGTTTGGTAGTTACAGCTTTTTTCGTTTGTCATAGCTGAGTTTTTTTTATCGTGGTTGGGCTGTGCATTATGAGCTCTGCTTTAGTTAATTTTTTATTGAGGTTTGTATACATCAGATTAAGCTGTACTTCTAAATATATATTTACAAATGAAATGCTTGCCCTCCTCAATGGCTTTTTGGGGTTTTTTTTTGCAAAGAGGAATCATCTTAGATGACGTCTGTAAATTCCTCCTTGCTCTGCATGCAGATATTCCATTGGATCAGGAGAAGGTTTTGCATATGGAAAACCCCGTGGCGTTGGGAGTGGGTCCTTAAATGTGCCTTGAGAGGGGAGAGGGGGCTGTTACCACACAGCCTTTGGTTCAGGAGTTCCTTGTTAATCGTTGTGTTCCAAACAAGTAAAAGAAAACAGGTTACGGCCCCCTCTGCAGATACTGGTGGTGTTTGCTGTGCAAAGGGGATCAAGGGGAAGATGGGAGAGGGAAAGAAACACTTTCAGAGGGGCCGTGGCTGCATGAACAGTAACTAATTAGACAATAATGCACCAAACTATTCATGGGCCTTTCTGCAAGAACCAAGACTGTATTATTAAGCTAATCTTAAAAAAATTAATTGCGTCTCAGTCTTAATTTAAAACTGAGCCGGGCTGTGTTTTTTTTTTTTTCCCTTTCCCTTTTCTTTTTATTCCAAGTTGGTGCAGGAAAATTGCTATTAATGAAATCTGCTCTCTGGGACTTCAATAGGCTTGTTCTTCATTAAAGCCTTGCTATTTCTCTTAAAACGTATTGACCGACGCTCAGGCCAGAGACTCACACAAAATACACTCTGTAATTTCAGCATTTCTCTTATTGTGCTGGCCTGACATGCAGAGAGCCCTGGGGACTTTGCAGAAAACCCCCAATAAAACCCCTCAGCTCACAGTTATATAGTATTAAAAGAAGGGTGAAGGAAGCATTGAGTGTCTTTAGGATGATGAGACATTCATTAAGATTTTTCCGCCTTCCTTTTCCTATTTTCAATCCATCTGAAGTACCATTAAAGCTTTTCAGGCAGCTTCCTGTGAGAAACCCTTTGCTGTGCTGTTTTTCTTCCTTGAAAAAAGGTGGCTGCTCTTGAGGCAGCTTGTATGGATTTGGCCTGGGATTTGTATAATATCTGTGTAGAATGCAGCGGTTGTTTAGGAACCTAATTCCCAATATGGCTCCCTTTTGATTAAGAACAAAGCCAGCATTTCACAGCATTATAGGAACACAGAAAAACAAGTTAATGATCTAAACCTTTTAATTCATGGTTGCTTGTCTATTTAAAGTACTTTTGATTCTGCTATAAACAGACTGGCCCCTTTTTTTGTTTAACTTCTTTCTTTGGTTTCTTCGCATTTCTTTCTTTACTGTCCATGAAATTTGGAGCTCGTTTCCTTTTCCAACTGAAGAATGAAAGGTTGTGACTACAGAGTGATACAGGGAGTAAGAAAGCGTATCCAGACTGGGCGTCCATCCAGCACAGAACTCTTTGAAACAAGCTAAATTTAGGCTTCTTGGGGGTTTTCTGGTTGTGTTTTCCCTTTCCTTTTTTTTTTTTTCAGTACCTATGTTTCATTTTTTTCTTTCTGAATGAAGATGAAGTTTATGACTTTTTTGATACTTTCTTGATTTTTACATGGAGTTTGGCCTGTTTTTATTTTACGTGGTTACTTGATATTTTCCTCCAGCCTTAGTTCTGCAAATGATTATTCTCTGTGTCTTTATCCATCGGGACAACAAAAGCGACCTTTCCAGGACTTCCAATTACCAACACTGTATGTGGTACTTTAGGAAAATAATTCCCTTCCAGATATTCCTTTCTTTTTCAATAGAGAATTGGAATCCAGAGCTTGGTTCCTCAAAACCAACTCAAATACTTGTTGGTGAACAAAACTGTCAGGGCAGCAGCAGCAGCAGCAGGAATAACTCCCCTTCCATAGAAGGGAATCCTTGCTTGTTTCCACATGTAAAATTAGTATTTGCTTCTTCCATTGCCATTTATTTTTTATCTGAAATGAAGATGACTTTTTTCAGATTTTTTTTTTTTTTATTACAATGGGAGATAATTTAGGGTTTTTTTTGGGGGGAGAGCTTTTTTAAAACCTTATTTCAGTCAGATGTAGAAATGCTGCATGAAGAAAAAAACTCCAGTAACGTGTTTTCTCACATCTCTGTCCCACGAAGGTAAACTGAACAGCCAAGACACTTACAACAACTTCACAAACAACAACCCGGGGAACCCTCGGCTGCTGCCACTTCCAAGTCTGACTGTGGTGTTGCCTCTTGCTCAGATCAAGCAGCCAATGACACTGGGGACCATCACCAAACGCACAGGGTAAGTGCACAAACCTTCCTTCACCTTCTTATTTATAATTCACAGGGAAACAATTCGGGTTACCAGTGGTAATTGGTTTTATTCCTTACTTTAATTCCGGTGTGTGTAATTTAGTTGCAACAGAGGAGACGAGAAAAGCGGCATCAGATGAGTAAATTAAACCTGAAAACAAATCTCTGTCACTTCAGGAATATTCGTTTGGGTGGCTCAGGAGTTTTCACACCAGGAATGGGAATGAAACATAAGCAGAGCTGAATAATAATCAGAATAAAACACAGGTTTACCTTTTTTTTTTTTGGAGAAGTTTGGTTGGGTTTCCAGCCTTTTCAAGCAGAACTGATTTCTGACTGTCAGAGCTGGAAAGACAGTAAGGCAGGTTGAGCAGAAAGGCAGAACTTAACCCTGCTGTTTCCTTGACCTTGTTTTTCCTCTGAAGTGACTGTGCTGTGTAATTCATGTGTGGACTCCAGAGCCAGCTGCACTTCGGTACCTCTCACTGGGCCAGGAAAAAGCACCTCAGGATATTTGTTGGGAAAAGCTCCTCTAAATATAACATAATATAATAAAACTTAAGAAGATTCTGTGAACTTCATACACTGCAACAAGTTGAAGTTAATTCATACTGTTCAACAGTTGATACTTTAGCTAAACTTCAAATCTTTTATTACAACTAACACATAAAGCTACTGGGTGATGAGTATATTTTTTTCCTCTTAATTTTCAGTTGCTCGAATCCCTGAATATTTTCTAATTGAAAGCCTGATTGATCCATTAATTTACAGAGGGCTTTTCCATTTTTAAGGAAAAGAGATCGAGCATGGCATGTTGTTGGACAGAACAACTGGGAGGTCCTACAGCTTCCTAACATTTTCCTGCTTTTTGGCCGGTGCAGGCACTGCCTTCCTTCCCTCGGTGCTTTCTTGCTCAAAGGCTGCTCGTGAGGGGAATTTTGCCTTGTGTTTCATGAACTGGGAATAATTTTGCAGGCTATTCCCCCTCTCCCTGAGTAACTCCCTTGAGATCTGTGTTGTTTGGGGCACTGGGTGTGCCTGGTGACCGCCAGGAGCTGATCTGTGTGCACGTAAACGTGTACCCACATACGTGTCCATCCAGCCATCCGCTCCCGCTCTTACCGTTGGAAACTGGGATTTCACGGAGCCAGATCACGAGATGAACACCCAGTCACGCTCAGCACAGAGCCTGCCTGCAGAGAAATCCCTGAACTTCCCAGATAACTGTAAATGGAACTTAGGAAACAGTAAAGAAGCGGCCTGAGGGTCACGCTGGGGTTTAACTTCCCACACACACACATTTCAGCTGCTCGGGTTTGCCTTTTTTTTCCCCTTTTTTCCTGCTTGCAGTTTGAACACAGGTGAGGGAAAAAAGATCCAGGTGAATTTGGGAAGCCCAGCCAGGTGTGATGGGGATGAGGACAGGAAGGAGGTGGGATGAGGGGGATCTTGGTGCGCCAGCAGGTGAGCAGGAGGTCATAGTTCCTCAAAGAGGGCAGATACCAAAAATGTGACTTGAAGAGTACGGTCAGTGAAGGACAGAAATGTAAACCTGGGCCCCTAGAACTGGGATGGGCACTTAGAACCAGGTGGGACAAGGCAGAGAGAGGAATTAAAAATCCACCTGAGGGCCTGCCAGGGGAGGCAGGGGCTGGGAACGCTGGGGAAGAGCAGGATTTTGGGAAAAGGCACTTGGTTTGCAATAGTAATTCATGCAAAACTCATTACAAAGGCTGTTTCCTGAATGCTTGGCGATACCAGCAAACCTTGCTAAAATTGTTGCACGTGTAATAAGTCTGCATTACTTTATGGAATGTTTTATTCTTGAGTATCCTCAGCATATTCAGAGTGCTCATATTCGTAGTTTCCCCATAAATCGTACTGTTCACAAGCTGTCTCTGCCCCGTTCTGTGCGATTTTAAAAGCTAATTAAATTTAAAATGCTCAGTGAGGCTTATGCAAGGAGGGGGGGAACAACAGTCATGGGAAATACCCTGCTGTGTAAATAGAGTTTTCGTGGATGAGGATCATAATTTTCAGCACAGCCCACGTAGCCGTGTAACGCTAAGCCGAGAGCTTCCTTCATTTGTTCTGCAGCCAAAATGTTTGATGAAAGCACAGCAAATTAACATGAAAAGCTGCATTTGTAAGGCAGGGATTTAAGAGGAATGCCTCGCATCCAAGAAGCCTGGCATGCCTAAAATGACCAAATTGAGACAGCAGCCTTAACTTAAACCTCCAGGGGGCAAAGCGTGTGTTTAACATATTTAACATCTGCCCTCGTATTTCTGCAAACACATCGCACTGTGGGGCTGTGCAGTGTAATTTTTCGACAGGACAGGGACCATCTGCCTCACTGGAGGAGAGGAGGAGGCTGCATTACTGCAAATGGCAAAAGACAGATGTATTTACACCTACATGGGCAGCACCTCTGAGCACCGCTCCGAGGAAACAAGGCTCTTCCTTGGGAGCAGCTGCTTAACCTTGCGACTGTGCAGCGATCAGAGGGGGAGAGGAGCTCAGACTCACTTGGCTTTTACACTCCCTGTTCACTCCTCTTCTGCTGCTGCCCTTAAAAATTAAAAGTTTCATCTGTTGCAGCACAGCTCTAAAAGTAAAAATCAGGATTGAAACAGTGTATAATTGAAAGTCTGGATTCATCTTCCTTTTAACGTACAAAAAACTTCTTCAACGCTGAACGTCTTCAGGGAGCCTTGGAGGTTTTGTTAACTGAAAAGTCAGGGTGGGTTTTGTTCTGCTGGTATCCAAGACAGCAAAATATTTTCCAGGTACTGAAAGGACTGATCAGTGCTCTTAAATATCGTGTGTCTGGAGCAGAGCTGCAGAGCATGTCACGGTGCCTGACAGGTGGAATGGCAGTACATTTTTTTAGGAGTGTTCCCTGTAGCCCTGTGGGAATGAAAGATGGAGCCTGGAGTTGTGTCATGACTGTGCTGCTCATCACAGGTGCTTTGTTTTGTTCTGTGCAAACACGTGGATTTTTGGAACGTGTCCTGATGGGTCACTGCTGCGAATGAAATCCCCGCTCTCAGCGCGGAGTGTCTCGGAGCATCACCTCCTGTGCTGCCATCACTGCCCTTTCCTTCCCCTCTGCTTCTCTCCTTGCTTTTCCAAGTCTCTCGTTGTGTTTTCCTCACCTTCATCAAGCACTTCATTCCTGTCCCTACATTTTGTCATCCCACTGCCCGGCTCTCCTGCAGTTTGTGCTGTCAGCACGTCCTGAAGGAGCAGAGAGGCTTTCCCAAAGGGGCTCTAACACTAATGAGTGAGGAAGCATCTGATGTTTTAAAGATTAGGGGGATGCAGGACAACACAAGAGCTGGATTTAATAAGTCTGTATATATCCATGCCTCAGTTTCCCTCTCCAAATTTTAATAGTCTGGGCTGGTGAATGGGTTAATTCATTGCTCATTTACAAAGAGCTTATAGATTTGAAAGGGGGAGAGCTGGGTGATCCATCTCGTTGTCTATAAAAGGCAGTGAATCAGAACATTCTAGAAAACAGCTTTGTGCCTTGCAGGAGCTTTATAAGTGTTCCTTGTGTTTGTGGGATGAGTTGCAGTTTGTTTCCAGTTGGTAAGAACGTGGGGACATGGAAAAAGGGAAAGAAAAGATACAATAATTGCCCCAAAAGAAAAGCTCTCGTCCAAGTTGGCTCCTCTGACAGCAGCATTTGTTTTAAGTTCCTCAAGGGACATGGTCATTATATTTGGATCATACTTCACTCTCCAGTTCATCCTTGCTGGAGTGAACAGCAGGATGGAACCTGCATTAGCTGGGCCTTGTCAAAACAGAGACGTCCAGTGTTTCTTACAGGAAAGGGGAAACTTTGCCGTTTTCCAGCCAGGAGATTTAGACAGTGTGTTTTTAAACATGAAACTCCGTCCCCTCTATCTTAACTCATCCCTCATTCCACCCCCAGTAAGGAAGGGGGAAGTAGCTAAAGTGTCTCTGGTGCAATTTTATCATTTTAATATTCGTGCACAGAAAATCACTGATGTTTGGCTTGTTTTGTGTCAGAGAGCTTCCTTTAGCCCAGGTTCTGCTACTGGAGCAAACAAAACCAAGGAGTGCAGAGTCATGGTGGCGAGATACAATTAAGTAGGAAAAAGTAGCTGAAAAAGCCGATAGAAAAGTTAAAAGTAAAGCTCAAGGGCTCAGGACAATTGTCTGAAGCCAGACATGTTTCTCAGCCGTGTTTTATGTCACCTTTAGCTTTTCCAGTACATTCTGGGAATAAAGCAGGTGCTGTGATGATTTGTAATTGATATGAAATAGAGTTACTTGCACTAAATTTTGTTCAGACCTCACTGTTTATGGAAGGCTTCCTAACACGGCAACATATCACAGTGAGGGTTTAGAATAAATGGCAACTGCACAGCTTATTAAAAGCTTAAATAGCTTTTATCAAGCGTTACAACACGAAATCAAAGCCTGTCAGTTTTCAGTTTGCTAAAACTCAGAACGAGGTAAGGCATTATCAAAACTCAGTCAGGATTTTGAATCCTAAATCATCTTCCTTCCCCGACTTCCCTTTGGAATTAGCCAGTGGCCACGAGGAAGGGGCAGCTCGGTGAGTTTTTGCCTTGGCGCCGCTCTCTGACTGTCACCGAGCGCAGCCATCTGGTGCTGTCTCTTCAAGGTTGGGTTCTCCTGTAATTTGTGGGCTCTCTCTCGCTCTCAATTAGCATTCCATCCGTATTATGTGAAGGAAAGAGTGGAAAACAATCGCTTATATAAATATCATAGGGGGGAAAAAAGGGTCATCTTTAAAGAAATCGGGTCTTGTGCACAGGAAGGAAACGCTGAGTTGGTTTTCTCGCACTTAAAGCTTTTTCCTGAGGCTCTGCTGAGGTCTTTGGAAGTGTAATTGCATTTTCTTCAGGGGACAAGATTTTCTATCCAAACCCAAGCAAACAAAAACCTTCAGTTGAAGCATGTATCCACCTGGGTCAATTTGTAATTAAAATAAGGAGAATTCGTTCATTTGCAAGTATAATCAGCTCAACGTAGTATGTTGTGGAAGAAGAAAAAGGCTGTGTTATCTTCTGAAACCTTCTAATGGGCTCAGCGAAGTGTCATTTGCCTGATGTTTGCAGACAGAGCCACTGAGGCAGAGAATAAGAAAAAATAGTTGCCAAAACATCGGTGATCATAATTTCAAAATTTAACTGTGAGCTCCCAGGCAGATCCCACCACTCTGCAGTGACCCTTCAGACTGGCACCAGATCCGTTCTGTGTTTTAAGTGGTGCTGGCTGTGGGTCTTGCAGGAGATTGAGCTTTCAGTTAAATATTTCAGCGGTGCAAAGGGCCTGGGCTCGTCTTTCGTGGAGCCGTTAGAACGGCCTTCGAGTCGGGCTGAGTGTTGGCTCTGTAGGAGATCAGACAGTTCAGACAGTGCAGTTGGGTTTCCTCCCTGTTCAGAGATATAATATTAGGTCTAGAAGGGTGGTTGGTCCTACCAAATGAGCTCTGTCCCCCGAAATGTTGACTAAACATCTATTAAATGCAAAAAACCCTGAAGGCCAGTCCCTTCCACAGAGCTCAGAAGCTCTTCATTATGTTTTTTGCCTATAGTACTAATTAAAAGGGTGGGTTTTTTCTGCAATGTCCTATTCTTTATTGGGTTTTTACATCTTTGCATGTTGAGGGATGTGTGTTTGAGGTCTGTTCTTCACCTCAGTGTTTTTTTTGAGAGGATGCCTTCATTTGTTGATGTTGTGCTCGTGTCAAATTTAGTTCACTGAATCCTTTTTTATCAGGCTGGTATCCTTTCAATTGTGTAGGCTGAGTGCTTTAGTGCTGCACCTTTTCTGGGAGTTCATTGCCTGAAAATACTCCACCTGTTTCAACTGGCCAGGATTTATGGCTGAGTCAGAGTGTAAAAAGGAAAACCAGCCATGGGCATTTACAAAATCAATTATTTAGTGATTCTGTGGCCGCTGTTACATCCCAAACGAGAATCGGAGAAGCCTTGAGCTCCAAATCTGCCTCCTGCTCCTCCTTTTCAGATTTTATGCAAATGCCAGTGTGGCGATGGCTTTTTAAAGGGAGATACCAATAAAAATGACCTCGGATTAATGGGGGTGATGCCACATTAAAAAGCATCCACTGTGCAAAATACCTGAACAAAAGCTAAAATAAAACCGTGGTGTAGATAAATTGTTGGGGTGGCCAAAAGCACTCAGAGCTATGTCTGGTGATTTGAACATCAAATACATTTGAACCAAGTTAGGGTTCTCCTTCCTGCATCTGTGCAAGCTTGTCTGTGGGGGAAGAAGATTTACTGGGCCGCAGAGTTGCTAAAGATCTCGAATTTAATGTGTGTTTCTGTCCTGGCAAAAGGCTGGAGCCATTTCCCCTAAAGGGAGGGCTTTAGACTTTTTAAGTTTGGGTTAATTGTGCCTGTACCTGTCATTGTTTTCACTCAGGACTTGCCACCTCCCATAGATTTGTAAAACTGCCTCAGTTGGACCTTCAGCGTTTCTTGCGAAACGCAAACAAATTTGTTGGGTTTGGTGCTGATTTTTCTGTCACTTTTGTCTTTAATGCCTGGTGCTGCCTCGGATGTGTGAGCAGTTTGAGGCAGGAGCCCTGAGCTGAGCTGCCTTCCCGGAGCCTGCCCTGGGGGGTTGTGTCCGTGGGCACTGCCGGGGGGGAGCTCGGGGTGCTGCTTCCAGGACAGGGCCCGCAGCTCTGCCGGGGCGTCAGGGACGGTTCTGCAAACGATTCTGGTGACTTTCTGCATAGATCTTAATAGCATGATGTACGGTGTACTTGTTGGGAATTTTCATCTAATTTCTGTGCATTTTTCCCCTTTCCGTGAAGACCTTACCTGTTTGGAGCAGGATGTTTTTCCATAAAAGCTCCCTGGTGAGTTCCCAGTTCCAACCCAGCATGCCTATAATCCATTTGCTGTCCTGGCTGAAAATAACTCTGTGCTTAGACTTTTTAATTTCAGATTAATTTGTTTGTTTACCTGCATGGCTGATCCATAGGATTCCATCCCCATAATTTCACTTTCAAACTATGGATGTGTGTTCACCATCGAGCATTGCAAAGAAATGCATTCACTTCTTTATTTCTTTTTTTTTTTTTTTTTTACCTTGGAGAGTGCATTTAATTTTTAAGTAGTGGGGAAGTTGAAAAAATAAATTATTTCTAAGTGGGCAGAAATTGCTGCAATGTCTTTCCAAACAAGCCCCTTTTTTTTTTTTTTTTTTTTTAATTCTATATTGCGTCCTTTATTATTGGAGCACTAAGTTGCTTACAGACAGAAAACATCGATGATGACCTCTGGAAAATAAGCCAGATTAGCAGCGAGTAGGCAGTAAAGTACTGCAGGGAGAGAGGTGCAGCAAATAAAACAGTCACTGGAAAAAGAAAAGCTGATTTCACTTGAGGAAAAAAAAACAACCCCACGGAATGATTTAGGTCAGAAGGGACCTTCAGGATCATCTCGTTCCAACCCCCTGGCCGTGGGAAACAGTTCCATTAAAATCAGGATATTTGAAATAATAAGGGGGGTTTTGGTTTAACATGAAAAACTGCAGCATGTTATAGGAGTGAAGGCAGGAGAAAAAGCAAGTTTTAACAAGTTTTTTGGGTTTGGAGCTTGGTTCGGTATTGGAGCAGTGCTGCATCACCTCCATTTTCTAATGGGATGGGGGGTTGGTTGGTCCAAGTTTTGGGCAGCAAGAACTGGGCAAGTGGGAGCATCTTAGAAAATCCAAAAACATTCAGCTTGGAGGTTTTTGGGCTTTGGGTTTTTTGGGGTTGGGGATTTCCAGTCTGTTTTTAATTTAGCTCGAGATACCGATGAGCTGTTTCTATCAGTGCCTGTTAGAATCCTTGTGCGTGGCTCCTGGTTTTGCTGCCAGAAGTTGGCTCCACCTTTATCACCCCTTGTGTCTCTGCCAAAATATTCACTCCAGCAGAAAGAACTTCTTGAGAGCTTCGTTAGGACACAAAGGGAAGGGCTGAGGGCAGTTATGGGGTTTATGGGAGCTGACCCAGGAGAAGCAAAGGCACTAAACGGTGAAGGAAAGGAAGGGCACTTTGCCTTAATCCTGGAGAACTTCTAATCACTGGAGGATCTCCCTAAACCCCATTTCTAAATGTAGAATTTTGCCTGATGGTGCTCTAAGAGCAGCAAAGGCTCTGGAGGGGCTGGTCACCCCCTGCCCGAACTGTGGGCAAGCAGCAGTGAGTTTAGATGGAGGCAAGATTAAAAGGCCCAGATTAAAGGGGGGAATATATGAAATAGGCTCAGAGATGGTTGCCTGTCTTTCACAAGACTCTTTTGTGGTTTGTTTAATGCCAGTGCTAGCTCAGAAATATGGTCCTCACTAGTCTGCAGAGAAATTCGGATAAAAAACACACTTCGGGTGGGGGAAGAAATCATGTTGTTTCCATTAAGGTCTTAATGAGACCTAAAATTCTGTAAACAAAATGAATGGAGATTTGACAGGGAAGAGCCTGGTGAATAAAGGAGCCCACCATTCCTCTCCCTGCTTTCCCTTGCTTTATTCGTGACGTGACAACTGGAAACATGTCTTTGGTTGTCTTGGTTTAGACACAATGGCAACCTAATTAAAATTTATGTAAAATTTAGAGGCGCCTTTTTTTTTTTTTTTTTGGTAGTTTGATGTGTAATTGCAAATTTCATCCAGTATTTTTCTCCTGATACTTTTGTTGCTGCTTTTGTAGTTGAAGTGAAGCTTTTCCCTTCAGCAGTCAGAGATGTTTCGGTGGTTTTAGTGCGGAATTGTTGATAAATGCTTTTGCTTTTATGACTCTCCCATGTTTGTTGGAAATATAAAATCAACGTGATTCTCAGTCTTTGCAGCCTCTTACTATTTGATTACTAATATTTGAATTTATAAGGCAGTTCATTCATATCATGAATATGCAATTCATTTATTGTTTAAAAGTCATGTCACTGGTTTGACTGTGAGCTTAAAGGTACATTTAGGAGCCAGAAGGTTTTTGTGAGACATAAAGCCCTTTGAGGAACACCAGTTGTGAACTGCACAGCCTTCTGCTTTTCAAAATATTTTAATAATGTTAATTCTTGTTAATAAAGTAAAACATAAAATGCAAACTAGTTAAAATATCGTAAGTATTCAGTATTTTTGTAAGGAGCTAACACAGCACATTCCCAGAGATTGTGGCAGAGTTTGGTGTGTTACGGAGTCAACAAGTGGTGGCACCGAATGGTTTCAGTAGGTTTTAATCTGTTCTTGTTGTGTTGGCAGCATGAAAGAACTTCCACGCTGTGCCGGGTCCCTTCATTGCTTTTTGGGCAATGAATGTGATGTCTTAATTTTCTTCTGCAGTTTCCTCCCGTCTCTCTTTGTGCCTTTCAGCAGAAAATGCCCGCGGATGTTTTTTCACCGGACATGTCCGTGTCTGCATCTCGGTGCTCCTGCATTTCAAATGGCAACAACCCTCCAAAGCAGCGTTAGAAAAGTTAATAACAGCACGGGTTCCCCCAGATCCTGGGGTGTTTATTTGGCATTAACCTGACTTTTGTCGGTGGCTTTGCCGTTGCCCCCAGCAGGGGTGGGTGACACGGTCCGCAGCTGAGACACAGCTCTGTTTAAATTTACGGCAGGACAAGAGCTAAAAGGACAAGATTTGGAAGGTGGTTTTGTCGCTGCTGTGTTTGTGATACAGTTTTCTGCCGAGATACAGTTGGGATAAAACTGCGGCTGTGTCTCACTGAGCTCCAGGTGTAGTTGCACAGTTGAGTAGAACCAGAGAGGGAAAAGCAAACTGCTTTTTCATCCTCCTGGTGCCGTAAGTGTAGTGCTGCTGTTTCTAATGTTTGAAAGAAATGAAGATCGAAATTATAATGGGGAATGATTTGGTCCCATTTCCTTCACTGTCTTGGGTTTAGTGTTGATTCCCAACACCCTGAGCCTGCCTCCCTTTTCGGGAAAAACTCTGGCACAACACTTCGAGAGTTGCTATATTGTGAAGAGTCTTTTAAAATTAACTGTTTTTAAAAGTGAGGCCAAACGTGCCTTAATTTCAGCTCTTGGAATAATTTATGAAGTGCTGACAAGCCAAGAGCAAGGAAAGAGCAGGAGTTCAGAGCAGAAACAAGTCATTCAGCACCTACCTTCAACATTATTGCTTTGTTATCATTTATAAAGCTGAGAGGGTGTTTTGCATCTGCAGAATAATGGGGATTTATGGTTTCCAAGTTGTTAAAATATCACAATGACACGAAAATATACTTTGCTAATGGCATTACTGTTGCTGAGAACAACTGGGCTTGGGAGGTTTGCTGAGGGGAGGAAGCTGGAGCTGGAAGGGACCGATGGAAACTCGGGCATGGAGCAAAATGGGGGTAAAATGAACGATCCCTCAGTTACAGGAGGTTTCAGAAGAGACTTGTTGACATCTCAGCAGTATTTTCAGAGGTCTGTCCAAACCAATAGATGCACTGGGGGGGAGTTTATTTTGTTTGTTTGCTTTGTTTTCCAGCAGGGCTGAGTTGAACCACATGAGTAATCGTGTTTTACAAGGTCTGCTCTCTCCGCCTGCAAAACATCGTCCTCCACGGGAAAAATGTTCTGGCACTGAAACCAACACTTAAGTGCCTTGCCTTGAAAGATGTACATCTCAGAGACAAGATGCAAATAGAACCCAGCTTAGGCCATTTCCTCTGAGGGTGTTTGTAGCTGCCCTTGATTGAACACAAGAGTGTGGAGAACCCCACAGAAATGTGTCGTCGTAGTCCCAGGTTCACTTCTGCTTCAGGGCTTGAAGGAACTGAAATCAGTTATGTCCCTGTAGAAGTTTGCTCCAGTTTGTAGCTGAGAATAGCATTTACTTCCAGGTTTTTCTCTCCCCCGTTTTGAATTATTTTATTAACCTCTGACAGTTGTTTTAATAATTTAAATGATAATTTGATAAATGCTTCAGATTGTGTTGAGTAAAAATTGAGAATACGAGGAGAGTGCAGAAAGATTCTCTTGTCAGGAGTTTCTAAGACTGAGTGTGACTGAGTCAGACCTGTGCTCGTGGTGTGCTGTGTATTAATTGTGGGTGACACTGTCCTGAACAACCTTCTCTACTAAAAACAATCACTGATTGAAGTGTAGACCAGTAACAAGACTCCAATTAGTGGATGCATTTATATTTTAATTTCTGAAGGAATTTTAGTGTGTGACTACTTGGAAGGCGAGAGCTAAAACAGTTCTCAATATACAGTTTGCTTGAAAGTACTGTTTGTGTGACAGCTGATTATATCAAAGTGAAAGAAATCTATTGTGATTTTTTATGGCCAGCTAATAAACCCTTATGAGTTAACACAGCATCAGTTTAAATATCCTAACACAGACTGTGCTGTGCCACTGCAAGCAGGGGAATGTATTTAGAGTCAGGAACTTTTTGGAACACGGTTTCTGACCCAGCCATGTGTAGCTGGAGGTTTAACAGTTGGATATTAAGTGCTTTGTGGTGGTTCAATAGCAGAGTTACTGACTGTAAATTGCAATTGCTCTTTTGGGACATTCCAGCTTCTCCCACACGTAGAGCTTCAGGTCTAGAGTTTTGAATCTTTCCATGGACTCTGCTCAATGTGATGGAATTCCTTTGGAAAGGGCTTTTTTTTGTTTGAATTTCTAATTGATACGTGTGACCACAGGCTTGCTGTGTGATTTATTAGGATGTGTAGTGTTTTAGTATAAATTAGCTACAATTATGGAACATTTCAATTGTTTTCTGCAGTTCTGAAGTATTTTTCTGCTGCTTAATTGGCCTGGAACACTTGCAGTGATTTGTCTGCACACACTTATGTGCACACTCAAAATTATTCTCAGAAGATCATTGCTTAAAAATTGAAGATTTTCCTTAAAACTGACCAGGTTAATGTGGTGTAATCACAGGCTGAAATAGAGTGGAACAAGAAATTAGTAGAAGAAATAAGATATAATGTATTAGTAGAGGGAAAAAAGGAAGGAGGAAGAGGTAGCAAGAGAAGGGAGCAGTGAAAGAGTAGAGATGGAGAAGGAGGAATCCTGTGTGGGCTTCTCAGACAGCTTTTCCCTTAAGGAAACTGTGGGATCCTGGTGTAATCAATCAGGAAATGGGCAATGCTCTGGACACAGTGCTGAGATTCTGCAGAGCAGAGTGTTCTGTACCTGCAGGTTCCCGTGGGCAGGAACCACTACATGGTGTTTCAGGAAAGCGTAATACAGAATTTCAGTCTAAACCCTTGTATCTGCTCCACACACATCGTGGTTTCAGAGGAGAATGCCCCTTAATCTGCTTTTCCCTGGTGTAATTCCCGGCCTGTTCTAACACGTGGCTCACGAGTGTTGCATCGTTTCCCTTCCCTTTATGCTCTGCATGTTTTCCCTCTCACCCTCCTGCCCATATCCCACGGTTTCAGGGCTGGGCTGAGTTAGAGCTGAGCAGCAGTCCAGGTTATTCCTGACTTTTCTTTTTTTGCAAATGCGAGAAAATCTCAACCACCTGGAATGGCTGCCCCAGAATCCGTGTTTTCGTTCCCAGAGGATTTAGGATTACAGGTGTTTGCATTCCCTTCTGAAGCTGTTTCTGCTGAATGCAAATATTCAATATTGGGGCTTTTAAACAGTCCAGTTCTCCATTAGGAGCCAGTGCTGTTCTTCCAGTTAATGAGTTCAGTGATCCAGGGGAATGTGGGACCTGTTATTGGGAAACACTGAGCGTCTGTAAATCCTGCTCAGTCTTAGGGGAACTGCAGATAGTCACCCTTTCTGAACCAACAGGTTAAAATTACAGTTCAGGGAGGGGCATCTTCATTTTTAACTTGTATAATCCTGTTTTGTTCTTTCTTCAAAGCAAATCCAAACCAGCTCCCCAGATTTCACCCAGCAAGTCTGTGGGGGGAGAGTTTTGTGTCGCCGCAGTCTTTGGATCATCGAGGTCGTGGTTTGCAAACAATTCCGGTCTGAAGAGGGAAAAAGGTGGGTATCTGACAAAATCAGGGCTTGCATTTAAGTGTAAATTCTTCATTTTCTCCTTTTGGGACAAATTCTGAGGGAAAGGTGAGACACACCTTTGCTAAAGCAAATGTCCAGACACGTGTCTGGGGGTGTGTAATCACCTGAACACACCTTGGCCAGAAATTCTGTTCCACCCTCTTCCTCTTTTATGAGATATTTGTATTTTTTTGAAACCAGGGGAGAATTGTGGGTTTTGTGCAATTTTCTTTTTGTCTTCTCATCTCTTTCACTGCTTTTAATTCACATTTTTGACTGCAAGGAAAAGACTTAAAAGAACAGAGTCTGCTGTTTCTGTGAAGGTTTTTCTCTGTTTCTGCTGTACTGTTGCAATAAGATTTTCTTCCCTTTCGCAAACAGATCAATCAAAGCAGTTTGTGGTGGAGTCTTTGTACATCATCAGCTGCTATGGGAGCCTGGTGGAGCACGTCCTGGAGCCCAGGCCCCTCAGCACAGCTCCCAAAATCAGTGATGACACCCCTCTGGAAATGCTGACCTGCCCCAGAGCCAGCTGGACTTTGGTTAGGTAGCTCATTCCTTTCACTTTTTCTTCTTTTTGTCCAGAGAGTGATTGTGATCTTTCCTTTTTCAATGACCTGCATGATTCACATTTTTATTTTAAAAACTCATCTTCAAAGACTCCTGAAGTTTTCCACTGAGGGAGGGGACACTTGATGGGAAATTCAAGCCTTTTCCATGTGGTTCTGTTAGTGTTTCTGTGCCCCGTTTAAATATTTCTGTGGACACGGAGCTACGCGAACATATTTACAAATCAATAGGGATCCTTCTTAATTGGTGATTTTAAATGATCAGATTGTAATTTACTTTTTATATAAGGACCGGAAACTATTATTTTCGTAGTGTTGAAGTACAGAATTGTGCTGTGAGGCACGAGGGAGGTTTCCACACTGACGCACTGCAAGGAGTCAGGCAAGTCATCCTGGGAGCAGCTGAAGGTTGCAGTTCTTAAGACAGTTGCAGGAATTATTCCTGACACGTGGAAGAAAGTAAACAAAAATTGATGAGAAAGTGTCATCAGTGCTTTTGACGTTTTAAAATATTTTCCTATCGATTTTTCTTGGCTCCCATATTCCTTAGTGCTGCTCATGGCTGGGCTGGGCTGATCAATACTTGATTTACCAAGCTATTTAGGAATGGCCCACCCTAATTAAAATTACAACGCAGGCTTCTGGGCCATTATTGTTGAAATGAGTAGGTTGTAATGGAATTGAAAAATTCTAATTGGATCGATAGCCCATAACTTTACACAGCTTTATTTTCACAGTTTGGAAGTGCTCAGTGACTTCACAGGGTGGGAGCAGTGCTGGTGAACGGAACAAAAACGCTCCCCAGTTTTCTGGTGTGTGTTTATGTAACGTCAGCGTGACATACAACGGTCCTAAACATATTTGCCGACTTAATCTAAACCTCCCTCTTGGGTTTTTTTCTGTGTGCAACCCGTGCTGCAGTCAACAAAGAAGGATTGTCTTTGCCTCACAGTCTGCACGATTTGGCCCTGCTGCTCCACTGCCTGTGGTGTATTGCAGTGTTTGAACAAGCTAATTTAAATAATTACAAACATTTTGCGAGCTTGTATAGATAATTGCATGTGATGACAGAAACACTGATTTACATTCTCTGTATTAGCTTAAATATTAATAGTCTTGTGTTTTACCTCAGAACTCCTCAGTGGAATGAGCTCCAACCACCATTTAATGCAAACCATCCTCTGCTCCTGGCTGCAGATGCTGTGCAGTACTACCAGTATCTTCTGGCTGGCTGTGAGTAGCTGACAACTTCTTGTCTTGTCTGATGTGCACGTTTTCTGCAGAGAGGGACTTTCTGAGCTGGTTTTTCAGCCTGTATTTATTTCAGTGTATGTTCAGCCCCAGAACAGGGCTGTGCGTAACTAACTGTGCTAGTCATGGTGGAGCACTGAGTGTAATTTTGGGGGTTTTTTTACAGGAATAAGGGTTGAGAGGCTGTCACACAGCCCAAGTGGGAGTGTTTGGCTTGAGAGTAGGGCCCACTGGATCCCCTGATGTCCTCAGGGTTTCCTCACCTCCTTGTTCCCACACTTTTAGCCATGAATTCCACACTCAGTGACAAGTGAGTGCGTCTGCATTTTCCCCCTCCGCTGGAACTCCTGGTTGCTGGGCTCCTTCCAGCCAGAGCCTCAGGCAGCTGCTTCCCTCGGGAGCCTTGGCACTGCTTCCACTGGCATTGCAGCCGGTGGACATGTGGGCCAGGAGGCACTTTGGGTGTGACTGGGAGAAGGGACTTTGGGGCCAGATTTGAGCTGTTGCTTCTACCTGTGCATCTGCTGCACGAGCCCAGGGTGTTGTGGAGACCTGCAGGGTTAGGCTGATCCTCCTGTGCTGCACAGAGAATAGGAATGACACTCAGAGGGTGCAAAAGAATGTGAAAAGGCAGTTAATAGTGCACAACACCATTAGATTTGCACTTTGGGTAGAGTTTTTTGCTCAATTCCTGCCTTATTTTACTTCCACTTCTAAGAGAGTTCTGCTGTGAGCTCCAAGGTCAGTGCAAGGCTTCGTTTTGGTTGCATGTTTTAGGATGCAAATACAGGTCAACATTTTCAAGTGAGCCTGTCAAAAGTGAGGTGTGCAAGCCTGTACTGACATTTTCACGTGAATATTTTGAAACACAGGGTACAGTCATGTCAACAAGTGTGTTAGTATTTTATAGCAAAGCATGTTGGTAACTGTAGAAAAGCATCTAGAGGACACGTTAAAAATGGCATAACAGAGAAATCTGTGTGCATCTTCGGATTTGTTCAATGTACGCCACTCAGTGAAGGTCCTGAAAAAACTGGACTCAAAGCAGCTTTCACAGAGCAGGGCCCAAGACACCTGTTAAATAAGTGCTGACCCAGGTTTTGTGGCCCTGCTCACCCGCAGCTCTGCCAGGAGGTGCAGCCTGGGCTTCCATCAGGGCCTGTGATTGCCAGGCAGTGGCTCAGGCAGGGCTGGGGGGATGCTCCATCTGTCTGCCACGGCAGGGAGAGGAGCCCCGGCGCCGTCCAGGGGCACTGTGTGGATCTGTCCCCGAGGTGGAACACGGCAGTGTCTCCCTGTTCCTGTATAGCATTTCTGCCGATTGTTTGGCTCCATTAAGTGTGCAGGGGAAATAAAAGCCTGAATGACCAAGTCACAAGGGGGTATGGATAGACCCTTTCTTTGTCCACACTCAGAACATTGCATTAGGTCTCATTATCCATTTATAATAAGTGACCTTTGCCCCCCCTGGGTCATTGAAAAACCCTCAGTGTGCTTTTTAGCACAGAGTACCTCTGTCAGCAGCCCGGCAGAACAATGAGACGTCTGGCGGGCTGCTCGGAGGGCTGCACGGGCAGGTTTCCATAAAGGAGACGTTTGATGCCAAAACACAGGGCCAGAAATCTTCCTTAGGCTCTCAAAAACTATAAACCAGGCCAGTGGCTTCTTGTGCTGAACCCTGAATATTCCAAAACCCCCCTCATTTATGGACACGCAGCTCAGCTTTTCGTATCTTTAGAGACTCTCCGAGTTGCATTCGCAGCTCAGAGGGAAGGAACAAGGAACCATTGTTCGAAGGAAGGTTTTGTACAACAAGTGTCCGAGACCTTTATCCCAAGGGTATTTGTCAGTGGATCAGCACAGCTGTTCCGTTGCTTTGGGGTCATGGGGACATCTGCTGCAGAAACCTGGATGGGAACGTGCCCTTCGTGTCTACCTGAGCTCGTTAGCGCGGCCGGGGCTGGGGCGCGGGGCAGAAACCGGGGAGCAGGAGATTTGCACCCTTCTGAGAGCCCGTGGCCTAAAAGTGAGCTTGCGTGTAGAATTCCACGGGCTGCTGGCCTGCAGGAAGTGTCAGGATCCTGCTGCCGATTGTTTCAGGCTTTTTGCGGTTGGTCAGTGTGAAAACATCCCGTCCTGAGACCTCCTCACTTCTCACAGAGCAGATTCCAGACTCACTGTTGTCTTCGCAGGAGTTCATCCCACACAACCCCGGATTTATTACAGTCCTCAGGTCCTCAGTGCTGGGTGTTAGGACTCAGATATTTCTCCCCTACCCTTGTCTGATTTAATACATAATATTTTAGCTTATTTGTGTCTCTGGTGTTCCCTCTTTATCTGCCTGTGTCCTGAGCAACTTCTAAATCTAACCACAACAGAAGGAAATCTAAGTCACATTTTATTCTTCCTAGATTTTTTTATCCTATAGCATAAATACCATCATGGGGTGTAGTTAGACTCTCCTAGCAGACCCGGCAGTGGGAGGAGAGTCATGCCAGGCACTACACACGTGCACAGGAGAGGTTTTGGTGTCCGCAGGAACTTTAAATGTAAAGGACTTGGCTTTCCCCAGAGAATTGCCAAGTTTTGTCATTACTTACTCCTTAAATCCTACTTTCTTCCTGCTGTTTGGGACTCAGGAATTGGGATGCTTCTGGCAGGATAAACTCCTGAGGGTGCTGTGAGGATGGGCAGGGACACCTTCCACCAGCCCGGGCTGCTCCGGGCCCGTCCAACCTGGCGCGTTTGAATCCGCACGGACACGAGCACGGCACACGAAATTGCCATGGAAATAGGGACACGATGGAATTGCCACGGAAATAGGGAACTTTGCATCACAGCAGGAAGTCTGACAGCCTTGTTTCAGTCTTCTCATTTCCTCTCTTCCTTATCCCTCCACTTGGAATTCACTTTCTCATTGCACTGGAGGACCAGACAGTACTTGCAATACCCGAGTCAGGGCCAAATAACACATTAATGAATAAACCCCCTTAATTAGACCAAAAACTGCCCCACAAAGGTACTGAATAAACTGAGGTCTGACTTCTCTCCTCTGGCTCTGGAAAGGGCACCTTCACGTTCCAGGCAAGAGTTTTGGCTCATCAGGACCAATTTTATGGACACGACCCGCAGTTGTCAGGAGTGGGCCAGTGACAAGAATTAATATATTAACTGGTATGCAGTACTCTGACAAATTGCTTACTAAATACATCAAAATTGATTGGGCATTCTGTGTTTAAATTGACAAATGACTGCATTAGGGGAAGGAGGGAAATCCATTAATTACAGCTGCCCTCAACCATAGGAAATGTAATCGTATAAATATAGATTTTGTTAAAACAAAAGTCTGTACTTTACTCCAGTGTTGCTGGTAAGTGTACTTGCACCTCTCTGCTATTAAACCTGCAATAGGAGGTTTTGAAGACAGATCTTTGCAACTGGCTTTTAAATAATCAAAGAGCATTTGTGTTGTGTTAAAAGGAGCGATGCAGTGTTTCTGCATCCCGCCCTGACCGCTTCTGCAAATTGTTTCTCTCTCAGAAAAATGGACCTGTAGCCAAGGCTGCTGCTGTCTCATTAATTGTTTATTCTAAATGCAATGTAATTTGTACTCCAAGATGTTGGGATTCAAACCTGTACTCAGCATTCTCCTTCTTTGTCCCTGTCCTGGGCTCCAAGTATTGCTTGCACGGCTGTTACTTGTTTCTGAGTAAGAATTTGCTCTTGAGTTGGGCCTGAAGATACAATCAGTTTTATAGACCTTGTTAAAGGATTCTTGAAAAGATTAAGGCCTGTATTTATAGCTGCCTTTGACTTTTGGCTGTTACAGCAGATTTTCATTTCTGGACCAACTGCTGCACATATCTTGTGTTTTACTGAAAGTGGCTTTCATTAGAAGTCCAATTTAGTAACTGTCCATTGTCTTCAAAGGGAAGGGGTGAGCCTTTCCCTGCTGTTTGTTTGGGCTAAATGATAACACCATTTATACAGATAATCTCTGTAACTCTGACATCATGTTTGCACTTCCTTCTCCCTCTAATGAAAGCTGTGCACCCTGAGCAAGGCTTCTCCAAGCAGCTCTGTGGTTCTTTGTGAGCCGTTTATATTCCTTTCCTACATTCCATCGATGGAAATAAAAATTACATACACAGAGCTGGTGAATACTGTGGAGAGCAGGAGGGGAGGGGGTATTAAATGACTGTGTGAATATGAGCTGTGAAGACAGACCCTATGAAAACCAAGCCACGATGCCTGGAGTCACAGCCAAGCTGCTGCCACACGAGTTCCACCACAGACACAGGAGGAATCTGGTCATTCTGGTCTGCCAGCCCTTCCCAGTGCACAGCAGAGCGTGTGCTGCTCTGGTGATAGGTGAACGAACTGGGGCTGAGAAGGACATTTAGTGTTCTACCTCCACTTTCCTTCTTGCATTCTTCTGTATGTGAGTATTTAGTAGCGGGTTTGGTCCCTCTCAAGAACATGGGGTATGGTGCATCCCCTAAAAGTGTAACTCTGGTGTGCCGTGGGCTGGTTCTGGGGAGGCCAGAGCTGGCTCTTGTTCTGGGTGTGTTCAGTGTCTATCACAGGGGAACTCAGTTTCAAATAATAGAGCTGCTCAAAACCAGAGCCTGTGCTGTAACAACAGTTACTCTGTGGTGCAGTTACGAGGTGCTCGAAGTCTTTCTGCTCCGAGTCTGGGACATCTTGGCAGGGCCACGCTCAGACCTGAGCTGGGGTACTTTGAGCTGTCCCAGCCCGGTGTCTCTGCTGGGCTTTGCTGGTTCTGCACTTCAGGGAGAACTGGCCAGCTGAACATAACCCACTGCTGAGGGGTACCCGTATCCAAACCGAGCTCTGGCCTCCCCTGGAGCGCGGGAAGCTCATGAGTTTACCTGAGCAGCCGCAGAGGAGCCGGGACAGGCCGTGGGATGTGAGGGAACGCTCCAACCTGCCATCAGTTCATCTGTTCATCGTGTGGATGTTGCTCAAACTCCTGCCCTTTCAGCTGTACCTGGTGCCACCGGGGAGGGACTTCACAAAACTGCGTGTTACAGGCTTAAAACTGCAAAGTCTGGGTGCCAGAGGATCTATTTTCTAGAGTCCCAGTTGCCATTATTATTCTTCCTACTGTAACACTATCGTGAGTATCTTTTTAATAAAATTCTACTTAGTTGTTGCCATGTAATAAAAGAATACAACATACTTCTTAAAAGAACTTCCTGGGACTCTCCATCAGTGGTTTCAGAGGATTTGTGCTGGTGTCCTGTAAAACCCCATATTCTTGTGGACAAAAGCAGTAATTCCTTGAAATTTGGAGGGGGACATTTCTATGCAGGAAAATGACCTTCAGAATTTCAGAAAATTAATTTTGACGTGTTTATCTTGACTCAGATATTCTCTCTATATTACATGAGAATATGGGTATCTATATGAACAGGTAAAATATCTTGTACAAGAATTTTGACAATTTAAAATTTGGAATTTTTTTAGTGCATGTAAAACCGTTGCAGATCTTAAATAGATATGCTGGAAATATATATGTTTATATGTATTTTTCGTGAGCACAGTTACAGAATTCCCAGTGAAACCGATTCCAAATATTTCTCTTCCAGAATTGTTACATGTATTTGGGGCTTTTCTGGCAATAGGCACAAACAGTGGAAAGGGAATTTTCAGGTTCGCTTCTTACACTTGGAGGTGTAACAGATTCCAGGCTGAGCTGGGTCCCCTTCCAGAAAAGGTGTTTCTAATGAAACTGGAGTTCATGCTGGTTTTTTAAGGGAAAACTATGTTTCCCTAAAACTGTAACCTGCACTTTCTGCTCCCTGCAGGAACCAGGATTGAGTGTTAAAGGGAAGCAAATTTAATTTCTGCCTGAGCATGGACTGACTGGGGGAAATGGGAGCGGGGTCAGGTCGTGAAAGAGCTGCATTGTCGCGTGAGCAGTGGAGTAAATCACGCTCCGTTCTCCAGCCAGAATTGCTGTTTGTGAAATGGGATAGACAAGGTGGATAAGAATTAACTCTGTGAGGTGCTGGGAACGCGCGTGCTAAGTAAGGGTTTGGTGCACAAATACACCTGGGCACGCGCGTGGCTCTGTCAGCTCGCCCGCCCCAATCCGTGTTTTATAAACTAACCGCTGGAAGCAGCGCGGCGTCCGGGCATGGAAACGCTTTCAGATGTGTACAAACAACAATAACGAGCGGGGGGGCACATGCTGAAATAGTTCTTCCCTGCTCTTGCAGGGTCATCTGGAACTCCTTAGCGCGGGGTCCGTGGACACGCAGGGGTCAGTTTTCAAAGCAGCGCACGGGGATTTGGCCGCGCGACTCCCATTGACGTTAATGGGAGTCAAACGGGTAAATCCCCACGCTCCGCTTTGAAAATTTACTACTAAGCCTCTTGACTTCTCACTACACACTTTGATTGTAACAGTAATCCATGGTTAACATAATTTTCCCGACAATAATGTCAAACATACTTTTGAAGTCAGTGAATTATAGAAATAGTTACCTCTTCCATAATTCTTTAAAGATGGCCATCAGATGGATTTCGCCGTGAGTTCGTGCAGTTGGAATTATTCTTTAACTCAGGGAAGGGACATGTATGTTCTCCTTTGGTGCAGAACTGATTGTGTGCTCACAGGCTGAGCTGCTGAACGGCCTTAAGGTGCTCTGGACTGTGAGTAATACCAGGTTCTAGCTCTGCCCAGCTTGAGAGTTCATCGTGCTTGACTGGTTTCCTGAGGGAACTTTAGAGATGGAAGCTGGAATCAAGCACAGGGAATATATCCCAGTCTTCCAGTACAACCAGGAGTAATGGTGAGGCCTAAGCACCTTTTTGGGGAAAAAAAGCTCCAGGCTGTTGACCACCAGACCAACAGTGTAAGTAAGGAGCAGGTAAAGCAGTCATCAAAGCTGGGAAGATCTGAGGGGAATTCATATCCTGATTACAGACCTACCTATTCCTTTATTGAAATGCGGATATGGAGAATGGATGGTCCATAAAGCACCAGTAAACTTTGGGCAGTACACAAATAGTGAATGAATAAAGTTCTAATAACTTGGTGGTGGGAAATAACCCTTAGCCTGACTAAGTTACTTTACAGGGCTTTTTTTTAGCTTAATTCTATGATATTTGTGTATATAAGGATATCAGAAAGTCCTTACAGGAAAAAAAAAGTGAGTGTGGAGAAGTTTTGGGTAAAAGCAGATATTTTAATGTGCCTGCCATGCTCCTGCAGAAGTTTACAAGCTGAAAGCTGCATTAAAACCAGAACTTGATTCAATAACACAGAGCCACAAGTGAAAACTCATAGAGCGTATCACCAGACTGCGAACAGTGCATTGTAAACATGGCTGTGAGCATTGAAAATGAACATCTGATCTTCTCTTCATTGTCAGACGCAAGCAGAGGTAGAGCAGGCACAGAGCCCCAGCTCACTGACACAAACTCACTGAGGGCTCCTTGGGGTGGGCTCGGGGGCAAACCCGACTGTGGGACACCAAAACCAACCTCTGACAGGAGGGAGGTCAGATCTGGAAGGTGGGAACGGGGCAGACCTGGTGAATTTGAAGGGGCTGCGTGCGGACCTGGAGCAGAACCGTCAGCTGGTGCTTGTCGTGGGTAACGCGGTGTAACCAGCGCCGGTGGCTCCAGGAGGAGCGTGGAGTAAATCATTCCGACTGGGGAGAAGGACTCCTGAAGCTTGTTGACAAGCATGTGATTACCTCAGCTCTCTAAACCACCTATGGATGTTTTAGATACAGCTGAGGAACCACAAAATCAGATGTTAGGGTGGGATTTGTAGGGAACCGAGGATATGTCCTTTTATCCCGAGTCCCTGTTTGCCACGGACGTCACCAGGGCTGAGGGGATTAGTGAGGAGTACATTGGCCTCTTTCTACTGGATTTTAGAAACTTATTTCAAACTGGAAGTGTGTATTTAACTGGAATAAAGGCAAGCTCTCGGGGTGTCTGCAGGCATGTGCACCAAACAAATAGGCTTTATAGTCCTCGAGCGCCTTTGTTTGCTCCTGATTTGGACCAACACCCAGCCCTTAGAGAACAGCACATCGGGAATTTCATATATAGCTCTCAATTAAACTGAATTGTGCAAAGCTTATTTATATAAATGAGAAAATTAAAACCTTTTGGTTCGAAGAGTACACAACACTAAGTAAAACTAATGATTTATTGTTCCCAAATTAAAACCATAAGTGCACGCACTACAATTGAGCTGTAGTGGTTCTTTGTTCCAACACTTTTGTGCTGCTGAAAGATGACAATTTATAATCTTTGAATGAAGATTTGTCTTAGCTCTAGGTATTTGTTGTATAATTAGCCCATCTATGAACAAACCCACTGCATGTTAGTTCCAATATTCCTCAAACATGAGTATTTGTCTGGGTCTTGCTCACGTGTCAGAAATGTCTATGCAAATTATTTGAGATTAATACAAATTGTTTGTTTTCTTTACTTGTCACTAAATATCACAGAGAAGTTTCAAAACAATGGATGGGGGTTTTTTTCATACTTAATCACGGAACTGTGTGAATCACATCCAGAGAATTCCAGAGAAATATCAGCTCTGCTGTATTTCAGCCTTTGCTTTGGCTTGTGTTGAAATCTGTGTCCCCACGGTCCCTTCTGTGCAGTTTTCCTGGCACTGACAATTATCACACAAATATCTTCATTTGTAATGTGGTTTCTTGCAGACCCTTTGGTTAAATGTGGAGTGGTTCAGCAGGGCCGGTCAGGATGGAGGGGCAGGAATATATTCCACACTTAGAGTTGATCTGCATCACTTTTCACTTGAAGGAGGACAGAGCTTAAAGCTGCCCTTCATTTTGAGCAGCTCAAAGCTGTTTTTTGCCCCTGATTCGTGCTGTAGGTACCAGTGCAGTTTTTCAGAAGTGCCTTTGAATGCTTGTTTTTGGATTTATTAGCCTTTACAAGCAGACTTTAGAAACTCACGTCCCATCATACCGCGTGGTCAGAAGTTGTATGTTCTAATTCCCACCTGAGATTTTTAACAAACACTCATTTTCTTTGTACTTTTTCACTTTGTGTTTGTGTATTTCTCAATTAAACAAATTCAGTTGCATTCCGATGTTTGATCCAGATGTCGGTGCGAGAACAGAAAAGGTTAAAAATTGGCGTAGCTCAGACACGAGGCACTGAATTGATTATTTGAGGAAGGTGCAAAACACCTGCAATTGCCACTGAAGTATCTCTGTGCAGCCAGGGTTTGCTTGCTCCTGGTCTGTGTGTGCTCCATTTGTGACTTATTCCAATGAAAGAGAAATTCCAGGAGTGCCAGAAAAAAACACTGCTTGCTACCAAGCTTTGGAATCATTTAATTTAATTATTTTGTATCCTGTGTGATAGTGAAGTTCTTGGGACATTGAAACAATTCTTTGTTGCAGCATAAGAAAAGCCCCACTGAGGGGGGAGAGGCTGCCGTAATTTCCAGTGTGAATTCAGGTTTTCAAAGAATTAAGCTGGAAGATAGAAGATTACTTTTGAGCTCAAATTCCTGGAAATGTCCCTCTGGGCTTAAATTAATCTCATCTTGGAACTTGATACTGATGTGAGAGGTGTGTGACCCAGAAATGAGGGGGAAAGTGGGGTTTGCATTTCCAGACCGTGGTTGTTCCTGCAACTTCAAGGGCATTTTTAACTGTGTGGAATAAGCAGCACAGGGATGGCAAATCTCCAGCAAGGATCACTTGTCTTATAAAGTCCTATCTCCCAGCACCCTGGGAATGGTGGGAGTGGAGACTGGGACCGGCGTTACGGACCCTGCTCTCCGAACCAGCCCCTCTAAATGCTGCTTTTGTGGTAGGTGTGGGGCAGAAACACTGGTTTATTAAATAGGCAAATAAATTACCGAGGGCTGACCCCAGCTGAGGCTTTATCAGTGCTGCCCTGCGGGTGAACTCTGAGGCAGAGCTCTCCCGTGGAATTCAGCATGTCGTCACTTTTTGGGTGGAAAGAGTTAACGCCGCGCTCGGGAGCTGCAGGGAAACACGAGACCTGTGCAAAGCTGTGATGCCTCAGGAAGAGCCTTGCAGCACAGCACCCAAACTAATCATTTTTTCAGCTTTTTTATTTTTTTTTTATAATTTCTTCCTTACTGTAAACCTGTCTTGAAGCTCCAGTAAAAATGTAGAAGTATTTCACGAGGGAGAAATCCGGTGAGCAAGCAGGGGGGATGCTGCTCCCTGGGCTGTGTTTTTGCAGCTTCCCTAATCTTGACAGCTCTAGTAGTTGCCCCAGGGATAGAAAGAACAAAAAAAATGCAGAACAGTCCATAAAGTTCCCGTTGGTTTGAAAGCAAAACCAGCTGCTGGAGCCACGAAGAGTCTGTTAGGGAGTTCAATAACAGGAAAGCCTGCACTTGATCAGCTGTGCCCTCTGGAACAGGCAGGAGGATTTAGTGGAGGGAGTCAGGGGATGTGGGGAACATCAGGGCAACAGCAAAAACGAGTCAAAATAAGGGTTTGTTTCTTTGGTCTCAGATACAGAGCTTCAAGGTTGGGCATTGTGGTTTCATATTCAGATTTTACTGGGAATCCTCAGGTGACTCAGGAGGGTTGTGTGTGTGTTCTCTTGAGGGGAGTTTGATGTGCACTAGACAGGCACATCCCAAAGTTGGTGACTGAGGCCTGACACGGCTGTAACGGAGCAGTTGAAGGCAGTGTCTGTGTTGTCTGCAAACTGTCACAGACTGAGGAAAATTGCCGTACCAATAACTTACTGAGAAAGTTATTATATTGTTCATTGAACGGTGGATCTGATTTTTGTTCCCTTAACGGTGGATGTGCTTTCTCATTCTGCTTTGGCTCTGTTTCAGTGGTCCCACCGGGGAGCCCTGGGCCCATCACCCGGCACGAGTCGTACGACAGCTTGGCATCCGACCACAGCGGGCAGGAGGACGAGGAGTGGCTGTCCCAGGTACACTCTTGGGGTGTTCCACTTCAGGAAAACGGGAATAGTAGCCGCCGGAAGTAAATTTTTTAACACCTTCCCTCAAAATGGGAAGGAAGCTTCCAACAGCCGGGGGTGTTGCTGCGTGTAAAGCTCATTCGCTGCCGGTTTAACGTGGTGTGAATTTGGTGGTCTCTGCATTTGAAACAAATTAGATAAAAACCAGACAAAACCCCATTGTAACTGACACAATCACATCTTGGGGAAGCTCAGGATGAAGTGGGAAGTTGCAGCTGGCAACAGCAAGTTACGTCTCTCCCTCGTTCTCCTGACAGACATGGATAAAGGAGGTTGGCTTGGCAAAATGACGGTGCTTTCTGGGTGGTGACTGTGCTGCCTTTTACCATAAAAATGGTTTAACTTCCTTCCTTTTCTGGTTATCTGCATTTGCTGCTGGTAATTTCTGTGAGTTATAGCTAGATATAAACACTTTATAGCTTTAAAATCATCCTGCTTGGTGGAATATTTTTCTATGAGGTCAGATCTTTGTGATTTTTCTCAGTCAATGAAGCTTCTCTTTAAGAACTCAGTAAATACTTGACCATTTGGCTCAAAACAGAAGTTCAGTTTAAGAATGTAGGTCATGAATAATGCACTGAGAATTAGTTCCTGTTAGAAATAAAAGGTTAGAGCTAAATAAATAAATAACATTTACAAATGCTCTGGATTTGCCAAAGCAATTACAAGGCACCTGATCCATGGAATTCATCCTGACAAATTAGGTGGGTTTCCTTTGGTTTAAGAACAATGTTGTTACGGGAGTGATGCATTAAATGTGTTGCTGGGGTGTATGGCATAAATATGAAATATTCATGGATGGGATTTGCTTCTCCCGCTGGTGAATAAATCATACACAGCTTTTTTCCTAAAATGAGAGGTTAGGCTTCCACATGGACCTGTCCGGGAGCACATTCACTGGGGAATCCTGCCATGGGAATCCACTTCCCTGGCCTGAGGTTTCAGCTGTGGCTGCACATCGAGGCATCTCATTTGCCTGTGCTGTGTCTAATTTCTCACAGCACAAAGGTGGTGAAACTGCTCGGGGTCGTCAACAGGACTTCTGTCCCTGAGCTCACCGGGGCAAGATTTCAACTGCAGTTTTCCACCTCTCCAGTACTTTTTGGAGAGATTTGCTTGTTTTCCTCTTCTGGTGACTTTGTGGTATAGGAGGAAATCTCAGGAAAAAGAGATGAAGGGAAATCTTCCTCACGGGTGTTCCTTTATTACTAATTCTTGGACGATACAAGGTGTCAACGGAAGGTGAGACCGCTTGCACTTCATCACACCCATCCCTCTAGAAGAGCAAATACATTTGCAAGGCAAAAAAAAAAAAAAAATCCCAGTTTATGTCACAGCAGGCAGATAATTCCAGGGATGCTTCCAGAATGTTTAATTTTTGCTAAGTGAGGGGGTGGCGATAGCCCTTGGAGCACGAAGACGCTGCCGTTCCCTGAGCAAAGCCACTTCAGATTAAGCCTGAAGTGCAAGTGTGCTTTTCAAAATTAAAGTGTTGTTATCAACAGTAACAGCATGCAGTGAAAAAACACCGCCCTTCACTTCAACTTTTCAATTAGAACAGTGGGTAATGTGTGCTGTCAGTGGGAAGTAGATACAATATGTTTGTCCTGCACACAACAGGAGAGTGAATAGGAACATCTGGCCGTAGCCTCAGTAAAATTGCAAAGGCATCTGTTTACCTCTCGGCTCTGTGACACTGATGGTTTCAAGCTTAAAATATACAGATTACTTTATCTGTGGCCTAATTTACACTGCTACATAAAAGCTACTTGCCTCAGAAACGGCTGCAGCCAAGCCGAGTTAGGCCGGGAGAAATGCAGAGATGGAAATTGCGCTGCACAGGCTGGGGGGGGGGTTCTTGTCTTTCATTAGCAGGGAACTTACAGCATCCAGTTTTTCAGTTGCGTCCTACAGCTTGAGGATCGCTGCTGGTGTACGTCTATGCCACGTGTACATAAAATCTATTTCAATGAATTTCCTCGTTGAGTTGCGTTTCTGCTGTGAAGCTGATTGTTGTTTTAGCAGAATTGATAGGAATTTAATAGTAATTTTTTTATCTTAAAAGTATGAGCTCAGCAGAGCTTAATATTTTCATTTCATATTTCCTTTTTTCTGATTTTTAAAAGCTCTTTTTGATTTTTGGTGTTGTATTGCACGATCTTTCCAGCCTTAATGATTCTGTTCTATAATTACAGAAGTTCTTTGCTTTGTTTACCTATTTAGTTACAAGGCCTAATTTTCCAGCAACCGTCTTAAATTTCCATGGTTGTTTGCAGTCCTGTGGTTGCCTTATTTAAGACTTTATCAGAATTGCTGCTCATCACGTTTGCAGCTATCAGTGTGAAAAGACATTTTTAAAATATTTTGGATGCTTCATTTACTGAAATAACTTATTTTTCCAAAGTTCGCATCCAGACTCTCACAGGGAGCAAGTACCTGGAGGAAAACTTGAATTATTTGCAGTTATTGTTAGACACACCACAGGAATTCTCTGTGGCCTTTGGAAGCAGCCTTGGAGCTGTGAATCTTTTGTCTCTCTGTGGGTATCTACACATAATCACACGTGCAGTAAATATCCCAAATACACCGATTGTATAGTATTGGGTGGTAATTCACTGCACACCAGCACCCCGCCCCTGGTTTAATTGTCAGAGTTTTGGCTAAATGAGTGTATTTGTGTGTGGCTGCCCTCCTGAGCCCCGTGTGTTGCACACCCGTGTTTGTGTTCCGTGGTGACGACGTGACCCGGGCTCATCCCGGGGCGCTTCCCATCGCTCTCAGTTACAAACCTTGTGCTTCCCAGCAAGATGCTCCCTGCCAGCCATCTCCTCATATGTGCCAACAGTAATTAGGAGCTTTGATTTGAGATCCAGCTCGCCCGGTGTCCGTGGGAAGCAGCGCTGTTAGAGGTGTGAACTTCCACAAAGCAGCTGCAATGAGATTTCTCAAAGAGCGTCCCTTGCCGTGGCCAGGGTGGGGGTTTCTCTGCCTGCTCCATGCAGATTTAGGCAGGAGTGTGTTCCCCTGTGGGTTACACCACAAGGGCAGCTCCACTGTGTTCGAGTTAGAGCACATCATGGCAAGGGGAAGAATGAACAGGATCGGGTGAGGGGATGGCCAGGGTGGAGCATCAGTCTGCAGAACAACTGAAGAACTGGGGTTCAGTGTCCTCAGGCTGGAGGTTCATGGACTTTCAAGGCTCTGCCAGGAGCTCTTGGCTTTGGCTAAAACATTTCTCTAGCAGAGACATTCCGAATTTTCCCTCGTTAGACCCTCCTCCAAATGGACGGCTCCGAACACGCTTTTCCCTTGAGCGCGGCCGGGCTCCAGGAGCTCAGCCTTCTGAGGGAACCATTCATTACATTAATCCTTCCCCATATTCCCTTCCCACAGGTCGAAATAGTGACTCACACGGGGCCCCACCGACGCCTGTGGATGGGCCCACAGTTCCAGTTCAAAACAATCCACCCCTCAGGCCAAACCACCGTCATCTCCTCCAGCTCCTCGGTGCTGCAGTCGCACGGCCCCAGCGACACCCCGCAGCCTCTGCTGGACTTCGACACGGATGATCTCGACCTCAACAGTCTCAGGTAAAAACACAACCCATTTCCAAGCTGTTTCACGTTTGTTGTGTGAATGACTTGCCTCCTGCTTAAACGGGGCCATCTGTGCAGGATGTGTCACAGTTTTCACCAGGCTCGTCCGTGTGGAAGCCTTAGAAGAGCGTGTGACTCACCAACAATAAAAATCCATCCAGGCCAAGCAGCTCAGATTCCTTTTGCTGCCCCTTCTTGGGCACACGACAGGGAAAGGCAGGACAAAGCCTGGTGGCCTTGCTCAGCCTCCTCTAATAAATGCATTTTCTCACACATGAGTGGGAGTTTTGTGCCATGGATTTAGACGCTGACTATCAGCGGTCAGTGTGTGGGAACAGTAAGTGAACTTCTGGCACGTTTTCTTCCTCCCTGGGTTTATTTTTCCCTTCCTTTGCTTCCTTCCCTGTAATTCTTTTTCGTGTATTTAATTCATCTGGTTTTGGACATTGGCTGATCTGGAACTGGGGGCAGGGGCTGGGCCTAGGGAAGGGAAGGAAGGAGAGCGAAGGTAACTGGTGGTTTACTGGTGGTCTGTAGAACAGTTTTGTGCGCCATGTGTTTGTGTCCTGCCCAGGAACTCCAGATTTAACAAGTTTCCGTGCTGCTGACTCCTCATGTGATTTGGAGTCCAGAGTTCTGTGGTAGGCGCTTGGATTGTTTGGGACTCCGTGTGGAACTCTTAGCAGTAAAATAAGAGAGATGGATATTATGACTAATGCCATTTAAACTGGGCAGACTGTCCCTGGACTGGAAGTCCGTGGGTTAGAAATGTGTGATTTCTCCTTGTTTGTAATTACTGCCATGAGTAAGGATATGGCTGTCAAATATGTTATTTTTTATTGCATATATACGTGCATGTATGAAGAAAGAAAACAGAAGTAAAAAATACTCAGGTGCATCTATGTTACAAAAGGAGTGGGCAATTACAAATGAGCCTCTTCTCCTAAAGTGACAACACCTGCTGTTGATGAGGTGGTGGAGGCTTTTTAACCAGTGTGGGTGGGGGGAGCTTTCCCTCTTGAGGCTCCCTGAGAGCTCCCATCTGAGACACATCCCGGGAACACTCCCTTTGTGTTAAGCCTCGATCCGTGTCCGGATGGATTCTCCAGATCTTGGTTCTGTGAAATGAAGGGAAACAAAAGTTCTCGGCAGCTTCGAGCGCGTTTCGAAATGAGCGGTTGGTTGGTGGCTGCAGCTGGTTGAGGGCTGAGAGCAGGCCTGGCTGTGCCCAGAGGTGACTGTGTGTCCCGCAGGATCCAGCCGGTGCGCTCGGAGCCCGTCAGCATGCCGGGGTCACCGCGGCCCGTGTCCGACCGCAGGGGCGTCTCCACCGTCATCGATGCTACTTCAGGTAGGAACCCCTTCATTTCTGGTTTTCTTTGCTGTTCATCAATCTGCTGGTTTGGTTTTTTTTCTGGTAAATACTCACTAACCGTTGCCACAGACTTGAGGGGTATCGTGATTTCCAGCTGCACACCGGGGTAAGTGCTGTTATACAAATACTCACTGAATGCTGCCAGAATGAGGACCTGAGGTTTTTTTTCCCCCCTCTTACCTCTCAAATGTGAAATTGCAGCGTCATGGTAAGATCTGGACCCCCTGTTTACATGAGGTTTAACACGAGCTCTAGAATGCTAAAATCTGCCTAAACTAAAAAGCAGAACATTTACAAATACTAACACTGAACTGCTTTTATTAATGAATGCCCAAAGCGGAGAATATTGCAGTTCCATCTCATTTATAAAAGAGCTTTCATTGCAATGTAATCATAAATGTAATTGATTTCTGTGAACGGTCAGGACAACAGGAGAGTTTATCTGATGTTTGTGTAATAGGCACATTTTCACTACTCTGCTCTGAAGGAGTGTGTAAATTTAATACCACAGTGGTTATGTTAATATCAACAGAGTAATATATGTACTATAAAGTTCTCTTTCTCCCTCAGTGGTGGGGTGTAGCCTGTCTAAAGAAACAAGGGCAGCAGAGCTTTATATTCCAGTGCAGCTGTGCAGCGTCTGAGGGTCCACACAGCAGGATTTTGTCAAATAAAATCTCTCACAAGTAGAATTATTAAACACACAGCATTAGTCAAACAGTCAAGTCAGAGAGGATTTTAATCTTCAGCGATTTGAAAATCCCTGGAGACTGCTGATTGGATTGAGGTTAAACTGTAAAGGGAGACTGTAACACATACAGAAACAGGGTTCTGAAGGGTGGTTTAAAGAGAGTTAAAATAAAAGCTCCTGTTTCAGGCTCTGCTGTGGATATAAATGCTGAGTCCAAGACACTGCATTGTTTGCCAAATGAATTTATTTGGGTATTACAGGGTATTTCTTATATGCGTTTATAACTGAGTTCGATAATAACCGCATTTACTTTGGATGTTGAGAATTGTCATTATAAATTCCATTTTCAAATATTTAAAAGTCGTTAAATTAATTCACATTGAGCTTAGACAAACATCTGATGCTGGTTGTTTAAGGGGGATTTTGTTTGTTTTACTATAAGACAGAGTAATTTTGAGAATAATTGTTTGATCCAGCAGAGAACGTCGATGCATCCATTAGGATTTTTTGTTTTGGGCTGGTTCAGCTATGCCTGTTAGCCCTGAAAGGTTACAAGTTTGAATCACAGGGAGTGCTTCTGTCTGTGTGTGTGACACTGGAGATTCAGAGTGATTAATGGCAGAGCTGTTCCTCACTATCAGCTGGTACAGGGAGAGGTATCAGGATTATCAGGGCGGAGGCTTTTCCCTCATGTGTAGGGGCAGTGCCTTTACCTGTAACAGGGCTGTGTAATAATTCTGAAATATGACCATTCTGGAACACATCCTGAAACTCTGGTATTCCCCCTCCAGTAGAAGCAACGAGCATGTAGGACTTGTACCTCTTCCGTGCTAAACAGCTTTTCCTGAGGTGTGGACGGGGTTTGATACAAGCTGGCCCACGTGGATGTGATGGAGCTCCATTTTTAATGCCTTTACCATGTGTGTCCATATTACAACTGCCACAGTCCGTTGTGCAAGTTTTCAGGACACTGAAGATGTATTTACTGTACAGCAGCGACTCAGTTTTGTTGTAACACTTCGTAGGTTTCTTACAAACAGTACGTGCGTTTGGTTAGGGACGTGCTCATGGCAGGGTTTTATTCACTTTGCTGCCAGGCAGGTTGGATTTGAACTGACTTTTAACTCAGGGGCTTTACCATCTATTATCAGTTTTTGTGTTGCCTGAGCTCTGTCCTTTCCCATGCAGAAATTAGTGCAAGTTTTAGGTCATGTGTGATGGTGTAGGGCTGAGAACTCTGCTACAGAGTAAAGGAGACACAAGGTAAAAAACATACACTGTTTTCCGAGATTTGGAGATGTTCTTGTACCAGGGCCTAGCATTTTATACTCATTTTCTTCTCTTCCCACCTCTGAGTTGTGCAGAAAATGACACTGAGCTCAGCTGTGGATGTGAGGGTTTTATTTCAGATACTGCTCATGCACACCACTGCTGCAAATAGCCCCATTTCCTGCTGTTGCCCTGAGTGGCCGACGTTCTTTATGGGAAATACATTCCTAGGTTTGAAGGATTTTTAAGTAGGTCATAAATTCTTCCTGCCTGAGCTGACCCAGGAAGTGATTCTTCAGCTCTGACCTGCTCTTTATGAAGATGTTTAGCTGGAGGTTTCATTGCCTGTTGCTTGGAGATACAACCCCTGTGGCGCCTCTGCTTATCTGACTCATCACTTCTTCTTCCTATCAAAAGATTTCAAGTACATGTTTATCATCTCCCATTATCCTCCTGCCATTCTTGATGGCTTCCTTCCTTCTCCCCCCCGTTGGTGGCAACTCTGTTGTTGCATTTAATAAGAAATTTATGTGCTTTATTTTATCATGGTTTTCACTGTAAAACTGGGGTGTATTGATGACAATCAGGTCATTTTCAAAAACCTGCCTTTAGGAAGTGTGTTGTGGGTTTTAGATTTCCTTACAAAACTAATGCCATTATCAATAAGGAAATTTTGCAATGCTGCTTTCAACTTGGATGGTTGTTTGTGTAACCGTTCCTTGGATAAATTAAAAAAACCCTAAAACCCAGTACCTTTCAATATGGTGGTTATCTCAACTCAAAATTCTCCTGAGATATCCTTCTCTGGTTCATTTTTTTAAAATCAGATCTTTAAGGGAAGTTTTGCAATCACCTAAAGCTACTGGACATTTGTCCCTCAGTGCACACATTTTAGTCGTGTGCATCATGGAGAGAATATACCCCGAAGGATTAAAGGCGCTGTAATTCCAGATGCTGTTCCAGATTGGCAGTTGGAGATGTTAAAGGGACACCGCTGCGTTTAAATCTGTATAAAGCAGGAAGCCTGCTCTGATAATGCAGCAGGAGGACCCAGTGCTGTGCAGGTAGTAGCAGGAACAGGAGTGTCCGTGTGTCCGTCCTTCCCAAAGTGTGCCCAGGCTGCTGCCCTGGCTTTGACACGGGTGGGGTGAGTCTTAGGAAATCATTTAAGACTTTGTTAGACACCAGAGATGAAAGAAAAACCCGAAAGGGCCCCCCTGTGTGCAGGAGATGCTGCAGCTGAAGATCAGGCTCTTTACACCCCCAAACCAACCAACCCTATGACTAAAACCTGTGGTGTGACCAAAAAAAAAATCCGTGCTGAACGACCTGTCTTGTGTTGCAGAAAACCACCCTGCAAGCAGCATTTGGAGATCTTACATTGCCTGTGTGCACTGAACGCTCTTCCTTTCTTTGCTGTGCATGAGGTCTGATTTTGGGCCAGCTGAGCGGGGCTACGGAATGGTGGGGGCTAGTCTAGAAAATACAAGCACAGGCCAGACATGCAGATGAGTATTTCCAGGCACCTTTCTGGATTTTCGTGCCTGCGGAGGAGTGATGCACATCAGATATGTTCCATACCTGAACAGTCAAACCTGATAGAGCTCGATGAATAATACATAATACAGAAATTAAAGGTGTAGGGAGGTTAGGATACCTGTACAGACAGCTCTGAGTGTTCAGAGCTAGAAAACCTCCAGGGGAAGGATTTGCAGCAGTTGCTGAGCACAGTGAATTTGCTCACACAGCCGCACTGAGTGTGTGGGCAAGTGTTTCCCTTAAACTGCAGCACATGTGTGGGCTCAGGTGTGCTCAGTGAGTCAGCCCTGCTCAGCCAGGGGAAGTGGCTGCCTTTCTGTGTGTGAAAACTCGTGTTTATTCCGTCACACAAAGAGGTTTTGGACACCCAACAGACAAATAATGATTGGGTTGCATCGTTGGTGGAGTAGGAGAACATTGACAAAGAAGTTGTCTGATCTCTTCTTTACATCAACCTTTTCCTGCTTGGAGGAGGTCACAGAATAGAATCTTTGTTTCTTTGTTGCTTAGGACAAGAGCAGAAGTTAGAGTGGGAAGGATTTTAATGAATGGTGTTATTTAACAAAATTAAATTTGTAGAAGAAAAAGATCCTGAGGGTTTTTTTTTTCCCCCTCTTTGATTGTGGGCACCTTAATGTTCTCATCTGAAACCTGGCTGTGCTTCTTAGGGATGCACATAATTTTTTAATGAAGATTGTTTATTGCTGTTGCATGAAACTCTGACAACACTAAGCTCTCTTCTGGTTACTTCAATCAATGCCCACTTAAAATCAGCTTGTAATTTAGTACTTCCCTTTCTTTTGTGCGCGACTGGCTGGTCATGGACAGATAACTCTGTGCCTGCAGAGGGTTTAATGAACAGGAGAATTCACTTGGGTTCTGTGGGGGAGGGAGGTGACCTTCCCTCCCTCCCTGCTGCCTCTGAAGGCCCTTTCATTGTTCATCCCCACACCTGGGAGACCGGGACCACGGGACAAATTCTTACTGTCCAGCAGTGCTCTCGCTTGGAATTTAATAAACACTTGTGCTGTCACACCTCAAACCGTCCGAGCTCTTTTCTGTTGTCTGCACAATCAAATATTCATTCCCAAGCTCTGCACACCACAAAGTGCTGCCTGGCAGCAGCGCAGCTCAGTTATTCAGGTAGTAAAGATGTGTGAATGCAGCTGGCAGATGAAGTCACCAACATTACCAATTCCCAGGCTGTCCTTCCTGCCACAGGCAATCACTGGCAGGCCTGGGCCCTGCCTGGTTTCCCATCCCAGGAATGCTTGAGCTGCTGTGCTTGAGTGGAGCCGGCCAGGGCTGGAGGGCCCTTGTTGCAGAGAGATGAAATCAATAGGGGCTGAGTCCTTGACCTCAACCTGTAATTACCTGCATGGGACAAAGGTGGGTTGTTGGGGCAGGTGGAGATTGCGCTCAGCATAATGCTGGGCTTTGAAGCCCAGGGAGGGATTTGGCCCTTGGTCTGTTCTTCACAGCAGTTGAGAGGTTTTAATAATGGGCACAGAACAAGCTGCTCTTAGAGGGCATCGCCTGTTCAGTGACACAAAAACGTACCCAGCGCTGCTTGGTTTGGAGTCCTGCATCCCCTCGGCTTAGAGTTCAGTGGGTTGAAGTTATGGTTCTTTCCTGGAATAACTCCTGTGCCAATGCTGTTAATACATCTATTTAAAATGCTTATTGTGTTCCTTATTTGCATACCGTTGTGCATTATTCCGTGACTAGTGACAGCATGTGGGATATACCAGGTATCTCTGTTTCCTCAGTGCAGTAGCACACACTCACACGTGCTCCTGCTCTCTCCATCCTGCTCATCTGCCTTGCTAAGTGTGCGTGTGCGTGAGCTGCATAATGCAAAATTCTGGTACTTAGAATGTTTTCAACTTGATTTATTTCATCTAATTTGAGAAAATGTTATCTGATGATTTTTGAAGAGAGCCTTAAGACAGAAGTGACTTCAACAGGCTCCGGGATGCCAATGCAGTGTACATGATTACATCTAGGAAGAGCTATGCCCTATAGACTGGGGAGATGTGAGGAGAAATTAAAATGACCTGACACTACTGACTGGGCACTTGCTGCTGGATCATTGCCTGGACTGGGAAAAGACTCAGCTGCAGGGAGACATGGAGCAGCATTAATGTCTCGAAACACCGGTGGGTGTTTTCTCCAGGCAGGAGGAGTACAGTGGAGAGGACAAGCACGGGAGCAGTGACTGAAAGGCAGCGGAATCGTTACACACTGGTTTGATTTCCCTCTCTGTGATGGCTGTGGGTGGTTTAGTCAGTTCTGGAGATGGGAGCTCACTCTGCACAGCGCAGTGTAGTGGGAGGGGGGGATCGTTACCCTGCTAGGGACTGAGGAGCCTGTTACTCCTCATCCAGTTTGCCTTTGGGGCAGCTGAGGAGGCTCACAGTAACTCAGCAGTTCATCCCTTCTCTAAGGTGATTGTGCTTCAACACACACGTGCGTGTCAGCTTAAAAAAAAAAACAGTGCAACGTGCAATTAACTTCACTGATGGAAGTGAAAATCAAAAATCAGCTATTTCTAGATGTTGCTGCCTTGAGCTGAGTTGGATTTCAAGCAATTTAAGTTCCTCAAGGTGCTTAATCCCCCAAGGCTGGTCACTCTGTTCATCTGGCCAGTAATGTGATTTTTTTGCCCCAGCAGTTTTCACGTTCCCGATGAAAGCCCAGCTGTGACCTGACCAGCGTCACGACCAAATGCAAGGCAATGGGGTTTTTCTTCCCCTTATCCGAAGATAAGTTGCAGAGGGGCCTCCAGGGGCCACGCTAATGGTCACTGGCACAGTCCTGCTGCTGCCAGACAGTTGTTCTCGTGTCACACAACCCGCTCGGCGCGTGTTCCGTGGGCCATTAGTGCAGACGCTGCGGTGTCTCATCGCTCGAGTGCTGGGAGCTGCCTTCCAGTTGGGGAAGCCACCTTCAGTTCACATAATGGTTTGTCAGCTGAAAAACGGCAGCAGGTCCAGCGCTGAAGTGCCTTGGGTTTATTTATGGGGGGGGAAAGGAAAAATCTCAATATCCGGGGTGTTTTGCACATCACTAGTTCAAACTCGTTCCTAAAATGATATTGTCTTATGTGCCCCTTAATTATCTGTCATTAGCAGCTGTTAGTGTTGTGTGTAGGTAGCTTTAAAGCTCTGAATAAGTGGAAAGTGTTGATTCTAATCATATCTGACACCACAATCTTCTGTGGAACAACACATGAGCTGAGATTCCCGATGGGCTCCTGTAGGATACAATATTTATTATAGCTTGAGATCTAAGAGCTCCCAGCTACTGTTAAACTTACAAGAGATCCAGAAACCTCAGTGTCTGTACTTGTGTTTTTAGAGATTGCACAGAAATAACACACCGTGTGGTATTTGTTCATTGACATTTCTGCTCCTTTCCTGCAGTGCTTTAAAGGGAAGCGTTTTGCAAATCTTTATATTTTTATAAGCTTGTAATAGATTCTAAGCTCATCTATTAATCTGGGCTGCTTGAAATGGCTTTAAAACAGTATTACTTGTGCATGTTAAAAGGGGGGTATTTGAACATCCATCTGCAAGTGAATTTTGGAGTTACTGTTGTTTCAGGGCAAGCTTTCGTTTGTAAGCAGTTTTCCCAGTTTATAACAGAGAAATTCTTATTGAGTGATTTCACTGAATTAGGCATGGAGCTGCCTCCAGGAGGGATTTTGGGGCTGGTTTTTCAGGGGCAGTTGGAAGTGGTATGTCAGCTGCTAAGCAATGTCTGCTGGTTCCTTGGTGAATCCTAATTTCTTTTTAGTATTTCCTCATACTGCAGATAATACATTGTTTTGTGGCTAATATTTTGTTCTTTAATAATGAAATGGTTGACAGTTAATACTTCCAGAGCCACAAAAGCTTGTTGCTTTATGAGCCACCACGGGTTTGATATCTGATTTTTGAGTTTGTCTGGCCCAATCTGCTGCTCATAGTGGAAAGACTGCCTGCATCTTTACTGAAATAGCTTTAAACAAGAGCATCACTCCTCACACATGGGGGTTTTTTTTACTGTAATATCAGCAAATGTACCTGTTTTCACCACTGTTAACCCAAAATGAGCGGGTTTTGCCCATTAGGGTATAACAGGGATGAGCGAGCACAGTTGTGAGTTTAGGTATATGACACGTAAAACTGAGCTATTTGGCAAGATCAAATGCCTGGCTAATCTGCTTTAAGGTGGAGTTTGATACTTGGAGGGTGTCACAATCACAGCCTCCTCACCCCGGCTTCTTGCTGAAATAGGTCCTCTGCTGGGAGTAAATATTTATATCCAAGTTGAAATATAGCCTGTTGGTACTTACTTGTGTATATATTTTATTGCCTCGGTGACGTAAGGGGCAAAGAAACACATGGAAAATATTTTGTTTTCCTTAATTATCCAGTGCTGTGGAATACCCATTGGCTTGGAGTTGTGGCTCCTCCCCTGCCTTGGACTCCATCCCTGGCATCATCCCAGCCAGTTTTTAATAGTGCTTTATCTGCTGCTTGCCCTGCTTTTAACTTTCACTTTTTGTTACAACCCTGGCTAAACTGGGTGCTGGTTACAACTCCAGCTCCAGGTGCGGAGCTCCAAAGAGCCAGAGCTGGTGCCAGCCAGTGGAGAGCGGCCGGAATGTGGGATGAGCCGGGAAGGGGAATGCGGGGTGAGAGGAGCCCCTGTCTGTCACCATCCTCCTCCTCAGCCAGCTCTCACGTGGAAGGAGGTCCTGGCAGTGCCTCCAGCTCCTCCGTCTGGGGGGCTCTTAGTCCTGAGCCCCTCTGGGGACGTCCCACCCGGGGCTCACGTCCTTCCAAAAGGAACGCGGGGCACGGAAAGCCAGTTATTCCATGTGCACAAACCTGCCGGTGCTGCTCCCCTTGTGCAGGTGCAAACAAGCAGGTCACAGGCAGTAAATGACAGAGAACAGGCTTGGGATTATCAACACGATTAGCAGGGGATTTCTCCAGGTGGGAGATGCTCTGGGAGCAGGGGCCGCCCCGAGGCCGGTGCCGTGCGGGGAACGGGCCCGTAAAACGGAGCAGGATCGGGGAAAAGCAAAAAGTGGTGCTATGACTAACATATGCTTTTTTCTGGAGTTTGGCCACAGGTTTAAGGCCTCAGAGTTGGATTCCTGGGGCCTTCGTATCCTATCCCAAAACCGACACGAAAGCCTTTCCAAATCTGTTTTATAAGGGATTGTAATAGTCCCATCAACAATCCCATTGTCCCCAGGTCAGGTGGGGTGCAGGCTCTCCTCTTCTGAAATCCCAGGCTTGCCAAGTCTTTCTTCCCTGATATTTCCCTCCAGCAGCAGCGGGCAACCATTTGTGCCTCGTGTGCCGTGTGGAACAGCCCACGGGGGCTCGGGCACAGCTGCTCTCCCCGGAGCTCACATCTGCTCGCAGGAGCGGGCGTTTGTCCCAGCACAGCTGGCCCTGGCTCTGCTCGGCCCACCTGGATTGCTGGAGAACTCCTGGAATTTGCGAGGCTTTGGCACAGAGGCCGGCCTTGGGTGGTGCGGAGCGTCAGTTTTGGTAGCTCCGTCGTTCCCTTTGTGCCGCGTCTCCTCTGCTCCGGGTTGTGGTGGTGTTGGTGGGAGAGATGCAGCGCAGGAACTGGGATCTCTGTAGTTTGTGGCCTCTTTTAGGACGCTACAAATAGCCCTCTACAAAGGTAGTACCTGCCTAATTTTGCCTTGGTACAAAAAAGCAGGAGAAGCCACTGTTGCAGCCAGAACCTTGCCGGCTCCTTGCAAGTGGCATCACTGAATTCCCATTAATTGAAAAAGTACCTCTTTGGACTTTCACCTCTCTTATTTACAGCAGGAATGCTGAGCAAACCACTGTGTGCTCTGCTGTTTGCCCGTCACCTAAAATGTATTTTATAAGTCAACATAATGTCCTCAAAACCTACTTGTGATGGAATGTCAGATGTAGTAAATGGCCATGGAACATCTGCAGAGTTTTTGTGTTGCTGGTGGACTTTCTTTTTTTTTTCTTTTTTAAGAATCAGAAAGTTGCCATGAAAGAATTTGGAGAAGAAAAGAAGTACTAGTCTTTTGCTTTTGGTGTTCCTATTTCAGCTCTAAAAAACCCACCCAAAATAAAACCAAAGCAGCACACAGCATCCAGTGAAACACGTTTTACCACTGAAGTTCGATAAAAAATTCACTGTATCATAAGTGAACCATTTCCCCCTTGATTTGTGTCCAAAATATGAGGAAAAACCTTGCAGATGCATGTTGCATTTTACAAAAGAACATATGCATGCATTTAAATCATTTACATTTCATCTTTGCTTTCTCTTATTTTAACCCATATTATGGTGAGTGACAGCGTGTTTGGAAAAGCGCGGTTGAAAGCAAAGTTTAAACTTTGATGCCCAGTAAGCTGAACTGCAAGCAGGGCTTCACCGTTTCATTATTTTATTTCAAAGTTTGGCTCGTGCCTTTTCCTTCCTCTCCAATGAAACGTGTGACTGAAACTTTGGGAATCTGGCTGGCAATAAAGAAATGAAGCTGTGCTGCAGTTGGGCTGTGCTGGTCCTTGGGAGGATGCACAGCCAAGTGGTGCTCTGGCTCAGGGCCATTAATTGGTGCTCATTAGGGGGTATCAAGTATTCCTTGTGCTATAGAACTGGTTTTGCTGGGTGTGAGGAGGGGAGAGAGGGGGAAGGTAGAGGGGCACCAGCTCTGCCTGGTGTGCTCCCCTGACATGAGCGCTCTTCAGCTCTACCTCTCTCTGGGTTAAACTGGCCCCTTTTAACTCACCTGCTTCTACAGCAGGGGCTGACAAAGGATTTGGGCTGTGGGCGTGATGTTCTGTTTCGTGCCGTCGGCAGGGCAGTGCTCCCCCTTGGCTCTGTGTGAACAAATGAAATTCAGCTTTATTGGCCTAGTTATGGCCTTTTAATAACCCTTCAGTGGCACATTGTGCAAGCCGTGAAGTGCTAACGTGTGCTCTGCGGTGATGGAACGTGACGGGAGGACACGGATCCGTCAGAGGGGTGGCAGGTGAGAGGCTACAGGAGCCCACCCCCCCTTTCCAGGGGAGCTGGGCTCCCAAGAGCAGCAGAGGTACCCAAATGATGCTGGGGAGAAGGGTTTGTCACCTTCCCCTCATCCGTGGCTGTCTGTAAATGTAGGTTTCACTGAGATATTTCCCCATGCCTGTGAGATTCCGAGCTCAAAATACACAGTGACTATATCCCTGAGAGCTTGAAGAATTTTTTTTTCCTACCTTCCAGGCCTTGTAAGAGCAAAACCCAGTGTTCTTCATTTATTTTGCTAGTAAAGATTGACTTGTAATTGAGAATATCACGTGGAGGACCTGTTACTTATTTGTACGTCCATCCTTCCACGTTTAAAACCAAGTCGAGAACCTAACGAGGTTACAAAAATATTGCTGATCCTGAAGCAAATACAGTTGGAGAACATATGCTTTGGTTTTACATTTCTGCCTCTAAAAGGTGACATGTCCCGTGTTTGTCATTTAATTTAACATTCTATATATTTTTAAACGGCTGTATGATTTGAAGTCTCCAGATGCCAGGCTTTGTGCTAAATGAGGTTGACAGTTCAGTGATGTGGAAGGCCATTATCTCACCTTTGTGCTTCGAAACTGTAGCCACTTGCCTTTGCCTGCTCATAATGCATTTGCTGCCCTGCAGCCCGGGAATTTTTAACACCTATTGAAAGCATTAATTAGCTATGCCATACTGATGAGCACTTTAGGTGAAAAGCAAGAACCCACGCTGCCCTTCCAGTCTGTGTTTCTCCCACTGCTTGTACTGAGGGTGTAGCAGATGACTGATGAACTCCAGTGGCCAAGGCTGAGTGAGATGCTCTGTGCTCTCAAATTTCCCAATTAACGGCAGCAGTTAATCATTTGGTACTGAGGTGATTTGTTTAGTGTGTCACTGGCAAGGGAGTGGAAGGTGATTCTGTGCCAGTGGCGGCTTGGTGAGGTGTTCCTTGGATGATCCCTATAACCCAGAATCTGGGAATGGTTGGGGTTGAAGGGATATTAAAGCCCATCCAGCCCCACCCCCTGCCACGGGCAGGGACACCTCCCACTATCCCAGGTTGCTCTAAGCCCCGTCCAGCCTGGCCTTGGACACTCCCAGGGATGGGGCAGCCACAGCTTCTCTGGGCAACCTGTGCCAGGGC
>JAWMRA010000048.1:2251816-2271653 GCA_035584735.1 Pseudotriccus pelzelni
ATGGGGCAGCCACAGCTTCTCTGGGCAACCTGTGCCAGGGCCTGCCCACCCTCACAGGGAAGAATTCCTTCCTAATACCCAATCTAAACCTGCTCTGTCAGTGTGAAGCCGTTCCCCCTCGTCCTGTCACTCCAGGCTCTCGTCTGTCTTCATCTTTCTTGTCATCTCCCTTCATTAACGTGGAATTCCAAACCCCACCATGGGAAAGACCACTGGATTTCTGTACGCTCAGTAGAAGCATTTCCCTAAATGCTGTGGTCACTCACATTGACTAATGAATTCTAAAGGAATAGGATTTGATTGAAAAAAGTGATCTGAAGATAAAGTAGTAGCATTGCAGGGGTTTATCTGGCGGTCGATTTGCTCAGAAATGTTACTCCCATTTTTAAGCAGATTTTGTAATATTGTATGTTCTCTCCTGATGTTTAGTCATCAGTGGAAGGGATTTATGTGTTTCCACAGCCTTTGTTAGCATAAAACCACCAACACACTGTCTTAGCAGCCAAGAATGCAAGCTTAAAAAACAAAGTTCCATCCTGATGTTTGTGGACTGATATAACCCCATTCCCGTAAACCGAAATCCCTTTAAGAATGTAGAAGTTCCATATGGTTTGTCCTTTCGAGGGGAAATGGGTCCCATTTCTGCAGATTATCGTGGTGTCCTTTCAGAGGACAGAGAGTCCCCAGGGAAATCCAACCCCCACGTTCCCCTGGCCCTCTGGAGCTGTGAAGCCCAGGCTGTTCCTGAGCTGTGCTGGCCCCATGGAGATGCTTCTGTCCACGTCCCATCCCTCCGTGTGCCTGCAACGCAGGGCCGTGTCTTGATGAGCAGCTCTAAATGGCTCTATCCATAAACCAATAAACCAAAATTCAGGCTTTTTGTATCCTATTACCTCTGTCCTGAGTCAGCAGGTCTCTCAGAGAATCGTTTTTCTCCCAACTTGGAAAACGGATAATCATTACTTGGACTGTTAAAGTTCAGTAATACAAGAATAAGTCATAAATATGTCACTTGTATCTTAAAAGCTAACCAGCTAGAAACTCTCCCTGCTGTCTGATCGGGCCTCCGGTGCCTTTGATCACCATTTTCTCCTCTTTCTCAGCACCACAGCGAACTCCTTAGTTTTCCACGTTTCCCTCTGCCCCTGTGACAGTGTTCTGCTGCAGATTACAGCTGTGCTTAGGCACCATAAGGTTTACATGATTAGTCAGCATTTGGTTTCCATACACAGCAAAAGTGCGTCTGGAGAAAATATTCTTGTACATATTTCCAGGCAGTAGGATCAAAGCCCTCTGTAGGTTCTCAATTTTAATTTATCTCTTCTTGCTTGCTGTCTGAGGAACATCAAACAGAGCCCGTGTTTGCGGGAGGGAAGGGAGAGAGCCCTTCGCTGCCGAGCTTTGGGAGCACCGTTCATCCCGGCCAGCTCCAAATTCTGCCCTTTCTTTCCTCCCCTTGCCCAGCTGTGAACTTTGGGGGTTTGTGCCTCCTGTTCTTGAATTTTTGCTGCCTTGATCCCCAGTTGCCCCCTCTCTCCATCGGTCCCAGTTGCAGCTGCTGGGCACGTCTTCCCCCTTTGTCACAGTGTTCTCTGTAGTTCTTGATCCCTGTGGTGGCTCCTCTTCTGCCATAACGTGCACGGTTCTTACTCTTGCGACTAAGGAATTCTTGTTCCCATCTCATCTTTGGGGTTTGCTGGTAAATTCCTCCAATTTCTCTTCATACTCTTAATACCTCTCAGGATTTGCCCAGAGAAGCTGTGGCTGCCCCGTCCCTGGAAGTGTCCAAGGCCAGGCTGGATGGGGTTTGGAGCAGCCTGGGATAGTGGAAGGTGTCCCTGCCCATGGCAGGGGTGGAATGAGACAGTTTTTAAGATCCCTTCCCACCCAAACCAGTCTGTCATTCCGTGATTTGCTTCTCCACAAGAAGACCTTTCTTCAGGTGTCAACTCCCCAAACTGAAGCTCTGATATCTACCAAAAACATGAAAACTGACAGCACTTCCAGCTGTGTCTGTGTGAGGAATCCCCTGTGCAGGTGGATATTATTGGATTGGGTGCTGTAGTTACGTCATCTCAATTAGATTTTATTATTACTTTTTTTTTTTTTGGAGCTTTCATTAGATTTTCACAGCGACAGTTTGTAAACCTTGATGCTTTTGCAGCATGGGCTCTGCTGGAGACAGCCAGAGGTGAGTGTCATCAGTGAGTAAGCAGGATACTTTAATCACACAAATCCTAGAACATTTTCATGGGAGGAAGTTTTCTGAGCTATTAGTAAGTGCAGCAAGCCAAGAGATTCGAGACCTTTTTGCATCACATTTTTAGAAAGGCCTTTTTTTTTTTTTTTCTTCCTGATAGAAGATCAGCATTCAAAAAAGAGAAATATATATAATTAGTTTGATTTCAGTCATCTACTCAGCATTTCTGAGCCACTTGCCAAACGATCCCAGGTGTGGGATTGCAGCAGGTAATTTCCTGCGCGGTATTTGTGCGGATGATTTTCTGTGTCAGGAGATGATATCGGCTCACCTGGCCCCTCAGTGACAGAGAAATCCTTTGTTTATTCATTTAGTAGGCAGATTAACCCTAATGAATATGGCTTCCTGGAAACAGATACAGGGGACAATGGCAGGGTGAGGAGTGGGGAGAAACAGGGCAAATTCCCTTTTCTTTCTTCACTTTTAAATAATGGTGGCTTTCAGGGGGCAGGGTGTTTTAAACACGAAAGGAACGTGGGATATGTCAGCCAGAAATTCTTGATTTTGAACAAAATCTTTTCTTCTGTGGTTCAAAGAGGTACTTGGGGCTTCCTTAGTGTGTTGGGTACAACTGTGCCCTGTTGGAATGTTTTGTCCTGTCAAAAAGCAGGATAAAGTGGACATCTGAGATATTGCACTGAGTAGACTTAAATCCTAAAACTGGAGGACCTCAGTGTGCGTTTTACGTGGTTAGTCTTTTGTGTTTTGTGGGATATGGGGGTGGTTTTTAAGAATTATTTCACTGAATTTAGGGTTCATAATATCCTCTGAAATAGTTCATCCGTTGTACTAGACAGCGAGAGAAAAAACATGAGAGTCCTGATGGCTTAAATAATTTTATTCCATTTCTTTTTATTTATTTCATGGGAATAAAGCTGTGGAAAGGTGCGTTAAGGAGTGTGTTGGATTCCTGTTACCCGAGTAGCTGTGCTGGACAGGGAGGCAGCGTCCACACGGGGTTTAGGCTGCACATCTTACTTGATTTTTCGGTCTGGGGGTGGCACAGAAAAGCTTCCAGAAGCATTTCAAACAGCACAATTCCTTGTGTTTCCCATTGTGTGATGATGTCTGAGAGTGTTCTGCACGAGGCTCGTGAAAGGCTGCACCATCACCGCTGATTTAAATAAACGAGCAGTAATTTCTCGGCTGTTGTTGGCGTGACATCGGACTGTTGTTCGTAGCACAGTGTGAGAATCTGCCCGGAAAAAGCAGTGGAGGTGAATCCCAAAGCCCTGAGAAGCGGAGGGAAAAGAGGGTCATTGACTGCAGGGACGTAAATCAGGCCGGTCGTGGCGTTACATGCAGGTTCGCTGCAGTATCACTCAGCTGGTGTTTGAACAGCATGAATAAATTAACTTATTCGAGCTCAAAGAGGGAATAATGTCACGGTGAATTAAGATGTGTATATGTTAGTAATTATGTATTTTTTTTTAAATGCATGCACACGTTAAATAGTATTTGAAATTAGGGGAAAGCAGCCTGCTAGCCAAGATCTCTGCTGCGAGCTACCAGTCAAAGTGTAGACATGAGTACAATGAGTGATTCTGCTGCGTTTGAGAGGGGAACAATTTCTTGCATTTTTATGTGACTGGTACTGGAGATACATTATTCCCAAGGCATGGATGTGTAGACACAGATGTGAAAATCTCTTAACTTCCAACCGAACTTTTCCAGATCTTATCACTATAATTTATCCTTTACTCTCTGTGGGCTAGAAAAATGTCTTCTTTCACATAACTTTATACATTGGAGGGAAGGAAAGTTCTGTTCCACCACATGGTGAGTGTTGAAGATCGGATACTGTTGGCTTTAACACGCTGACTTTTGTAGTTGCCTGTAAAAACTCTAGAGTTTCAGGAGGGAAGTGAAAAAACAGAATTCACCTCTCCACAAAGAAGAAAAGTTCCCATTGTCCCTCAGTTCCATCGCTGAAAGTGCAAGTGGGCAGGAGCAGATAATTTTCTGGAGGGGAACATCTATACATGGGTATGTGTGTGTGTGTGCATCGGGCAGCAGTAAATCACACAGGAATATGTTTGCTTTGTATGGAGATTGTTTTATCCTGCTTAAAGCTACTATTTACATAACCTTTAACCAAACAGAGAGTAGCCAAAGTATTTCTGAGAGGGGGAAAACTGTTTTTCTGGCTGGGGTGGGGGGAGCAGCTCCGTCCCCTCCCCTCACACTGTGCGGGAACTCACCACGTTGACACGCAGACAATTTGCCAGAGATTATTCCCCCCCACACCCTCCCGCACGTGAGAGCTCAAAATAGATCCCTGTCACATTAGGTGTCATTAAAATAGAGCTTGTGATAACTAAATAATAAATTTAGCGGTACCTAATTACTTTCAGAAGATGTTGACACAGTTGCCGGAGACGACTGTCGCGGGGAGCCCTTGGAGGGAGCAGAGACTGTCTGTGTTAGCAGGAGGTTTTTTTCCCCTTTTAGTGGAAACCAAAGGACAACAGTCATTATACGATTCTGTACTTTAAGTATTTTCATAATCCAACATAAATTGGCCCACCCAAGGATTATGTCTGTCTTATAAGGATGTGTTTATATAGTCATTGGGTGAAAGATTGCAGAAGTTGAACCGCTAGTTTTGAAAGTCGAGCCAGACCAGGAAAAATCAGGATACAATTTGGCACTTATGGAGACTAAATGATTTCCTTTTTAGCTGCTGATTTCTACTGGGAAATGTATCCTTGGACTGAAAATTGCATCCGGAAAAATGTTTATGTAGTGTTTTTCAAATGACTGATTATTCCTCTAACCTTTAACACGCACTGTGTGTGATTTTCTTCCTTATTAACTCTTTCACAACCAAGGGCATGATTTCCTTCACTGTAAATAGAATTAAGTATGTATTTCAATTCATGGAATATTTTAATGTTGTAATAACACAGCAGAAGACGAGCTTGGGGATTTTGTTGAGTCAGTAACACAGGGAAATCCAGCTCATCTTGAGTCAGACTCTCCTGGAAGAGGAATATCCTGCTTTGACAGGGAGGCAGGCAGAGCACATGAACTTTTTGTCCTGCTCACTGCAGAGAAGGAGAACGAAAATGTTCCTGACGTACCGTTAGATGCAGTTTTCTGCCAGCCAGGGGAGACTTCCCCAAAGCATGTGGCTGAGGTAGAGGGACGTGCTGCCAACTACTGGCTATTACTTGCTGCTGAATATAGTGAATTATTTCATTGTGGGCTTGGGGTTTGTCTGCAGGGGAATTGATTAGTGCAGCTAGAACAGAACCAGGAGTTTTAGAGAGATCCACAGATGCTCTGTCTGCAGCTAAAGTGTTTTCAGTGGTGGTGTTCTCACACAAAGACATACCATAACTCGCTGTAATCACATCATCAGTATCCTGGCGTAGAACAGCCACACGGGGTGTCTTTCCTTGCCTCCAGAATGTTCTGGATGCAGGCTGGGAGTTGGGTTTCAGAGCAGCAGCCTGACCTTGCTCCGCTTGGCCGAGGCGACCGTGTAAACACGACAGGGTGGGACTGAGCCACGTCTTTGAAAGGCATCTCAAGTGATCCTGCGTGGAGTGGATCCCACGCTGACAAATGGAACCAGAGCTTCCATTTTGGCAGAGCTGTCTGTAAATTACGGTTGGTGTTTTCCTGTGCAGAAACACGCCGAAATTTAAGGTCGATCCGTTGGGTCTCTGTAAAAAGCATCACCCAGCCCATCACAAGTCTGTAAAAATTGCTGGAGCGGAAAAGGTGACAGAAGAAAAGCCCAGCAAGGACAGTCTTATGGCTTGAATTAATCCTGATGGTCTGGTCCAGAAGGACAGGTCTGTGCCCTGCGAGGGGAAGCAGAGTTGGAAAGGAATGGAATTCCAGCCCTGCCGATCCTGATGGATTCATGCAAAGATGTCCAGTGCTCCACAGCTCCCCGGGGCCCCGCAGCGTTTGTGCTCCACGGGGGGATCTGTCTGTCCTTCTGGCATCAGCTGGGGATTAGCTGCTGAAAAACAAAGGCTGAGATTCCTTGTGGCAGCAGCCTCGGTCATTCTTGGCGTGGTGGGATGAGGGGAAGTGCCTGGCAGCTGCTACTCTCTTTCATCTCTTCTTCCGACTCTTTTTGTGATGGTTTTCTCCTGCAAAGCGTGGGGTTTGTGCAGGAAGGTTTGTGTTTATAAGCAAAGAGAGGATGCAGCCCTGCTTACCTCAGATAGCTTTTCCCAGGAGCGATTCCCAGGCAGTCTCGTGCATTTGAGGCCATAATGGGTTTAGGAAACTCAGGGAATGTTAACAGTCAAACGGCTTTCAGCCACCTATGGATGGAGTGAAACTTGGCAGATGACAGAGGAACCTCACGTTTTTATTTCTGAAGTCTAAATGGCTTGTCAGCTGTACAGAGCCCCTTGAATTTATGAGATCTGAATGTTGGGGTTTGGGTTTTGTGTTTTTGGTGGTTGTTTTTTTTTTTTCATGTGGAACCCAGCAGAGTCTCTGACGGAAACCGTTGACCCTTCTTTGTGCTGTTTCTTTACTGTCTCGTCAAACATCTGGAAAACAGCATGTTTGCAGTCATTTCACAACATAATTTTGCATTTACATCATGTGTTATCTGGTAAAAGTTTTCTTGTTTTTCCAAGGGGGAGGGGGAAGGAAATAAAAAAAAGAAAAGGAGGGCAGAGAGAAATCAGGGAGTCGAAGGCTGCCGTGAGGTCAAGTGGTGACGGCGGGCGCCGCCTGCCCCGAACATGTGTTCAGCTCCGAAAAGCTGAGGCAGTTCCCAAAAATTTGGTAACCATTATAGTACTTCCTAAGTCAGTTCCGGCTGTCAGGCCCGGGGTGGAGGGGGAATGGGCAGGGATTGAGCCTGGCAGCTGATGAGGCCGAGCTGCGCATCACGCAAGGCCGAGAGAGACAGGAAAGGGCTGTTTGGGGAGAGGATCAGGAGATCAGCAGAGGAGCTGTGAACTCGCCATGAGACCCAGGGCAGGGAGCGCCGCCCGAGCCACCTGAGGGCTCGGGGATAAGAAAGGAAATTAAAGGATCATTTAAGTGGAGGGGGACCAGACAACTTAAATGACGATTTTTCATCTTTGAGAAGGGAACACTGGAGTATATTGAATTCTTTGAAGTAACGGAGCGCAGTTGATGGAGAGAATATTTTTGTTACATTCCACGCTCTGGTTTAGCAGCTCCTCGAGTATAACCCATCTCTAACTCTCCTAAACCCCACCTATTTATAGCACTCAAAAGTGCTTGAGACTTTAGAGACGAGTTTAGACTAAAACTATTGATTTTAGAGCAGAGTTGATCAACTGAATATTCTGTGCTCCTTCTAATCATCTGAAATTAGCTACCTGGATAACATCTAAATTCAAATGAGTATTAATTAGTAAGCCTGATTAGCAGATTATTTACTTGTATTTTGATTCCATAGTAAATATTGTTATGTTGCTCACGGTAACCCCCTGTAATTGTCATAAACCTGAGTATGAGCCTCAGACTCTCCAGAAGTTCACGATGAGTTCATAGCAAAGGTTGTCTCTTCTTGCTCCCCCCCCTCTTCAGGATCAGACCTTTGGGCAGAAGCTGCTCCGTCCCAGTGCTGCTCTCTGCTGCTTTGGGATTAGTTTGGCAGAGGTCAGGCACGAGGTCCTGCCACTCCAGGTCCTGAGGAAGCCTCTTAATACCCTGACAGAGACCCTCTGCTCTTGGGGCACTTGCAAAGAGGCAAAATCTGCTGCTGCTAAAGCACAGGGCCTTCATGCTGTCTTAAATGAAGTCACTGCTAAACCCAGAATGCCAAACCAGTGCTGTGTGAGACTCAGAAGCTGACTTGACTGTGGCTGTACCTCCCACCAGGGAAATACCAGTGGAGCACATGCAAGACCTCAAAATTTGGGGCACGTAGAAAGCACTTTCACGTGCCTTCCTTCACCTCCCAGCTCTAACTGAATCCATTCTGCAGTTTATATGGTCCAAAACTTCAAGGAAAAGAAGGAAAAGAAAGCAGGCAACAGTAAATAGCTCTGGTTTGCTGGTTTAGGATGGTAAAAGGTTTTTCTACAGTAGTGAGGAATTTCAGGGCTGGAGTCGGCTCGCTGGAGGGGTGTGATTTCCCGGGACCTTCCTGAGCTTTGGAAGGAGCAACAGTGGAAGATTATTCCTTTCCTGTGATCTTTCCATGTGTGGCCATAATCGTTTTATCTCCATGGGCCAGGTTTCCAGGTACCACAGAGATGGGTCTTAACGGAGGGGGGTGGAAAAACCCCGTGGCTGGCTGCAATTGTGGTTTTGGAAAAGCTTGCTCCGGGATTTTTGTTGAACAGCTGTTGGATGGGAGGATGCTTAGGTTGCTGATTTGGGTGCCAATGCTCCGTAGGGTTATTTCAGTGGTACTGGCTGCGACTGTGGGGAAAGGCAGGAGGGCCTGGGTGTGCATTCAGCTTTTTTTCTGTGGTCTGTTTGGCAAGAGTTGGTGCAGACTTGGGAATTTGGGCAGTGTTAAGGAACAATAACAACTCTAGAAGTATTAATTGTTTCTGCAGTTGGAGGATCACGCAGTAGTTTTAAGGGGATCACGTGGAGGGAGATGGGCCTGAGCACAGACAACCTGTGCAGGTATTTTCCTTTCAAGGTGACACCTGCTTGGTTGTGTTTATAAGTAACCTCTGAAAACAGGAGAAATGGACAAAAATACTTTCTTCCTCCGTTGCAGTGATACAGGAGGTGTCTCGGGAATGTGTTTTCTTCTGTCCATTTCCCTCTCCTCCTCCTCTCCACTTCCATCGTACACTGATTTTTTTCCCTCTACACATTGTAGGACAGCAGCACGAGGTATCCATTACCAAGTTTGTTTCCCTGAATGCTTTCTAGCAGGAGGCCCAAGTGGAACACGCTGAATTAGTGGAACCAAGCTCAAGGGTGAGAGCACGTCCCCTCTTTATCAGTAAAGTCCCTTTATACGGTGAGAACAATCTGTGCGCAAAAGGCTTTTAAATAATATCTCCGAGTGCGAGTCCTGCTGAGCCTGGAAGGTAGAGATGGTTCACTGGGTTATTATTTTGATGTAGGCCGCTCTTCCTTGAGGCCACTGAGCCTTCAGGTTGCTCCAAGCCTTTAGTGGTCTGCACTTCTCTGTTATTCTTTCCCTGAGAGTGCTGATTAGTGACTTGCGGTGTGGATGCTGATTTATCGCAGCTGAGAGTTGCCCCTTGGGGGCTGAGCAGAAACACTCACGAAGGAGCCCTGATTAAAAAGAGTGGTAATGAAGACAAATGTTTCGGAGGGAGTCAAGAGCAAACCAGGCCTTGGCATTCCCACTGCTCCTCTGAGCTTTTGGAGAGGAGGTAACAGTGGCCAAAGGAAATATTTCCCCCTTGTTGTTTATTTCTCATGGCACTGGAAAAATTTTTCTTTTCCTCCTGGGTGTTCTAACTCTCACTTGTTAACTGCTTTTCATGCAGGGTTGCAATTAACCCTTGGCAGATACTTACCATGTTCCCTTTATATTCGCTCTATACATAAAGAAGTTTTTATGTTTTGACCTGTTAACCATTTTAAGATTCTTTAAACTTGACAGTTTCATCTAATTTCTCACGTCATTAAACCGTACTTTATTTTCCAACAGTCCATTCACAGGAGGTTTGGTGTTTGCTTGATATCTTTAATCATCTTTTTTTCCTCGCTGCCCTTTTTAATAAGGAAAAATAATGACAAAAAGTAATGCTTACAACCAGGTTTTAAATCACAGAGAGGTCAGAAAGTTCCTATCTCATGTTGGACGTGTAACTAGAGACAGATCTCAAGAGCTTGTTGGTAGTCTCTGGATGGTCTGACACTCAAAGCACAGACAAATGTGATGGTTGCACCCTATTGTAGTTCTTTTATAATTCTGTGGGGGTTTTAATTTTTAAAGACGGTGTATGAACAAAAGCTGAGTACGTGGAAAAACGCGCCTGGCCTTTATTGGTCTCTGCCTTTCACATGCAGGGATTAGATGGGCCTGTTAAAATCCATCCTAATCTCTGCAGTTACTTCCTTGTCACATTTGTGTTCCTGCGAGGCTGCTGCTGGTGCAGGAGCAGCTCTGTCCACTGGAGGGGTGGTTGTTGAAGCAGCACTGACACACCAGCACCAGCCTGGTGTGCCAACAGGGGCTGGTGCTGCTGCACGAGGCTCTTTCCCTGCAAGGTGCAGGCCTTGGCACTCGTCCTGGTTGGGTTTGGTGGACCTCTTCCAGGTTGTTAAAGAGGACAGTCCCAGCACAGCCCACCTGGATACCCCACTGCTGCCAGCACAGCGTGGCCGGTTCATCCCTGCTCTCAGAGCTGAGTTATCCGAAGCAACGGGCAAAGCCAAAAGGAAAATGCGGTTGGGAAACTGTGCTCTGAGCCTGTGTCTCAGAGGGGGAAATCTGATGCCCAGCCCAGAGATGGTGAATGTGGGAACTGCTCCTGTGCCATCCTGGCACAGTCGTTGTTCCCCTCCTTTGGGAATGAAGTGGAGAGCTGGGCACTTCCTGATCAGGGAGAATTTCTGGATGGCCCTTTTCATTCAGTGAGAATTTCAGGGTATTTTGCAAATGCTAATTAACTTTCTCATGAGATTTTTAGCTCATGCTTTGCTTTAGAACAGCGTTCTGACCTATCATACAGAAAGGTTCTTCCTAAAATAGTGTGATGAAGGAACAGTTCATCCCAGAGAAAAGCAGGGAGCAGGGTTTTCTCTGATTGACTGGCCTCGTTCATGATGCACCCAAAAGGTCAAAGACTGTTTTGAGAAAGTATTTTAAAGGATGGGTCTGTGTTTTCTCTCTGTCTGGGAAGCTACTTACAACTTCCATAGTAGTTCTTGCAGCATTAAATAAACTTACTGTACGTCTGAGGCAGCTATTTAATGAGTCTCACACTGACTCTGATACTTCCAAAGTATTAGAATTGTAAGCATTGTCCAGCATTAGGTTTGAGAAAGAAAGCAAAAATTAAGGTTGCTTGGTATCATTTGGTCAAAGTGGATTATTTCGTGTGGCAGTGCCATGGAATGAAGCAGCACTGGGGACCCTGCACTTCGTGATGGGTGAAAGGTTGGGATTTGGTGGCAGGTTTTGAAACTTTTCTTTAAACTTTTTTAATCGCTCAGCTACTTGGAAAATCCAGGTGAACTGGCTGAGGAGTCTCAAAGGTTGTGAAATTTTAGAAGTGGCTTTTGAAAGTTATTTTTTGAAAGCGCCCCACTTGGGTTTTAGTTCCCTGTGAGCCACTCTACGTTTACTCCCCAACTGCCCAGGATTCAGGAAATGCTGATTTACGTGTTTCTAAGTGAAAAGTCATGTGAGTTTTTTTTGTTTCGTGTGAGAAGTGGAGTGTACAGAGGACCTACATCTCATTAGTAACAGTGTCTGGGCCATTAAGAGCTCACAGCAACTGGTGGAGGCTCAGTGGCACCAGCCTTTGTCTCTGAGCCGCTGCACTGGTCCGAATTTTGGAAATTTTTGGGTTTAGATCTGATTAACTTGTGGGTGTTGGAGAGCTAGTTTGAGGCTGGCATTGCTGCACTAGTCAGCTTGCATCACCGTCAGCTGCCCACTAATTATCAGGAAATTTATAGCTGCATTAGGTAAATGTCACTTCACTGCAGTGGCCTGGAATAAGAGTGTTTTCTGCTCTGAATTAGCACCATGGGCACGTCTCAGTGAGGGGCTACCCAAGCAAGAGAAGGGCTTGATTTATGCACAGGCATATTAGTGTTTTAAGAAAGGGTAGCTGAGAGATGCTGCGTTGCTTTTTTTGAACCGTAACATCTCCCCGTCGTAAATGTGTGTTTGTTTATTCATTAGGGCGTAATCACATGTGAAGGGTTTGAAAAGAATTTGCTAATTCCAGAGCGGAGCCGCGTTCAGCAACATGAGATTCTGGGTGTGCTCCTTCTGCACGAGCTTCAGAGGGATAATCCAGAGCGGGGATGGCTTGGTCTGTGTTCCTTTGGGTGACATTCAGTGTCAGGCAGTGTGATACTTCTGCAGAATCAAATAATATCCCCTGGATTCTTATTTCTGAGTTAGCAGTTATCACTGAGCCAAGTTCTCCATTCCGAAACACAGGCCTCCCTTGGAAAAAGCTGGAGGATCTCACAACCCTAAAGGCTCAAGGTGAAAGAAACTTGAACATTAAAAATACATCTGTACATAAAAAAACCCTCACCCTCATTCTTAATGCACTGGAAATAAGGTCCCCAACTCTTCCCAGAAGACCACTGTAGAATTCGTGGTGCTTCAGAATGGTGCCAGAGCATCCCAAGAGTTGCCACTATGAATTCTTCATAAATACCAGGGTGAATGATGGCTGCTCTTCTGTCAGCGACACCTCAGCAGTTCCAACACACTGTAAAAATAGGAGGCCCCTTCAGAAATGCTGCCTAAATTCTATACAGACTTATCCTCTGCACCTGTTTTAAGCAACTGAATGGCTTCAGTGGTCCTCTTGCATTTTCCTACCATCAAATCAGCTGCAAACTTCTGAAAGTTCATTTTCTAAATAAAATCACGTGTGCTCGAGCTGGGCCTGGTACAGATTTTTCAGATAACTTCCAAAGTGATGATTTTTAGAAAACCCTGAGGAGAATCTTTGAACTTTCCTTTTTACGGTGTTGTTTGCTTGTCTGCTTTATAATAAATGACACACGAGTGGACAGAAGAGCCTGCAATTATGGTTATTTGATGTTGGTTTGAGATGCCCTCCCAAAACACCTCTTTAACTATGGCTCACAGATCATGGAATCATTGCATGTTCCTGATTGGGTTTAGACATCCTCCCAAAACACTTCCTTAATTACGTGGTCTTTCACAAACCTTAGAATCACGGAATTATGGAGGTTGGAAGAGACCTTTAAGACGACCAAGTCCAACCCAGAGGCACCACCACGTTCACCGCTAAACCGTGTCCTCCACTGCCACATCCACACGTTTTTTTGAACGCTTCCAGGGCTGGTGATTCCCCCACTTCCCTGGAGAGCCTGTTCTAATGCTTTACAACCCTTTCCCTGGAAAAAAAAATAATTCTGAATATCTAATCTAAATCTTCCCTGGCTGTAAAGCAAAAAAAAAAAAACCAACCTAAAACCACAAAACAAAAAAACAAAACAAACAAAAACCACAAAAATTGGAGGCAAAGCATCACTTCTTTCTGCTCTGTGCTCCAATGCACCTCCTTGAGTTCTGGATGTTCATGGATGCAGGAAGGGCACCCACCACCCACTGCTGTGCCACAGGAGAGTTAATTGGGGAGTAGAGGAGGTTTAAAGAAAGTCGCTGTCCAGTATTAAGCACTTGCCTTCCCTTCTGTTTTCACTCTTTGCTGCTTTTATGGTTCAAAGTGCTGCAGATCAGACAAAGCCTTCGGATGCTGCATTCAGGAGGCCTTTCTTCTGCGTCAGTAACACGAGCACCGGCACAGGCCAACCAACCACTTACTTCAAAAGGCTCTTTTTATTAGATAAGAGCAGATACTTACACACCATCGTCAGAGGAATATCATTTTTACAAAAGACAATTCTGCCTGCGGGTCTGTTTCAAGGTTGTATTGAAGTTGCTTCCCTTTGTTCTTCATAAGATGCAAACACCACCCCCCCCTTCTGCTCCCCCTTGTGCCAGACCTCCCAGTTCCAGCCTGCAAGGGAAGGGCTGAAATTCTGCAAGTAAATTCAGCCTTGAACAGGTTTACTGCAGGCATTAAACCTGTCCTGGGAGAGAGGACTTCATCTCTTCCCCCTGCGCAGTCCGTGGTGTCGAGTTCTTCCCAGTGCAGCCAGCACAGAAACGGGGATTGCTTTGGGGTTTATGTGTTGTGTGTCTCGGTGTTTAATCACCCTGTCTGATGGGAAGGAGTCCGCTGTTTCTCTGGTCATTAGTGCCAGACTAATCAAAATCTTGCCTGAGTGCCATGTGCAAAAGAAGTTCTTTTTCCTGGCTGGAGAAGTGCTTGGTTCGTGGCAGAGTTGAAATTCTGTTGTTTTAAATGGGTATCTTCAATCCTATCAGTCCCAAAATACTTGGAGATTTTGCTCAAGGTGTTATTTTACCATTTAAATCCAGTATTTGAAAGGACTTTCAAGCCTTTATGTGAAAAGACCTACAGTGGTCTGGATTGGAAGGGACCTTAAAGCCCATCCAGTCCCACCCCCTGCCCTGCGCAGGGACACCTTCCACCAGCCCAGGTTGCTCCAAGCCCTGTCCAACCTGCCTGGTGCAGTAAATAAATTATTATTTAGTAGATAAACTGCACCTCCCTGTTCAGTAAATGGGAGCCATTCGGATAATTTGTGCTCAGCAAAGCCGAAGTTGCTTCTCTGAATGCTGATAGGGCTCCCCCCACAACTTGGCAGAAGGAACTGTGTAAATCCTATACCCTTTGCAATCAGCTGGCAAGGTTTGGAGCAGTTCCTTAATCTCTCCCTCGTATTTTATAGTATATTTGGGATTCATGGTGATACTAAGCTTGGGGGGGGGAGGGGGGAATAGTCAGCAAAGTAGATTAATTGACAAAATTTACCACTCCCAGGCACTAGTGGTGACCTGTCCGGGGATGACTCTTCCCTCACTGTTCTCCCTCCCCGTAGCTCTAAGCTCGGCCCATCTGAGCGCTGCATTCTGATTGTTCCCCAACAGAGACCGTTCCCTGCTCCAGAAGTTAAAACACTCCCGAGATGGCAAACGGCTGGGAAGGTTTGCTTCAAACAAGATGCCCAATTACTGCGCGTATTTATAGCCCTCGTTGTAAATGCCCGTCTCCAGGGAAACGGGGCAAGCGCTGGGAGAGGGAGACGTGGCTCCAATGTGGGTGTGGGAAGGGGCTTGGAACCCCTTCATCCCGGAGTTCTGGGGGCTGGTTAATATTTTGTAAGGCAGGCAGGTTGCTGTGCTGGAGTGCGGGAGCGTGTTGTGGACGGCCCTGCAACAGTGCAGGGTTTCTCGTCTGCAATAGTAAATTAATAAACAGCCAGACTGTTCTGGCATCAAACTTTTATACTTGTGCTTTTCTATAAGAAATGACCTTATATAATTAGGTACATTACAGTCACATGAATTTATAATAAATGTATAGATATGACGGGGCAGTGGATACTGCGCGATGTGAAATCTTGTTATGTGTACTAATTTGGAAGGGTTCTGACAGACGCTGGCTGGCTAAAAGACACGTTTTCCTCTAAATTTAACCTGATTGATCATTTTGCAAATGTGTTATTGCTTTGATGCAAATAGAATTCCAGAATGGATGAACGAACTCCTCATGCACCACGAGCCCAGTTTTGATGGCGGTGATTTATTGCTGCCTTTTACCATGTTTCCTACAGAGCTGCTCAGAATTAAACATGGTGCTTTAAAAAGACTTGGTACAGTGATCCCAGAACATACATAATTTTGAGCAACTTTACTGACAATTGCTTTTTTATGGGCCTTGATGGAAGCGAATGACAATCTTCCCGTTCCCTGGAGGAGCGTCTGTCTTTGCAGACAGAGACACTGTCGTGGTTTTAGTCAGGATCTAAGCGCAACCTCCCGGTTTGGGACTAGTCAGGAAGGTTGAGGTGCGGAGCAAGGATGTGGCAGCTGTCCCCTGGGAGGGCTGGTGCCATTGGAGCCTGTCCTAGGCCAGTTGTGTTGGATTTGACGGGATCCTCAGGACTTACTGGGGTGCTGCTGAGTGGAGCCCCCAGTACACTTCCTCCCCCCCCAGCTCTTAAATCCTCATTAACCAGCTGACAACATGAAAGCACGACGCAGGACACTTGTATTTGGACCAAGTTTTGGGCGCCGTTGAGCGAGTCAGCAAGGAGGGAGCCAACCCTTCCCCAAGTGTCCCAGCCTCCCTCATTTCTCAGGCTGGTGCTGGAGCAGTTCCTGCTCCACAGGACAGCTCGTTGAATGCAAATAATGAATGTAAATCCAGCCTCATTGTTCCAGGGTCAAACACCAAGAAAAAAGAGCTCAGTCAGGGTGACAGTGTGGTAAATCGTGTTTGTTTGCTTTGTGCATTAGGTTGGGCTCTGCCTCTCTTTTTCGAGCCATGGTTTCAGCGTGTGCTTTTCGTTCCCCGCTCGAGTGTGTGTCAGGGAGCAGCATTCCAGCTGGGTTCGCTCTTCCTCCCGAGGTGAGGACTTTTGTCCTCTATTTGTTGTTACGCAATATTGTGCTGCTTTCAGTGATGAGGCGGGGGGGAAGGAATTGTCTGCCAATAGGACTGTGATATTTGGATGATTTATCTCATTCCTCTTCTGAGCAACCTAACTTTGACATTATTCGTGAACTCCGAGCCTTGCTTGCGTTGTTCTTGCTAGTAGAAAACATAGCAAGGATGTAGTGGATAATTGAACCCAGATGCACCGAAGGCTGCTCAGCCAGACTGTTATTTTAGCCTACACTAGTAGGTTTTTAATACGAGTTTGACCTTACTTTGAAACATTCTCAAAATACCATACTTTAATATCAATTTATACCCTCCCGCTTCAAGACGGGGCAGAGCCATTCGCAGAAGTAATGAAACACTTTCTCTACCTGCTAATGCAGGAGATACAGAGAGAGCTTGGGAGTTAATTTATGTACCTGAGGGCCGAGCTGCCTGCCTAATTGGAGCGTTATCGCGTGCCTGGGGTTGGGATCGTGACCATCAGGGAAAGCGGATCCCTCAGCTCTCCCTGTGCCACAGGGCTGTGCCTGCTCCCTGGGAGCACGTTGGGCAGGGAGGCTGTAGGTGCTCACTGAAAGGAGGATTTACCCCCAGCCCATGTCAGTAAGTTATTAAGCAGGGTTTAATAGCCACGGTACAAATTCATCTTAATTATTTTTAATGGGAGGGGAAACGTTTCGTGCCCGCGTTGTGCGAGGTTAAGCTGCGTTAAACGGCTTAGAAATGCATTCCTGATTTAAAAAAAGAAAGGGGAAAAAAAAAAACCCACACAACAAACCCCTAAACCAACCCAGAAGGTTTCTCTGCCAGAATGGTAGTTGGATTTTGACATACATGTAATGTACTTTCCATATCCACTGCTGTGTTTTCCTAAAGGAGGAGCTGCTAATGGCAGGACGGAGCAGAGCCGCGTTTCCCTCCTCAATACAGGCTTTGTCAGTAACAACTGAGCACAAAAAAACCTTATGTATAATTAAATTTCCTGTGAAGATAGCATACCTTTTTCTGCTTAAACAGAACTGGGTTTCATTCATTATTGCTCCTCTCAGGTGGAACTGAGGTTGCTGCCTTCCTAATGTGTCTGAGCAGTTATTCTTTAATAAAGAATAATAAAGGAATTAAAGTTTTGTGGTTGTACATCAACACTTGAAGTAAAGTAACACCGAAACAAGATTTTGTGGTAGATGTGGAAGTTAAGTATTTAACTTGATTAATTTTTTTTCAATTTCACTCTAATTTGAGGTTAATTCTTGTAACTGCTCGTGGTGAAACAGAGAAGGGGTATTTAAGGGCTATTGAAAGCCGGTGGGTTGGAGTTATTTTAAATTATTCTCGAGGTACTGCTGTGCCCCCTCGATGTCGTTCAGCTGACGTGGTGCTGCCTTTCCTTCCCAGCCCTGGTCCAGTGCTTGGTGTAAAAAACCGAGGCTTTAATCGGAGTGATGGTGGCAAATGGCTTTAAACCTGTTTGGCTTTGGGCACTGCAGCTTAGAACACAGAAAGCAAGAAATTAAAAATGGGTTAGTGTTTTTCTTTCTGTTCTCTTATCAGAAATGTTCACTCAGACTATAACAACTGTTAGAACAAGATAACAACTTCAGGCCAGCTGTCAAATGTTTACCATTATCAAACCTCTCCCTAGGGTAAGATGCGACTTTGGCTCGCCTCACCGGCAGTAATTTAATTTTTCCTTCGTTCTGACTCGGAAATGGCAGCATTTTTCAAAGCTTCCTCCCACTGATGGCTGAAATTTTCCTTGTGAAATGATTTCCACCAGTCTTGAATCTTTCTTGCTTCTGCCGTCTTCACCTTTCCTGATGGTTCTGCAACTCATCACCAGCTATGCGAACTGACAGTTCACATCCTGGGGCAGCAGCCGGGGCTGGCCTGCAGAAAGGAGCAGCCTGACCAAATTTACGCTCACAAGATCTCTTAATTCACAAAAGCATTTGCTCTAGTTCCTGCTCTCTGCTGCAGGGGCTTTTGGGGGGGGAGCGGGAGCGGTCGGAGGGGAGAGAGGCACTCTTCACACTCTGCTGAGTCCACAGCCTTCCGAGATGGAAAACAGACGGAAAGAGACATTTCCAGCCATCTTGCTGATCTGTGCAGGGGTTCACTGAACTGTGCAACATAGCACCAGACCCATGTATCATTTAATGTGCTAATTCCTTCTTTCTTTCATTCTTCTTTTTTTTTTTTTCTTTGAGTGAAGCAGTTCCTCATTTTGTTGACAAGCATATTAAAATTAAAAGTGGAAACAGTTAAAAGAGAACCTAAAATGTAAACTCAATACCCACTGGTTCCTTCCTCCTTTGACACTGGAGCTAGGGAGAGATCTGCTTAGTTTTGAAAAGCCCCTGACAAATGAGAATAGTCAGAATAAGTTTTCTATTTGGTCTGAACTGCACGGAACATCGTGATTATTATTTTCCTCCCTCACAAGCTGAAATACATGCCATATGCTTGCCCAAATGCTTCCCCTCCTTGCGCTGCAAGACAGATACAAAACTTTGGTTCCACTCTTTCCCTAGACAAGGATTTTGTTCCTTCTCCCACCCAGGGCAGTTTGCAGCCAGAGAAAAGTGATGCTTCCTCTGGCCCGGCTGGATGTGCTCATTCTGTACCCAAAAGTCATTCAAACACCTTTTTCTTGGGGGAGGGGGGGATTTTTTGTCTCTCCAAAGGATAACTCATTTTACATTTTTGTGATTTGCTTTGGAGAAGAAAAAAAAGTGCTATAATACCAGAATGTAAATGTGTGTGTGTGGGGGGGACATGACAACATTCCAAGTAATCCGATCGCGCTCCTGTAGTATTTGCTTTTGGTACTTTCCTATCATTAACTATCCAGTTGCTTGAGGAGCAGCTGCAAGGTCTGGTAAATTAATATATGTTGTAGTCAAAAGTTTAGACAGAAGGAAAAGTTAACTTGGTTTGTACTGACACAGATCCTGATCCCACTGACTGGTATTCTAATTGAAGGTGGAGGAATTTTTTTTAAGCTTTTTTTTTTTTTTTTTCTCTCCGTATTGGGGGGGTGGGAGGGTGTTAAAAAAAATAAATATATATATGTATTTCTAATGGCATCTCATGTCCTCAGCATTAACTCTGCTTGCGTGCTCTGTTTTTGGAGCTTTTAGGCATTGTGAGAAATATATGAGAGATTTGCAAACAGGGGCAAGGAGGGGTCAGATGTATCAAATCCATGGATTCCAGCAAGCACAGCCCTTGCCTTAGACATGTGAATTAATAGGAGAGCTTCCTTCTGCACGGACTTGGAGGGGGCACAAACTGGTGATGACTGCTCGAGGTATTTGTCATCTTAATAAACTGACAAAATGGAAAAATAAACACCAATCTTATCAGTCCGCTTTTTTTTTTTTTTTTTTGGGGGGGGGGGGTGGGATGAACTTGTTGGAAGAAA
>JAWMRA010000048.1:2271663-2274163 GCA_035584735.1 Pseudotriccus pelzelni
CTAGACTTGCTGGGGGGAAGGGGAGAAAGTGTTTGAAGAAAAATCGTAAAGGAATCCATGGTAGCTCAAGGAGGTTAAACTCAACAGTTGTTTCCTTTGAAGTGTATGACCACGAGGTTAATTGCCAAAACTGCTCGTGGAAAAGGTGGTAACAATTTAACAAGACTGTACAACTGCAGCGACTCAGATGAATATCAGGTGTTTGCAGGCGGCCTTGGTTGGGCTTTGGGGTTTTTTTTTGGTTTTTTTTTTTCCCTTTTGCCTAACAGGAAAAGGAGAGAAAAAACCAGAATGAGAACCAGGGGAGCGAGAGGGAGAAGAAAAGCCCGACTAAACAGCCAATAATTCCTTGTTTGCTTTGCCAATGAGGCTGTAATTGGCCGGGAGGGCAATGGGAGCCCGTGGATTGGCGGCCCATTCCTCGGGACATGCACTCGGTGGAGCTTTCCCGGCCCTTCTTTGGGCTCAGGTTTATTCATCCCAGCAAGGGGTTTACACTTCGAGGCACTGGGGTTTGTATTTCGGTTGATTCCAGACCTTATTCCTCCACCTCTGGATCAGGAGGTTCATTTGTCCCCTCCTGAAGCTGCTGTGCTTCCACATCTTTCTTAATTTAGTGGGAACAAAGTCTTTAAGCACAGAATTCCCTGAAGCCCTGCAAGAAACCCAATTAGGTCAATGCAATATCATAATTGGGAAGCTGAAATCCCTTACCATTAGTTACACTGGGTAAACAGAGATGCAGAAGTGCGATAGGAACAGGAGGAGAAGAAATTCTTTTAATGTTGCTTTGCACTTCCTGAGAGGGGAGAACCCTTATAATTTTTACAATATCATCAGGGTATTTTAATTTTGACATCCTTCTCAGAACTCAGCAGTGGGGTGTTTTTCCACTGTTGTGGAATTTATATCTATATTATATATATATATATATGTTGTGGAATTTTATATCTATAGCAATTTGTGAAACTTGCAAAATGTGTACAGGGAGCAGCTTTTTCAAGCTATTTTCTCACGGACAGAGAGTTGGCAATGCCTGAAAACAATGAGGAAAAAAAAAATCTTTAAATCGTTAGTTAAACTCTTTGAACCTCAAAGAAAGTTTGTTTGTGATGGAAAGCTTGCTCAGCAGTCACAAATCCCTGTTTACATGGATTTTTCTCTATCAGATACCCTTAATGAACTGCAAGTTTTATTAACAGCAGCTCAAATAATACTTTCACGGCAGGCAACGTTGTGTGCTGGTGCCTGGGGTGCAGCTCAAGAGATCAGTCACATCTCCTGTTCTCTGGGGAGAATCATCAGTTTGGGTCGGGGTGGAATCCCCCAAACGGTGACACTCCCAAGTACCATCTTTCAACCTGTGGCTCGCTTTTCGAAACAGCCACTGAGTCGCCAAGTCAGGCATCTGTGGGAAGTGATTGCAGCCAGAGGGTGAGGGTTTAGAAACCTCTGGGTTCATCCTTTCCTGTGAGATCTGACTGCAGAGAGAGCTCAACTGGCTGCCAAACACCTTTAGATCTGCTCTGGTGTCCTGCCCGTCACAAGCCATTTGCGTTTTTACAGTTTTGACTCTTACACTGTTCCTGTGCCAGGGATGTTTCACAGGCGGCAGGAACCCCAGTTCCAGCCCTCCAGAAGGTACCTGCCAGCCCTGCGTTCTTATTAAGCAGCTACAGCATTTGTGCAACACCAGAAAGCATAACTGTGAGAGGGGGAGAAGAGCTCAGTTTACAAGGGTGATATCTCTGCAGTATTGATTTAGGCTCTGCTCATGAAGACAGTGGCACGTTGAAAGTACGTGTGGCTTAATACAGATTTTATTTGTCTTATTTCTCAACCTGAGGTGGTCTCTGGTGGTAGCAGGTCAGTGTGACTCAGCAGACAGAAAACCTTTGCTTTTTTGGGATGCCAAGCAAATCTCTGCTAGAGCAGAGAGAAGCCAACCCTCATTCAGTTTTAAATTTTAATAATTCCTTCTTCGTTACAAGACCACAAGCTCACTGCAACACAGGGGGGAAAGACACTCTTCAACGTCATTTTTATTTATTAAAAAGAAAAAAGGGAGGGGGGAGAAGAGAGAAAACCAGGCTTTGCAATCTGCATATGCAAATCCTGCCCTGTTCCTCCCAGACAGGAGGAAACTCTAACTCTCAATAGATATTTATTTTCTAAATTGGCGACAGACATGCGAGCGAGAACGTTCAAATGACTTCAGTTCTCCCTCTGCCTTCCTTGTGGCAGGAGAGCAGATCACATATGGCATTATGGAAATCACTAAATGAAAACCATATTGATCAGCATTGAGAACAAATGTAAAAAAGCTGGGCTGAAGGAGGAGAGGTGGAGAAGTATGTTCCTCTCTTCAACCAGATAGGCCCTCGTTAAGGCCTTTAATCATTTATTAATGTAAACTCCCTCCTTCCCTTTCCACTCAAATTACCTCAGCCATAGAGCATCCTGCTCCATTTATCTTTTAATGTTTCCTTTATTTAATTTA
>JAWMRA010000048.1:2279163-2289081 GCA_035584735.1 Pseudotriccus pelzelni
CCCACCCCTCCCAACCCATTTATGTGCTTTAAAACTAAAAAGAAAAAGAAAAAAAAGGTCGTGTCCTTATCAGTGATTGTAATTGATAACAATGTGGTGGTTGGAGGCAGCCCGCTGACCTTGGCCCCGGCTCTGGCCGCTGCTTTCCTCACTCCCTCCTGCTTTGATGTGATCCGGCAGCTGATAGGGATGCACACGGGTCAGGGCTGCTGGCAGCACCACGTTCAAAGAGCTCTGACCCCCCAAAAGTAACCCAAAATGCCCACATTTCTTCGTTTAGCATAATTAATACCTTGTATTTCCATCGGCTTTGATAAACCGAGGGTTTTTCCCCCACCCCCCTTTTTTTCTTTATTATTTTATTCCCCGTAGCTTTCAGTAATGGTTGCAGGAGACCTGCACTTAAAATGTGTTACAGCCCCCAAAGAATAACTGAGATCAAAAGTCTCCATTAGGTCCCAGCCTCGCAGCTCGTGGCCACGTTAAAATGGGGAAGTTATTTTGTTTTTAGTGTGTTGTGTGTTCAGTAGCCAGCGCAGGGGGCTGAAGGGAAGGAGAAACAGGTTGGATCTCTCACCAAGGAAATCCTCTTGCCCTTATGAATTTTTAATCAGGGAAGATATGTACAATAAGTACAAGTGCTCAGTGTTCAATGTAGATCCTTCCAGAGGAGAACTTAGAAACAGCAGCTGGAGGAGCTGATGAAATACTATTGTTTTTCTTTTTTGCCATGAATATTTGCTGTGAATTATTCCTGTCACCCTTTCAAATGACTCCGTAAGAAGCAGTGGTGCAGTGAGTGCCTGGCTCTCCGTGGATCAGCTCCGAGGATCCCATTAAAAGATCTCTATGAGTAAACCTGAGAGGATCCACTCAGGACCCGCCCGTCAGCTGAGGGCTTTATTTGCAAAATAATAACAAACCCGCGGGCACAGCGGGCCATCTGGAGGGCTGACGTTTGCTGTGGGCGCTGATATTTGTCGCTGCCGCTCTTCCTTTCCTGGATTTGTGGCAAGGTGGGGAGGGCAGCCCCGTTCCCGTTCCCGCTCCGTGTGCCACAGCACGGCTGGAAATCCCGGCCCCGGGAGAGATTAACGGCCCTGATTTGTTGTGATGGATTGAGCTCGGGTGGCTTGCTCTTGGAAGGCAAGAAATACGTTTTATGCCATAACCGAATTTGATTCCTTTTTGCCGATGCATTCAGAGCTGCGTTTAACAGCCAGATAAATGTGGAGCTTATTTTATTGCAGTTATGATTCGAGATATCTGTGTTACATGGATTTCTATTGAACTTTACGTTAAGCACAGTAGATCTTCTCTGTCAACAGATAAATTAGGCTTGGACCGAGCGGTGTTTTATTGTACATATCGTGCATCAGTTTTTGCAGCGTGTTTTTGTTTTCCAGGGGTGGCAGCAGCAGAATATGATACCTGTGAGGATTGTGTATCCTAAACTACTCCTGAAAGGAAGAGGTCCTGAGCTGTTACCCATGGCATTAGTGCAGGGAAATCGTCTTTGCTGTAACTGTGGCAGGGGAAAAAAATTAAAAAATCATGGGGGCAGTTTTACAGAGTAAAACGGAGTAGGATGGACAAGGGGCCAGAAATGTCAGCTCATTTAATCCCCAAAGTATTGGGGTTCAACACTCCCCTTTTTAAACATCAGAAGTATTTTACACGTTAAATCCAGTTCATCTTGTAGCTGGAGAAGGAACATTAAAATAGAAATTCAGTAGTGTTTGACCAGTTTGCTGTGAAGACATCGTATCTTTTTGATCCTTGCTCCCTTGATTGGATTTCCCCAATTCAGGAGTTCTCATCCTTTTCCACATCTCAGATCCCTCCACCTTCCTGAGGTCTCTTATCCCAGTAAACCTGTGGAGCTGGTGTTGGATTGCAGGTGCTGCAGCCTTTGCTGCACAGCAGATTTCCAGCAGCACCAACGCAGCTCTCACAGGCTGCACCTGCAGATTTGGCATCTCCTCCACTCTGGTGAAAACTAAAATAACCCAAACTCTTTGTGTTACGTCAAATGTGGCTTCACACTTTTTTGTGAGTCTGAATTTACTGTGAAACGTTTGATAAAGTGGGGGAAGTGTTGAGTCTGGTAGAAAACAAGTGTGTGAGAGCTAGAGCTGTAAGGACAAGCAAGCTGATTTTCAAAATCAGAGGAAACCCCATCAGAATCTAAATTTTATCTGAAACTGGTGCTTCTTTGGTGCTCCGAATGTCTGTCCTCTCTGCCTCAGTGACTGTAACACACTTTGTGTGCGTGGGAAGTGTTGGGTGTTTGACAGTGTTTGTCATTACCGATTTGCTAATTCGGCGAGCGGCAAAAAAACAGAAGCAAGGACGAAAACACAAATGTCAGGGGATTCCTTCTCTTCTAGGGGATTCCTCCTCCTCCCCTGTGCTTGTTAAAAGCAGCAGCAGCAGCAGCGTGTGTGATCTTTATTTAACCATCCAGCCAGGCTGCTGGAAGGCTCAGCACGACGTGTTGCCGCTCTTCCCCCTCCCGTGCGACCGGTTTTGCACATGCTGGGCACAGGCATTCCCAACATGTGCATCACATCCAGGAAGCATCGGAGCTACCGGGCGTGGGGATGAGCTACTGCACATGCCGGGCCCTGTCAGCGCCCTGGCCTGGCCAGCACACGGCTCGTTTGTGCTCGCTCTGTTTTTTATACACCCCAGCAAGGAGCAGCTGCAAGGCTGGGGGTCGCTGCTGCCGCCACCCCAAATCCCCCAGCCCGAAGCCGGCTCCTTGGCAAGGGAGCTCTGGGGACTCTGCTCCTGGATCCACTGCCCTGCTGGGGCTGTGTGAAGCCCTGAAGCTGGCCATTCCACCCCCACAGCTGGCCATTCCACCCCCACAGCTGGCCATTCCACCCCCACAGCTGGCCATTCAGCCCCTTCCCTTTTCTTTTCAATGTACGCTCTGCACTGAAAGAGGGGAGGGGGAAATTCAGCTCGGCTCTTGTGGATGTTTTAATAAACATCTGACTTAGGTTGCGAGTAGTTTTAAGCCTGTGAAGCTACTCCTGTGGTTAATAATAAACATTTGTGTGGGGGTTTTTTGTACCCTAAGATTTCAGACAAGGCAGTGTCTGAAGAGCTCGTGGCTCAGCAGAGATGATTTAAAGCTCAGGTCAGTATTAATGCACAGAACATTTGGGGAAGCAAAACCAGAAAACATCCAAGGAAAACAGTGTTTTGGGGATGACATTAACAGTTCTGAGCAGGATATGTAGCTCTGTGCTTGCATATTCCATGGAAGTGTTTAAAAAAAATGAGTTCAGACACGGCAAATCCAGCATTTAAGTGTATTTGTGCTAATTCTTTCAAAAGAAGCCTACATTCCAGCATGTCTTCATTCAGTAATTTAATTGGGATGTGGGTCTTTGAGCTAGTGGCTGATTAGAAAACATGACCTGCTTGAGAGATCAAGAAGGTAAATTGATAAATGTTGTAGCAAAGGTTAGTAATGTGTGAGAGAGTAGAAGCTGCTCTGGGCTTTGAATCACTGATCAAGGTCAGCTGCAGTTCATTAAAATCTTCAGAGATTTAGATTCCCTGTAAATATACCCACATACTGTGGTTTATCTTGTAAATCCTACATATTGTTGTTTAGTAATAGTGCATATTATGGCAAAGGTTTTATGGTGATAAATTTACACCGAGGTACAAAGCTAAAGTTGAAATAGTTCAGTTAGAAAACCAGGATGGACATGGTGATGAGACTTGTGTCCCTCTGTCTTCAGGCAGAGTATTTTGTACTCAGTCTTTTAAGGTACCCCTGGGTTTGTGCTGGTGCTGTCCTTGAAGTTCAGTAGTTTTTCCCTCCCTGGAGTGTCTGTGGGGTGTGATCATGCACTCATCCTGGCTCCCAGCTGGAATGGGAAGGAGCCCTGCTGCTCTGCCTCCTTATCTGAGCCAGGGTTTCTGTTCCCCTCGTCAGGCTGCTTTGTATCCCTTTCAAGTGTTCAGCTGGAACACGGGTATGGGGGGGTGTGTGTGAGACGATGTCTCACCGCGGTGCTGAACAAGATAAATCCCTGTTTTCTGCGGCGTGTGCCGGAGCACGGCCGTGCCAGCCCGCCCATCGCTGTCCTTGGGCCAGGGCTCATCTTCTCCAGCCCCTAGAGCCTCTGCCCCAGCCTTTCCAGCTCCTGCATTCCCAGCCCTGCACGCTCTGCTGACGCACCTTTTGCCTGGGTTGGTCACAGTCCTCAGGAGCTTCCCTCTCTTCTGGACGTTCCATCCCCATTATCGGCATCGCCGTCCGAGTTTCTTCCTTCTCTTTCCGAAAGCCTCGTGTTGGAAGGGCATGTAAAGACCTTTCCCTTAGTCATGTGTGGTCTTTGAGTTCTCTCCAGCTGATCCTGACTTCGCTTGTTTGGGCGCTGTCACCCTTTCAGCGTCACTTCCTCAACCTCTGCCCGTGTCACCAGCGCCAGGTCCTGGTTTCATTCCAGCCACTCGTTTGTCTTTTGAAGAGCGCACGTGTGCTGCTCCCATGTTTCATATTTCCCTCGTCCTTCCCAGTGCTGGTCGTGTGCTGGGCTGGTGAACTTCCAGCAGTCCCACAGCTCACCTGCACCTCCAGTTCCGTTGGACCATCAGCACTGGAAAGGCTTCTGGGGCAGGATCCCCGTGCTCGTGGCAGCAGCACTTGGGCGTTTCATTGCCCAATTCCCAACTCACAGTTATTTGTCAGTTCTTTCCCTGTTCCGAGGAGTCAGATCCACATTTCAGGGCAGCAGAGGCTGTTGGGGTGACTGTGTCCATCACGTCCCCTCGCGTGGTCCCTTCAAACTCCATCCTTCCCCTCATCCCGCAGCCTGACTCCACAAATCCGAATGTCACAGGGTTTTATGTCCCCACTGCACGTGGTTCTGTTGCTGGGCAAAACGCATTTGCAGGTGTTCTGGGACGAGCAGACAAATGTTCTTTAAAACCTGACCAAATACCTTTCCAGGAGGTTATTCCTGGCTCAAATCTGTTGCCATGAGGTTAAAATGATGTTAAATCTACTAAAAAAAAAAAAAAAGTGCCCAACAGAAATACTTTGAAAGTACTTTTCTTGAAGCATAACTGCGAATCACTTTGAGCTTAATGGTCTTCCAAAAAAAAATCTAGAACAAAAGAGTTTTTTCCCTACAACAGCTGTGCAGTTTTATTAAAAATTTAAAGAAATCTTATGTGTCTAATCCTTTGAGCGGATGTGTAATTACTTGGCTTGGGCTCTTACACATGGATAACCTAGCTGTACTGTGAGACAAGATTCTTATGTTTAATTTAAAGAATCATGGGTGTGCTTTGGAGATTATCAACACCAAGCCTCGTAAAGGAACACAAACCCAGAACAACTCTTCTGCAATATCATTTGTTATACAGATGTTAGGAGCCATCTGATGAGTGAATAGGGCTGTTGGCAGCAGTATCAGCCAGGGGTGGTGGGGTATGGGGAATAAAAAATGGGGGAAATGGCCTTTTGGAGGTGTTTTCACTTGCCAGATACAGGGTTTTTCCCCTTGTGTTTGGGTGTTTATATGCTTTAGGTGAACCTGTTGCTTTTCTAATGTTCAAAGTGAGTTATCACCTTCTTTGACTTCACAGTGGTCATTTGATCCAAAGCCCCATCAGCAGCATCCCGGGGCTTGAATAAGCTGAACCTGACCTGGGTTATAAATGTAGCTGAAGGGAGTTTTGTATCTGTCAGAATGAGACTGCCACAGGTTATAGATGCTTTCAAAATTAGTGTTTTAAAGGTCCAAAGAAAGGCTCATCCCCAAACCCAGTTAAAACCCAGTTCCTTCTGCTTTAGGTCATTTTATCAGGAAGTGTACCTTAGGTACTTTGATCAGAATATGAGTCCTTATTTAAAATGGTGAAGAATTAACCCACATCTGAAATGAATTATAATCTTTCAGTCAAGTTTGAGATATCAGTCAAAATCACCCCTAATGTGAGCAGGTACAACCCCACTGAAGTCAAGTCTGCTTACAATCAAGCTGATTTTAGCCAAGGGATTTTTTTTCCCCTTGTTTTCTTTCTCTTTCTTCCTTTTTCCCCCACCCTGAGTAATCTCCTCTGTATTAGTTGCATTTTCTTCTCTTCCATTTGGCTGTAGTCGCTTGGGCAGGACAAACACCCAACCTGCAATTTTCTTCCCCAGAAATCGCGTGTGCACATTATTTTCAAAATCTGTATTACAAAGTCTTTTATCCTTTTATTAGTTTAGTACTTAAGCCCTAGACATAAGAAAGAAGCCTATCAGTGAAAATCAATTGAAATGCAGTTAGATACAGATCTGATGTACTGGGCAAGGAGGCTTAGACACACAGCACAATAAAATCAATTAAAGCCTTTCCAGCCCCATGGAGTTTTACCCATCCAATCACTTTTCACACATTCCCTCCATTAGTTTTGCAAGAGGGTTGGTTGGTTTTTTTTAAAAATATGAATTATGATGAATGAGCCCCTTGTTATGAATATATAGATGGGTCATTACCCTACGAAACCCAGACTGTGCTGGTGCTTAGTGATTAAGGCTTTCTGCTTCTACTGTCAATAAAGTTCAAATCCATCCACCTCAATCTATGATAGGGAAGCTGCAGCCATTGTTGTCTAATTCACTTAACAATGTTTTAATTGTGATTTGGGTTTGTTCATCACAATAATTTACATAAACCCTTTTGTATTTGTTAATAATTTGGATTAGTCGTCAAGCTTAAGGAATGTAACAGATCAAATAAACAAAAGGGAAATAATAACATATATTAAAAAAAAAAAGAGGCACCAGGCCTACCCAGACAGATGTGAAGAGCAGATTAAATACTAGTTGTGTATAATGCCAAAAAATGAAATATTTTGGACCGAGAAGTTAAATACGTAGCAAGTGCAGGTTAGGTCCCGGGGCAGGGGTGGAACACCTTCCTCTCAAAACTCTTCTTCCCTTCTGGGAGTGGCTGGCTTAGCTGAATTTGAATTTTAAACCTCAAATATTAGCCAAGCCAGGGCCAAGCAGCCAGACCGCTGTGGTATATGAATGTTTATGCAAATGAAGATGCAATAAAACAAGGCTCCTTGAAAAATCTGCCCCAGTAAATTAGCGGAAAATGCACCGCCATAAACAGCTGTTGCATTTTAATCAAGCATCTGTAGAGTATATTTTGCTTTGTGTCACAAACAAAACAAAACAAAAAAACACCCAGATTGCAGCAACCTCATTTCATATGCAGAAATTAACCCGTTCTGCGCTGCTCCAAAAGAGGAATCCCCAGGTCACGGGTTTCGGTTGGGTGGAAAGACGTTGAACTCGTTGAATTTCGGGATACCTGCTTTGATTCAGAGAGCGGCAGTCTCTGAGGGGGGGAGAGTCATGGCAGATTTTGCTTGTCTGTAATTCTTGGGAGGTTTTTTGCCCGTGCAGTCCTGTCGTTGGGAGCGCGTTTTTATACCGAGAGTGGTGCAGACGGGTTTAGGGAGCTTTTCTCCCGCACTCCTCGCTTTGCTCAAATCAGACTCGACCTTGCAAACCAGCTCAGCCGCCAGGTGTGGCCAGAAAAACGTCCTTTCTGCTGAATGTGCTGCGGAACGGTGTGTCCTGGTTTTCGAAGAGTTAATAAACACCCCGAGCTGTGCTGATCTTGTAGCTTTAGCGAGCCTTAATCTGTAAGCTTGATTACCTCCTAACCCTCAGTCGCCTGCCTCCCTCCTAACGCAGCGGGAGTTTTACGGCAGCATTAGTGGCATTTTGCCCAGCTTTGGCTTTAGGGAAATCATTCAGTGAGAAAGAAAAGCAGAAGGACTGGATCTGTCTGCTGCTGCGAGGTCATTAACGCGGCGGCACGGCCGGGCGGCGGTGCCATCCCGGCACCCAGGACCGGCACCGGGCACCCCGGTGGCTCGTGGGAACGCTCCCACGGATGCAGCGACCCCAAACCCGCGCCCAGGAGAGCGTTGTTTTCTTCACATCGCGTCCGTGGCACGTGGGCACCGGCGTGCGCGCGGCCCGGTCCCTCCCAGAGCAATATTCCCCCAGATTTATGGGCTCCGGGCTCTTCGTGCACACGGGGGCAGACAGGAATATTTAGTGGAGTTTGCTCTCGCTCCAGGAAGGGCTCACAAGTGGGAATAACTCTTGCCCATCGCTCGAGCTGGATGGCCTTTATTTATAACACCGGCCCCAGCTCGGCTGCCTCTGCCGCCCCGCTCCGAGGAGTAATTCTGCCTGCACGGGTAGCGGGGAGGAGCTGGTGTGGCTGTTGGGGTCCAGCAGTGGGTTTGCCGATTCCCAGCAGGAGTGTTTGGGCTTGGGCCGTTTCATCCATGCAAGGTCCCCGTGCAGTTCAAAGCAGGGATTGTTCTTCTGGCCGCTCCCGGCACGTTTTCATGGTCCCATTCCCAAAGCTGATTCACTTCTCCTGGCCCCTGGATTTTCACTCTCTGCTTCTGGGAAACAGCCATGACACCTCCACTCCAAACATGTGCTGTTTCGAGGGCAATGGTGCTGTTTGGCATCAAGCCCAAACCTAACCAGGAGCTTGTTGCTGAGTTATTTGGCGGGAGAGGACCCTCTTTGTGAATGTTGTGAGTGGGGGATATCAGCTCTAAACAACCATCCTTACACCAAGAGGGACCCTGGGCAGGGATCAGGACAGCACAGGCACTGCAGAGATGGGAGTCAGGGCTGGGCCCAAGCACAGATCCAAGGAGAGAGCGTGGTCTGTGCTGCGAGGGCCAAACGGGAGATCTTCAGAAGTGACTCAAATTCTGCCTGGTCACTAAAATGTGAGACCTAAAACCTGTCAGAGGGTTTATATTTTCAGCAGCTGGTTTTCTCAGTGAACATAGACACCATCGTAATTAAATCTATTGCGTTCGCCTTTAACCTGGGTGCTTGTTAAAGGGGCAAGGATGTGAGACTGCTGATCTAAAATTAAACCTGAAAACGTCCCAGCTCCTGGCTGAAGTCTGTTGTGGGGAGGGCTGTGTGTCTCTTACTCCTCCTCTTGTATCTGAAAAGCAGCAGCAGAACTGTGGAACACGCAGCTTCTACTTGGTATTTTCAGCACTTCTCTGCTGGCTGGTTAGAAATGGCTTTGGACTCACCAACGTGCACCAGTTCTTCTGGCGGCATATTGGCTCAGAAACCAAAACCAAACTGCATAAACTCTTAATTTTTTGAAGTGAAGCTCTTTGGGTTGCTAATCTGTTGTCTGGAGAGGCTGTGAGGGTTCTCCAGTGAGCTCCGAGGCAGCAGTGGCAGTGACAGGAGGCACATTTAGAGCCCCTTATTCATCTGCAATTTGGCCCTGGTGTGGACATGTCCCACCGTGCTTTGTTCTGCACTGGAAATTCAGATTTAAACCCCCGGGGTGCTCCTTGACACTGTTGGATTCAGGAGGAACTTCCCAACGAGCTGGCCAAGGACACACCTCATCATCCTCACCTCCCTGTGCCAGAGCCTCTTGCCTGTGGGCTGGAGCTCACTTGTTTGCCGTGTTTGTTTAATAAAAATTCAGCCTTTGCTGCTGTTTTGCAACAGTAGGCATGTGTTTATCCTCATTTCAGCGTGCTGTCAGCAAGTATTTCCTTAGAAATATCCTTCCTGTAACATTCCCTGCTCTGTCTTTGACTGTAGCACCTCTTGTTACGCAGTGAAGAGCAGTGGCCAGAAGGCGCTGAGGGCACAGTCCTGCAAATGTATTCCTGCCTATTTCTCCTTGAAATGTTGTTTTTGGCTAATAATACTTTACACAGAGTGGTGTTGCACCCCGATATTGTGCTGCTGCTTCTCGTTTGGATGGGACTCCTCAAATCTGCTTTATTTTCCTTGACCTTGAAGGAATTTTCTCCTCTGGCCTTGCAGTGCAGGAGCAGCAAAGTGCCCTTGTCTGGGAAGAGGATGAG
>JAWMRA010000048.1:2289181-2364251 GCA_035584735.1 Pseudotriccus pelzelni
TGAAGTGAAGAGCAGTGGCCAGAAGGCGCTGAGGGCACAGTCCTGCAAATGTATTCCTGCCTATTTCTCCTTGACATGTTGTTTTTGGCTAATAATACTTTACACAGAGTGGTGTTGCGCCCCGATATTGTGCTGCTGCTGCTCGTTTGGATGGGACTCCTCAAATCTGCATTATTTTCCTTGACCTTGAAGGAATTTTCTCCTCTGGCCTTGCAGTGCAGGAGCAGCAAAGTGCCCTTGTCTGGGACGAGGATGAGGATGGAGAACCTTTCTACTTGATGTAGAAACAAATGCCCTCATTAGAGTCACAGCTTGTGTGACAGCATCTCCTTTACACCCTTGGAAAATAGCAGAACGTGTTTAAATTAAGCCTTGAAGCTGTTGCTTTCTGTTCCACTGTGCACCTCTTTGCCAGGTTAAAATATATCCCAGTGTTCCAGGGTATTCCAGCTCAGTGGAGAGACTGCAAGTCAAAGGAGAGGGTTACACCACTGCTGAGAGCAGAATTGTGTTCCAGCTAACTGTGGATATGTGCAGACTCACACTGACCTGTCACAGGCTCCACACCTTGCCTTTGTGTGAATAAATAATAAATGTAACAAATTTTGGTGACTGGGCTATTTCTGTACCTATTTCCTTTACGACCCACGGAAGAGATACATTTGGTGCCCTGGGTATAGCAATTCCCACCAATATAATATAAATCCCACGGAAAACAGTAAAAATATGTCTTCCTTAATGTCCTTCCAAGGAAAAAACACACAACGCGCTGAGTTGCGTTGTTTTGAGAGGTTTTTTTAAAAGGTGTTTTTGTTTTGTTTTTTAAAGAGTGGTTGCTTTAAAGCTTTAACTTCCAGCTACTGATAGCTGAGAATAAATACAGCCTGTTTGCATATAAATTGCATTTGAGTTTAAAACCTTTTGATATCAGCCGGCAGTTTTGCACTGTTGTGCGATCCTTGCCAGCATTTAATATCCTCTTGTCTTTTCGGTGACCAAGCCGTGACCTTTCAAAATAAAAGTTGCGGATCGGAAGTCACTGGCTGAGAATTAGCGGTTGGTGTATTCCAGTTTACATAGAAATGTCCTCAGTTCGAAGATGGTTCATTCATCGGTCAAACCGTCCTTACTTCCTTTAATTGAATTAAGATGGGCAAATGAGAGATGTGTGCAGGGCAGAAAACCTTCTCCTGCGAGTCCCTGTGATCCCTTCCACGGTGTAAAACGAATCAGTCACAAACGTGTCAGGGCGTCTTCTGCACGGGCACGACTTGGGAGCGGGGAGCACTTCCCCAAAAAGTGGGAATTTGGGTGGAAAATGGCAGGATGTAAATTAGATTTCGCAATTGCGTGTAATCCGATATTTTTTTCCCCTCTTTTTGAGGAAGATAGATGGCTGTTACTTGCTTGTGTTTTATAGGTCGTTACATCTGCTGTAATCATTTTTATAACTTGGCCCTCTCGGAGCGTGTTCGTGGACCTTTTGTCTCATCAAACTGTAGCAGCAGCAGTAAGAAAAAAACCGGTTCTAGCTGTTCCCTTTAAAATGCGAGGCTCTGCGTGGCAGTCGACAGGAGTCTGAGATACACTCACATGCTGCTGTTCTGTTTTTCTGCATTTCCTGATCAGCTGGCTGTCAGGAATCCACCCTTTTCCACGCTCTGTGGTTTTTGTGCTCTTAGTGGCCTTTGCAGCAGGATTTCCTACTTGACAAGTTGCTTCAGATGGTCAGAACGAGCTGTTTCATCTCCGAGATGCTTAAACCTTCGTGACATTTCAGAGTTGGTGGTTTCCCCTTTGTTTTTTCCCCTCTGTGTTTCCACTTGAGCCGCAAAAGGAGTCCTGTGGACCTTTATACACTATATGCTTTTTAATTCAAAATAATTTACATCAGTTAAGAAAAATACGTGTGTGGTTTCAATATCTTCAGTAAAAGGTGCAAATTTCAGTCACAGAAATCCTTGTTCTGGTGTGTTTGAATGTATGTAAAATATGGTTGTATGTATTGAAAACTTCCTCGCTTTTTAATTCTAGTCTGGGTTAAAATTGAATTTACAGTAAGCTTAGAAACAAACTACTTAATTGAAAAAAACCAAGATAGTTGGGTTGTTTGAAGAGATGGTCTTAAAAGATGGTCTTTAAAGTTATGGTCTGCCTTTTTATCTTATTTTTATGCCAAGCATTTTGCTGCAGGGTTGCTTATTTGGTTTTTTTTAAAAGTTTGCTTTGGTTAACTTGTGGACAGCATGAAGAACAAGAGTTTTCACAGGACCCCACAGCCAGGGACCTTCAAAACCTGTATTTCCATCACGATCCACATGGTTTTTCACTTGGAAGCTTTTAGAAAACAGGCCGTGCTGCAGCAGATTTTCGTGGGTTTTTTCGGTATTGAAGGGAGTACCTTGGAAGGTAGAAAATCCAGCTGTGGTGTGATGCTGACGGCAAACCTCATCCACCAGCTGCCTCAGTTTCAGTTGGTTTCCCTACTGAAAGCTTTGTGTTTGTCCCACAAAAAAACAGACGCGGAGGAAAAGAAGAAAACCAGCCCAAATGACACGAGCACTTGCAAGAAGCTCTAAACACATTACCAACAGCTTTGGAGTTATTTATTGATGGGTTTGCCCACTGGCGGTGTAAAATGGGTGTCAGTTGTCATCACCAGTAACAATTTCAGCACATTGTGTTCCTTTTTTATTTACACCAGTGGCAACATGCTTATAAACACCGGCACCGGGGGCGGGTCAGGAGGTCAGAGCTCGGGGTTAAGAATGGAAGGGGTCATCAGCTATTAACCTAAGTTTAGCAGCAAATAGTGCAGCCCTGGACGGAGCGGGGCCTCAGCACCTTCCCGACTTAGTGGAACTGGTGTGTGTCTCCAAGAATTGGGCTGCGGGAGGTTTCGTGGGGTTTGTTTTTTTTTTTTTTTTGGGCAGGGTAAAAGCCTCTTGTGTTTTGTATCTATCTCTGTGTGTTTTTATGGGCTTCCTGATCTTTGCACCAAAGGCAAGCTACTCGTTTAGGGTTTAATTCCCTTCTGCTTGGAAGCAGGGGGAGTTTTCCATTGGCTTCGGCCGGAGCAGAGTCGGACTAATCCGACACGTCACAGAATAAAAGCCATTGGCAGCGGCCGTGCTTGAAGCCTCAGCTCGGGACTGATGGCGTAGAGGCTTGTTCTAAAACAAAAAAACCTGAAATTAGTCTTTCACATGCAGAAGTTTTCCACCTTTGCCAGGTTTTTTTTTTTTTTTTTTTGGAATTTGCAGACCCGGAATAACCCGAGCCGGGGGTTTGCAGCGGTGATGAGCAGTTCGGGTGAGCAGCCCGGCACGTTCAAAGGGACCTGCCTTTGAGAAAGTGCAGCCCTCTCAAAACACTTCCCCCGAAGGTGTTTCCAAACGAGCTCTGAGAGGGAAAACACGGGAGTGCTGCCCAAAAATATCCCGGGCTGTGATTGCGGAGGGTGGTCGTTAGTCCCTTGTTTATTCAGTGTAGGCGCTGCAGCCGCCAGGCTTCGAGGGAGCCGAGTGTTCCCTGAGGATCTCTCACCTCCTTGACTTTTATAGATGCTGTTGCTTTGAATGCTCTGAAGGCAAAGTAATTTTTTATTATGTACTTTGTTATCCTGTGTTTTCTGGGACCGTTGGGGGGGGTGTGGATGGTGGGTTAAAAATTCACCACGAGGAAAGGAGCGCGAGGCTTCACCTCTTCCACACGCAGCCCTGAAACCCGTCAGCGCCGGGAAAAGAGACAAAACTGTTCCCATTAACGTTCCCTGTATTTACAAGTGACACTGTGTTTGGAATCGTGTACAGCCCTCACCCTGCCTGCGCCGCGGGGCGCTCCGAGAGCGGCTGTACCTGTTTGAAATTCCCTCTGTTCCCGTCCTCTCCGTGCGTCTGACACTGCCGCGTTTCCCCCGTGCCCGCTCTGCCAGGCAACCCCTGCTGCAGCACCAGAAAACCCTCTTTAGAAAGCCTTAAAGAAAGCTGGAAATTCACGGTTGCAGTGAAACACGAGCTTAGTGTTTCCGAAGGTACCTTGTGGATTTGAATACGCAGATCTAATGAATTTTAATGGGAATAAGCTTTGAATTATGTAAAATATAGTAAGATGTTCAGCTTGAACCAAACTAAAATAATCTTCTGAAGTAACATTTTAATACACAATTTATCTAACATAGATAATTTATACAGGTTTCTTCCAACCCCAAGTCATGTTCTGGGAGGCAGCACTTCTGCCAAAAAGCTTTTTTATTCATATAGAATCAGGGGGGTTTTGAATTACACACACACACACACAAAAAAAAGTTGTCTAAAGCTGCCTTTAAATTCCCCCAGTCCTGTTGTTTGGATGTTCAGAATTTGGTTTGTAAATAAAACTTGCAGCCTGCCTCTACCAGAGCTTTTTGCTCATCCATGAAAATGTCTGGAGTGTGATAGTCCTAAAAGAAGGATTTAGTTCCTCGGCTGATACGTGCGAGATAGCACTTATTGAAAGCAGGGGGCTGCATTATTTATAGACATAATATTTGCATAATACATGAAAGTAGAAAAAAATATTTTTTCCCCCCTTTTTGTTCTGCGGGGTGGCCTCCAAGTCCATCCTTTCCCCATGAAATGAGGGAGCGAGGGGTGAGCGGGACGGGACAGCCCCGGGCTCGGGGTTTAGTGGAATCGCTCACTCGTTACTCCCGTGATTTTTTTATGGAAACCTTTTCCCAGGCAAACGTCCGTGTTTTCAGCGCGTAACCTGCGGGGGGGAATTACAAAACCTCGGCGTGGGGTTGTGTAACAGGCCTACGTGTCTGGACTGATGCAATGTGTGCACACCAATGGTGTTACTATTAATTTTCCGAACCAAATCCTGTGCGAGGAGCCAGATGGCTTGGGAGCGTCTTGTCATCCCAACCACTGCAAACACATCTAGCCAGGAAAAAAAGAAGATTGAACTGTGATTTCACAGATTTTGCATTAGTTAATCTGGGATAGAGAGGCTTCAAAGATCCCATCAGTTAATTCTCTCAGCACTTGCGGAAATTTCTGGCACATTGTGCTAAAGCTGGTCTGAAATCCAAGCGGAGAATCCCGGCCTTAAAGAAGCTGATCTCCAACATGTGCCCAAATTAAAAAAAAGAAGAAAAGAGAGATAAAATAACCCATCCCTTGTGCAGAATTGGATTGAATCTAATGTTTGAGAAAACACTTTGAATACTTTCAATATTATCCGAAGTAGTTGGGGCCTGTAATCAGTTTCAGTCCAAAGGCTTCTACAAAGTGTTTGCTAAATTCAAATATTTCTAATCATACAAATGATAAAGGGTTTTTTTTTTCCTTTTGGCTGGCTGTAATGCCACTTTCACCTTTGCAAACAGACCTACTAAATAATAATCACTTGCAATCTGTGAATTTCCCTCCCCTTATCAATTATTAAGTATCATAAACCTTCTGTTTGGATAATCTTGGCACCACTTTAAGCGTTAACAGTAAATTTATTTTTAATTAAATCTGTGCATTGAGAATAAAATGAGGCTCTTCTGCATACTAAACAGAACACATGTGCCACCTCGACTTATTATCAAAAAATCTGATAATGCTTATGAAAGTTGTAAGGGCTGGATGGAGTTCATTGTCTGTGTCCCATTTAACTTCAGCAGTGCTGGTTGGTGAGGTACCAGCCAAGGTGAGCGGCTGCTGGTGCTTCAGAAAGGTTTGCTGGGAGAATCCCCCTTTCCCAGAGCATTTCTTTACTGCAGTTCAAACCCGTTTTGTTCCAGCAAAGCCACAGGTGACCGGGATGTGCGCCGTACGCAGAGCAGCGCTTTGGGAGACACACACGGGGGTTCTCCTGCTCAGATGCACTTGATGTGCGAGTTTGAAATCACTAGAGTAGGTGTTATGATTTAGTAGCAGCAGTGGTATTAGTTAGTATCAGTGTAGCTGATTATTTAGCTGCAGTTCTTTTTGAGCCCTCCAGTGAAGATCCATCAGCTCGCGGTTCCGCGGGAGGAAAACCAAGTCTACGAAAACAGCCCAGGAATGTTTTGACAGTTCAGCTCAGGAAACTTTCTGCTCCCAAACAGAAGGGCGAAAAGGCCTTTTTTTCCCTGTGTGTTTTCCTTAACCTTTTCTGTTAAACTCGCGCAGGGTCCGAAATCACTGAGCGCTTCTGCCGGGGACAGGAAGGCTCCGGCCGGCGCTGGGAATCTCATCATTTATTTTTCCTGAGCCCTTGCAGCTTCCAGCTCGGGGCTGTGTGACTTCAGCCCGGAGGGAAGCGGCGGGGCAGCACTGGGCACCCATTGTCCTGCCGGGGGGGGAGCGCGTGGGGCCGCCGGCAGGGCGTGGAGCGCCGGCTCCCGAAATGAAAACCATGCCCCAGCCGGGCCCAGAGCGGGGTCAGCAGCTGGCAAAAGGATATGGCAATCATTTATATAAATATGCTTTCTCAAGCCCGCAAAAACAAAAAACCCAAAGCCAACAGCTGGGAAGGGTTGGAAGTAGCCCCAAGGCTGGTTAGTTCCCTTCCAGATGGGGAGGTTAGAGCGGGGCTAGCCAGGCTGCTCCACATAGACTTCCGATTCGCATTAGGAATAAAGAGAGTGGAGGGAAGGAAAGAGGAAGAAAAGCTACAAGCATGACTGCTCTGTTTTTCACCTAACTTAATCAAATAAGTGAGGAGTTTCCGAGGCGGAAGGCTCGCATTTATTGGTATTCACGCTCGGTTTTGTGTGTTTATCACGGTGTCTGATACACTCCTTAACTCTTGGAAAGGGAAGCAGATATATTCCACAGGATAGTTTATGTGCAATGTCATGGTCATTTGTAGGCAGATTGAAGAATCATGTGAAGGTTTATGCTCACTTCGTGTCTTCTGAGCGTTCGTAGAGTCGGATCCAATGGAAGGAGAGACAAAGAAGTTGCTGGTTGTGTCTCTTTGAGTTCTAACAAGCAGATGCATTTTGTTTTTCATACCATTTCTTTTACTCCGAGTGCGCTCTTAGCACAGGCAAGTCAAAACGGAAACTTGGGCAGCCGTAAGCCATTAAATATTCTTTCCTTCAGCATCCTTGCCATCCACATGGTGATGTCAGGGAAGTTCTTCCACGGTTGCTAATGGTGTTTTGTGATCATTAGTGTTATTTTGATTCCTGCCATCCTGGCCAGTGGTGTCAGCTCTTTGGCAATCATGGAGTCATCACTTGAGCATTAAAGTTAAAAACTGGGATTTCACCCCTTCTTCATACCTGGGGAGAGGATTTCTGTCCTTTCTGCTGCACATAAAATCCCTCACGCCTGGCTAAAGCTCTGTTTTCCATTTGCAGTGGGTCGTGGGTGTCCCCACACCTCTCAGCGTTTGGAAACCAATTTATGGTCGCACAAATTCATCTTTTGGTTCTGTCACAGTCATTTGCAGGGAGGCTAAAAATGCTCCTGGGTAGCTGGTCAGCACTGAGCTCTCCTAACAGTGAAATCACAGCTGCGTTGCAGGGGAGAGGTTTTTCAACCTCTGGACGTTCAAACAAAGCTTACAGTTGGAAATAAGAAGTAAAGCTTGTGTTGGCTGCGTGTATATATTCGTGTAGGTGATATTAATCTTCTGAATTGGATCTTATCTCTTTTCCTCTTGGAAAAGACCAGTGAAACAGGGTAATTTAAAACTACCTGGACACATCCTTCCACCTTACTGCTGGGCCCTGCAGTCATAACCTCCTGACCTCGGAGGTTACGGGTCTAGTGCTTTTTATCCGCCCTGATTTCGCAGTATCTGCCCACTTCCTCCCCACACTGGAGCCTTGTTATATAAGGAAATTGGAAACACCAACCAGCCTGTGCAGGGCCAGCAATCTCCTCCAGAGATAAGGGCGGCCCCGGCGCTGGGGCAGGAGGGCTGGTTTTAAATAGAAGTGTGTGCCCAGGGTATTTGGGAAGTCGAAGTGGCTTTGCAGGGTCATATTAGGAGGGCGTTTACTGAAGAAGGGGATCTAAATTTTTACTCGGATCCAGTCGTTTCGACTTCTCTTTAATGAAAAGTACACCTTGAGACTTTTCCAGCTTGAAAGAGCGCGTGTAAAAATCAGGATATAAAAAGCAGGATACTTTAGAGAGGTTCCAGCTCCATAAACAGTTGACAGGAGGGTTGATGGACATATTAATAAACCCCATTCAGTTGCTAGCTGAATTTTTCCTCCTAACTCTTGTCTTTCTGAGATGGGGTTTTGAGGACCAGGTGTCGGGAGTTACTGTCAGAGGTGGACGGTTGAGCCGAGCTCCAGCACTGGAGGGAGAGACAGAACAGGGTAATGCCAAAGCCAGGCAGTCTCATTTCTTCTAAAGACTTTTTTGCTAGACTTCTGCCTTGACAGAGGTCATTTTCCAAAGTGCCAGCTTGCTTAGTTTCTGTGAAACAGGACTCAGCAAAATAAAGAGCACTGGACGGGCTCTGCGTAGTCTGGATGGGACAAGGAGTTTAAAGCAGTAGATGGAGACGGTGTATCAAGTTAAAAAACTGGGACATGCATTGCACTGAGACTCCAAAGTAGTCATTAGGACATTTGCATTAAAGGATGCCTGTGTTCACAAAACAATAAGTCGATAAAAATTAAAGAGGTGTATAAAGCTTAGTATGTGTAGGAATGATGCTGAAAGGTGGCAGTTTGCTGCTGGAAACCCTCACAAATAACAGTGGTTGGATCAACAGTGACAAAACTGTTGTAAATTAGTTTCTTTGCAGCGTTTGGTATAAGCAAAAAGCAGAGTGAGAGAAAATTTAAAGCGTTTCAAGTGTATTTCATGAAGTGACTGGTAGGAAGCGTCCGAGACCGGTGGGATGTGCTTGCATAATTTCAAGTCCGGAATCCCGGTCAAACCAACTTCTCTTTCAGGGCACACAGCCTACCTTACAGAACCTAAAAAAGCCCGTTTGTCTTTCCCCCCGTGACAAACGTGGCGCTCAGAGCGGCGAGCAGGGAAACGTTTCCCTGAGGCCGAGCCGAGGGGAACGCGGAGCTGGGATGAGAAGGGCGCGATCTGCGGGCTTCTCCTCGAGGAACAAGCCTCCATCTGTAACGGCAGCGCTTCCCGGGAATGGCTGAGCTCCACCAGGCCCTTCTGAAGCGTCTTTCGGGGCGGCTTTAGCTCCGCTGGCAACAAATAACCAAATTCCCGTTCCTGCAGGCTGAGACGGGGCAGTTGGGATAGGCCCTGAATGTCTTGGAGACACGGGAGGCACAAGAACGCCTTGGATGCAGAAGTGGAAGGAAGGGTTGTGTGTTAAACATGAGGTGGCAAAATAATATTAGGCTGCCAGGGCTTTCCTTGGCAGTTTCAGTAATAAAATAGTACATGTGTTGTCTGTTAATTAATATCTCTGGTACTTGGAGCACAATTCTGGAGCACATAAGATGGATTAAGGGAGGTAAAATTTAACTTATGTACTGGCAGCTTAAAACATATTGTTGATTTAATCTCATTGAACTGCTCAACTGATCCATAGAACTGAACAGAACCTGAACAGGAAGGGCCAGAGCAAGAAGAAAAGGCTGGAAAACAAACGCTGCGGTAGCAGACATGCCGAAAGCTTCGTGGAATGAGCAAAGAAGAAGAATTCATAAAATGAAACAGTAATTCCTTTCCAGAAGATTAACCAAATGGAAATGCTCAGCACACAGGACTGGTTAATTAATAGTCAGGTCCATCAGTTCCCTGTAGGATTTTCCATTTAAGAGAGAGTCTCTCATCTTAAAACAGAGCCAGGTGAAATCACTGAAGTTGCACTACTGTGGCTTAATTATTTTAAGTCACACTCAGGTTTATGTAGTACTAAACTAACCTCTGGTCTTAGTGTTCTCCAGTTATTTGCCTTTAGGATAAATGTCCTCTTCCTCCCTTTGCACTGATTGGAGAGTTCTTGTTAAATACCCTACAGAAACTCTTGTTTCTGTAATTGTAGTGTCAGAAGAATTAGTGCCTTGCCATGTCATATACACACAGTTGGCCTCAGTTTTTATTATTTGGTGTTAACTTACTTGATCCTTGCAAGTCCCCTATAAATGTGACTTCACTCCTTAATTATTCTTTAGTGCTTCTCTGGATGAAATTTACACTGTGAATATTTTTCCTTACTAGTCATCTTTGGGTTTGAAGCAGCGAGACCAGCGAAAATAATAACTTCAGTGCAGCTTAAAGTCGCTTCCTTCCTTCTTTTTCCTTGACCCCGAGCTCGAAATGCCCACCTGCCCTGGAGCCTGCTGGCAAAGCAGGGCTCGCTTTCAGTGGTAGCCCAGTGGCCCTCGGTGGTGGCCCACCCGTGGCTCGGAGCAGGACCTGAAGGGCATTTAAAGGCAGTTTGAGTTTCACTTGCAGAGTTTCGATCTTTAGCTGTTGAGCAACCCCCCCCCAAACCACGCAAAAATCACATTAGGGCCACAGGGTCTGGTTGGGTCAGTGATGAGGAGAACTGTTTTAACCCCGCTGTGAGTTTGTGCAAAACATGTTGAGTTTGGATTCAGGGGGCACTTGAACTGAAACTTTTGCTTTATAAAAAAAAGAGAGAGTGACATAAAAAGAGATGATTTATAGTATAAAGCAGGAAATAATGTTAAAGAAAAAACTGCCCCCCCTCCCAATTGAATATTTATTCCTGCTTTTTTCTCCAGTATGAAGCAAGAAGACATTTAACTTTGCTATTAAACTTCAGTGGCCTCGTGCTGGAGTTCGTACCTACATTTAACAGGCGCTGGGCAAATTATTCCTTATTTAATCTCTTCCCTACCAACTACAGTGTCCCTTTTCTGCCACCTAAAGGAAGGAGAAGTGCCCCCATGGGCTCTTCCCAAAAAGCAAAAACTGCTTTCATCCCTGCAGACCCAAGTTCTTCCTCCCCAACTCCTCATCCTGTGGTCTCATAACGTGGCGAACAGAGGAACAGGACACTCGAAAAGCCCCTCGTGAGCTGTCGTTTAAACCCCAGCATTTCCATAGGGGTGTGATGTATAAGAAATTTGGAAGGTGGGGTTGGTTTTTTTTTTTTCCCCTCATGGTTGTCCAGCCTATAGGCCCCAGTCCAGCAGAGCACTTAAATCCATGCTTAACTTCAACCATGTGAGGAGTTGGAGTCAAGTGTGTGCTTAAGTGCTTCCTTTGCGTCCCCTGCCAGCGCCGTGACGTGGGGTTTGGGTCCTGCGGTAGCAGGTGAGTCACTTGATAAATCTCTCCGTGCCCTGAAGTGATTTCGGGACAACTTTTCTACTTGAAATAACCATTCCTGGGTTGTTGGTTTGGGTTTGTTGTTTTTTTTTTTTTTTGGCATCAGATGAATTGCACTGTTCACACAGGGGTTTGTAGTGTCTGTATTTAAAGGTGTATAATTCACCTTCTGGCCGTGCCACTCCTGGGAGAGGTCAGATTTTTGGAGGTTGTTCCTGCCTGTGAATTTGGAGCAGCAATTTAAAGCTCCATCCCTGAGAGGAAAGGTATCAATCAGTAGGGAAATGCTTCCACTGCAAGCAGAGTTCCCCGATGCTCTCCTGGCTCTGATGAGGACAGGACCAAGTGCTGGAGTTCCTGGACGGACGAGCGTGTCCCCCTGGCAGGGCAGCTCAGTTTGCAGTCCCGCACCTCTTCCCTACCTTCCAGGGGATTTATTTCATTCTTTAAACGAAATTTGGGACGTGGGGAGCGAGGAGCCCGTGTGGTGCATCCGCCCTTTCACAGCTGGGCTTTTGGCAGAGCGTCCCTCCCGCTGTTAAACGCGGTGACCTCGCTGCCTGTGATTTACTAACTTTTACAAACATTTCCTCGCTCCGTGAGGTTTGATATGTTCTCCATCCTCAACAGCTCAACAGAGCCACTCGGCCGCCCAGCCAAACCTGCCTTTGTTTACGGCTTTGCCGGAAATTTTCGTGGCGGGGGGGGATAAAAAAAAAAAAAAAACAAACCAAAAAACTTTCTCCTTTTCCAGTGTTTTATTTTTAAGTCAACACTTTCTGTGGTTTATTTGTGCAAAGCAACGTTCGGGTACAAGGTATTGCACCGTGTCCAAGTGGGAATTGCTGCCTTTCTAAAAATAAATGGGGGGGTCATGTGAACCAGTGCAGAAAAATCTGAAGATACCAAATATTACAGGACCTTTACATTTGGTGGTTCTTTTTTTTCCATAATATTCCGGGCCTGGATTTTTCTGAACTTTTTTTTCCCACATCAGTTTCTATAATAGACCATAACGTAAAATGATGAAACACAGGAAGGAATCTTCTTTTAAACAAAATTATCAGTGTTAAAAATAACAGCCCTATTTTCCCTCAGTGTGCTTTTTTTTTTTTTCTTATAAGGGCTTTATTTAGTACTCTTGCCATTAGATATAGCCAGAGAGTCCGATGATATTTAAGCAGCGTTTTATTTCATTAAAGCTTAATTTTCCTAAATGCTAATTTGCCTCGTGTGCCTTAAAAATCCCATAGATTTAATTTCATATTTTGGGCAGGGAACTTGAAACTTGGGGCTCTTTGGAGGAGGAAATCAGGCAGCTGTGCCTGTTCTTTGCATTGAAACTTAGCAGAAATTAAAATTAGAATGGGATGGGAATGTTTTCCTTGCGTGTTTTCGCAGTGGAGATATGTTTCATGGAAATGGCCTTGTTTTGATGACAGTTTCTCAGGGTCAGGGTGGAATTTCTGGGGTGAAAGAGGAGACAAGAATAACCTGGGCTCCTTGGAGAGGGGCGTGTGGGGCTCCTCATGCCCAGGTATCCGGTGCTGCCAGGAGTGGGATTTTCTCTCCCTTCTCTCTTTCCTTCTTAAAAATACATTTATTTTTTGTATTTTGTATTTATTGTTTCCCTTGAAAATGCTGCCAGTTTCAGCAGCAGGGGAGACATCCTGGCCTACGGGAAGTCCCTTCCAGTGTTCTTTATTCCGAAATAATCACTTGTCTGTGATATTTCGGAGTGCAGAAATAAAATTAGCTGGTTTATTGAACTCCTTGTTGGAAATTGGCAATTGATGATACAAGAGGTAAAGAAATTTAGAGAAGGTCGTGCCTTCTATTAGGTGTGCGGGTCACTCAGGACTGGGTATCGGATTTAAATCAGTTTCCAAATGACAAAGCTATTCCTGGTTTTGTTTTCAGTCCTGCTCAGTCTGGTCTTGGAGCTGGATCCCACTGAATGTGTATTTTCAGGCCTTTCTGAGCAATGAATATTTTCCTTGGGTGTTACAGACTGACAGAGGAAAATTTCAATGACCTACAAAGGTGTTGACACTGAACTCCTGCACGAGAGGAATGGATATTGTCAAAATACCTCCGTGATCTGGTTGTGTTTCCATCCCGTGGCTATATTACATTTATTGCATTTTTAATCCTGTGAAATACAAGTGAATTAGAATTCTAAATCTTCCTTTTAAATGCATTAGATTATTAATGCTGTTAAAGGAAATACCCACAAATGGAATTATTTCTGGAGGGTTTGTTTGCTTGTTTTAATCACTCAGAATCGCTCAGGCATTCGAAGGGAATTTCTGTGCCAGGGTACCAAGTCAAAGCGAGAGACAGAACCTTCACCAAAGGAAAACAACCTTGAGATACTGAGGGAAAATACTTTAAAAACACTTTGTGTCTAGGAGTTATAATTATTCATTGAATGTTTGTTATTTAATGCCGGTGTTATAATGAAAGCTGGAAAGAGAGGAGTTGGAATACGGAATTAAATGAGTATTTAATTAATGTGAATTAAGTGAATACAAGTAAATGAACATTTGCTTCAGTTTCCTTACATATATGGGATGGAAAAAAAAAATAAAAGAAGGAAAAAAAGAGTCCTGTTGAGTGGTTACAGCCCCGCAGAGGCTCAGGCTGCTGGAGCAGGGCAGTCCTGCATCCCGCTCCGGGAAAAACCCATTTCCCCTTTCAGTTTGGTGTGAAAAATTGAATAATAAGTGACTGTTAACGCAGCACGTGCTCAGAAAAGTGGTTTAGAAGGGGGTGAAAGTGGGAAATGTGGAGTGTGGGGTTGGTGTGCCCGAGGATCAGGAGCTGCGACCCCGTGGTCAGCTCGTGATCCGGAACGTTGCGTGTGACTCCGGGGGGACCGTGGGCAGGGCCGTCACAGGAACAAGCCTTCACTCAAATTCTTGAGGGTATTTGATGAACTGCCAAGTCTCCTGGTTTGTGCCTGCCCTCTCAGCAGGAAGTATCCCTACATTTTAATCTCGCGTTGCCATTCTCGTCCTGGTTTGATTGCAGGTGAAATTACTGTGGTGCAGACAGGGAGCACTTGAACAGATTCACCGATGGAGCTGATGCTCTTTTTTTGTCTTCTCAGGATCTGCTGGTTTTTTTTTTTTTTTCCTCTCTCTGAACCTGCTTTTAGGATATCCTTGTGCAGCTTGGCAGCTGTGTGACCTCATGCCAGCACGAGCGGGGTGGACAAACGGGCACAAGGGCATCGCATGCCTTGGCTGTGCCTGAGTTTAAATCCACAGTTCTGGAGATGTTCATCATCCCAGAAATAAGGAGAACAAGCAGCATGCTTGGCCCAAAGAAATTATCGATTAATGTCTTCTTATAAAGCAGGTGGCCACATATCAAGAAACCAGGTGCGAGGCCTGACCGGGGGTGTGTTTCGGAAGCAATTTGGGATGAATCCTGGTGGGAAAGAGAAAGTGCTGTACTCGCTTGTCCCTTGGTGTTGAGCACACACAGCCCTGGCTGCAGCCAGTTCACCACTCTGTCCACATCCTTGTGGTTCCAGGGGACGATATAAGTAGAGTGGAGTGGTTTTGTTGCTATGGGAAAAGTGCTAAAAAAGGCTGGATCTCTTGTAGGGCTCAGATCCTTTGGGCATTTAATGTACAGTTTCTGCTAAGGACACTCAGAATTTATACCTCTGATTCCAAATTGCTTAAATGTTGAAACATATGGTCTTGTGTGCTGTTCACTAGGAAACAACTGGCTGTATCCAAGCTGCCAAATTCAAATAAACTCGGGCTGTAGGAAAGGGGGGAACCTGCAGCAGCTCAGAGGAACTTTAAAAAAGGGGGGTTGACTGAAAAGCCAACCTGACATGCAGAAAAATGCTAATTGAGCTAGCGCCATATATCGGTAACAGATAATTAAATGTTAATAGCTGAGAAGTTTTTCAATTAAAAATGAACTGTTTGTGTCCTCCTGGTTTCTTCAGGGGGCCAGGTTCGTGTCGCTGGCGTTTGGTGCGCTCCCTGCTACAGTAATCATTTTAATAAAATGCAATTATCTGCATAATTAATTTCTTTGACTGCTCTGCCGTGTCCTTCCCTTGCAGAGGCCAGAATGTCAAAGATCAAGTAGACTGGAGAAAATAAAAAATTCACATTGTGAAAGGGATATAAAAAATACTTGGAATTTCAATGCATTGGCTTCTATTTATCTCAAATGTCAAGGGCAGTGTAAAATGTATTTTTAAAATGTGTTTTTGTATGGTTTGAGCCCATTCTTGGCGTAGTTGCGAATCTAGAGGGGCCATTGTTCTTTGAGAGAGTTTGAGGGGGTTTCTTTGTACAAAGTGACAAAAAGAAGACTTGGAGTACTGGGCTGCCATTGTTCCTGTGCGGCGCTGTAAAATTTGATTTGAAATTAGGACCTCGGGGCAAGCTCTTCAATAGCCAGTTTTTATTTTCTGCCAGCATTTTAATCACTCTTGGGCTTAAAGTGGATGACCAACATAATGCCTCTATGTTTAATAGAACAGTTCATATCTTGAAGGCCAGTTAACTGAATTCAGGGATCTGTCATCTGCCCAACATTAGTCTTTTCTGTTTCCTGTCTATTTATGAAGATAGCTCTCCACTCCAGCCAGCTCTCAAAGAAGAGCAACTCTTTCTTTCTTTCTCTTTCCCTTTTTTTTTTTTTTCCTTCCCCCCCCCACCCTCTGAATTTGCCCAGTGCTCTGACATCTCTCTCAGTGAGCTCTTAAAGGAGCCCGAGCGCGGCAGCGTCGCCGGTGTCACCAGATGGGGCCGGGAGGGAGGGGACAGATGGGAGAGTCAGTGAAACAGGAGATCCCAAGTGAAACGGGATGACGGGAAGGGAAAAGTGGTACGTTGGCCTAAGCCTCGCTCACCTCGTTGGGATTCCCGGTGCGGGGACGTGTGGGTAGGGGAATGAGGAAAACCGGGGCAAAAGTACGGGATTGAAGGAGCTGGTGTGCGAGTGACGTCGCGCTCAGAGCAAGGGTGGAACTGCAGCGTGTTTTGGTCCAGTTGCAAAGGGGGTTGTTCAGGGTGTTTGGGTAATTTGAACCCTCTGGGTGGGTCCATCCTGGGAACTCGTGCTGGTGTGTGCTGGGGAGGTGCCAGGCTTGTGGGCTGGCTCTTGGCAGCACGTGCTGGAGCTCGGAGTGTTCCAGGGTCTGTGGGGAGCTGTCCCCTGGTGTCCCCTGCTTACACTGAGGGTCTCCCGCAGGAGAGGACTAAGCCAGAGCTGTTGTTCAGGTTTAAAGCTGCTCAGTAAATGTGAACCAGCAGATAGAAGGGTTTACTGGTTTAGAGTTGTCATTTCTCCAGCACTGCTCGACCTGCGGTCCTTGTACCCCAACAAATCCCGCCCCACACGTGCCCTCCTCTGAGCACGCTGTGGCAGCAGATCCTGCACAGGGAGGGGGGTCCTACCCCTCCTGTCCTCATCTGGGGTGTCACACAGGAGTTTGATGGGTGTCAAGGTGGTTATAAACACAGGTGACTTTCTAAAAGGCAGGTTGCGCTTTTCTTAAGAAGGCAGAAGGGTTGGAGTGGATGTTCCCTCAGTTTGGTTTGGGATTGCTGTCACGAGTGCTCAGTGTCACAGTGGTGGTACGTGTGATTAGGGAAGGGGCTTCAACCACGAGGCTGTTTCACACTGACCACTAACTGGTCATTAACTGGGAATGGCTTCTGATTGAGTTAAAACTGGGCAAAGCTGACACCAGCAGCCCGAAGTAAAAGGGAAAATTTTCATATCCCATTACTAATTGTGGCCTGTTACACATTACAGTTAATTCCTAGCAAGCTTCAGTTTGGGGTCAGTTTGCCAGAAATGAAGCAGATTTTGGTGTTTCAGTCATAATCATCTGATGCCTTTGTTGTCTTTATTTGTCCGTAATCAACAGAATCCTGCTTGTGTTCCACACTGTTCCTTGTGGATGCAGGAGAAGGGTGGCTCCCCAGGGCTGGGGATCTGGGAGAGGTTAATATATTCAGCAACATCAAGCAGAGCTTTTCATTCACGTTCAAATGGGGCTGTGTGGGTGGTTCCACAATGTGGGAAACGCTTTTCATTGAAGAATCTGAATATTTTGTAAGGAAGTGAATAGTTGCAAATAATCTTTTCTGTGACACTGAAATAAAGGACAAATGAGCTATTCTCAGAACATACTGAAGCGCTGTTGTCCTCGGTGATTTAACAGAGCTATACAGAAAAGAATATTCCAAACTTGACAGATTCATATCCTAATCTTTTGCTCCTTCATCAGGAGACTGTGGGGTCTGTGTGGCTGATACTGGTCTTAGCGGGTTTTCCAACCTCAGTGATGCTGCGATATAATGTAAGGGTGAAATTTTGCTCTCACTGTTTCCCTGAGGTGAAGGAGTTTGTCCCTGACTTACCTGCAGAACACGCTGTTTGTCTGCAGGGTCTGGGGGACACGGCCGGGAATTCCCGAGCCACGATCCACAGCCCTGCTTTTCCCACGTTCCCATCCGTGATCTCTGGCAGGGATGCCGCAGGGATGAAGTGGTGCTCTCCCTGCAGTCTGCACACATACAGCACTGCAGGAATTCCGGGCAGCTGCTGCACCCCCTGTGCTCTGTGTTCCCACATAACAAAACTTATAGCAAGTCCAGGGGATCTCCAAGGCAGGCCTGAGTAGGTCAGCGTTAGCCCCCACTAAACGTGATTAACTTTATCCATCTCCTGGTGTATTTCTTTCCAATCCACTCCAGTGCTTGATTTAATTTTCCCTTTATGTAAACTCCAAGGTTTAGCTTCATTAGAGTGATTGCAGGGATTCCCTGCACATGGCCGGCTGCTTCCCTGATCCCTCCGGGGCTTTCCTGCCAACCCCTCCGCTCTGCTGACGTGGGGGCAGAAGCGGAGAAGTCACCGACGGCGGGGCATGGAAGAGCTGGCAAGGGCAAGGTGCTCCGAGGGGGAAAGCTGGTAGGAGTTCTCCTCGGGGAAAAATGAGCAGCAGGTTAGATCAGGTGGGGAGGAGAGAAGCCGGCCCTGGAATTCCAGCCCTGGTGGAATCTCAGCTGGGATCCAGACTGGGTGAGGTCTGTGCCTGTTTTCCTGAGTATCATGTGGATCAGGTGATCAGTAGATATTATTTTTCTTTTTTTTTTTTTTTTAATTATTAGAAACTAGTTGTAAAATTATTTTGGAGAGATTTTTGTAAATTAGAGTAGTGCCCTTATTCTGAATTACCCAATTCTGAATTGTCTGTCCCCAGAACAGTACCTTGTGCTACACGAGCCTTTATTTGTTCTTACCTTCTCTAACAAGTTCAAAACCCAGCCACAATTGTTTTCAAGCTTTAGGAGGTTAATATTGTATAGACCATTTTAAACTCATTTTCTTACCAAAAAAAAAAAAAAAGGGACTTCTGGCTTTTTCCACAGTATTAGATCTATCATATCAGAGTACTTTATTGAATATTTTATTGACCGTCTGCTTGCCCTATGCTAACCTGCCTGACATCCGAAGTTTCTCTCTCTCTGGAGATGCCATGTCAGTTCCCATTAAGCAGCTGAGCGTGCATCTCCCCTTCGTGTTTCCTGTGGATAAACTGCAGCCCAGCAGGAGGACACGGGGCCCTGGTGCATCACGGGGGCGTCCGGCTCTGGCTCGGGGTGGATTTAAGGTGGGCCGGGCCAGGGTGGGCTCTCCAGCACGAGGCTCTGCCCCCCTGGGCCTCGCATCAGCGTTTTGGATGGTTCTGCTTTGCTCGAACGTAAAGGTATTGAAGGGGAAAATTTCTTCCCCTGGCAAGTTAATTACTTGACTTCTCATAGAAGGAAGGCTTGGAGCAAAAGGGAAGAGGGAAATACATCATCTGCTTAAATCAGGCAGGAACGCGGGGTTGATGTGCCGAGCTGCTGCAGTTACAAGGGCATTTTAATTGTCTTCATTTTCCAAAATTTGATATCTGTTATTAATGTTTAATTTTGCTTTCTGTGCAGCTTTTTTTTTTTTTTAAATGGGATGATATTTAAGTTCTCTATTTTCTTTCTTAAAAAAAAAAAAAAAAAAAACCAGAAAAAAAAGGATGTTTTGTCACTGTGGGGTTTTATGGCCATAGAAACACTTTGCTTGCTGGGCAAGAGTCTGCTGGGCATCGGTTTGAGAGCTCTGCTGCCCTGTCAATAATGTGCCCATGGGTTTTTTTGCTGTGCTGTGTGACATTTGCTAAATAATTTGAAGTTGAAGGAGGTATAAATCTTTCATAATTCCTTAGCTGACGTGGTTGAAATAATGGACAGTGTCATTATGGGCTCTCCTTCGTACGCAATGATTGTTTGACAGACATTGTGGCGTCTCTGAGCAAGCATCCAGGGGAAGGGAAAAACAGGATTTTCCTCAAAGCCATGAAATATTATAGGCCGCCTTTCGTGGTGTGTTGTTTTAAAATTCTTTTTTGAACAGAATCTCAAAATATTTAGAAAATTTGCTTTCCTTGGAGGAATAAGAATTCACACAACAGGACGACTCTACCTGAGCTCTGCTGTTCTTAGAAAGCTCTCAGAGAAACAAGCAGAGGTGGGAGGACAGACTGTTATGTTGAGTTTCTAAGCGTGTTTTCGTTGTGGGGGAGTTGAAGAGGTGAGCAGAGTTGGTTCAGATTCTATCGCTGTGACTGCCCCGCCCGACAGAGCCGTGTCGGCAGCGGCTCCAACACAAAATGCAATAAGAAAGGGAGGAAATCTAATTGTTTCATTGTGGTTATGGAAATCCGTGGAGAAGGGGGTCCGTGGGGCGCAGGCCTTGGGACATGGGTGGGTTAGGCAGATCTGGCTTTTTAGTGCCTTTCCTTCCAAACTTGGTGTCAGATGTTGTAAGTTAATTTATTTTCCCATTAGTTCTTGCTAATGATAATAAAACTTCTTTTAAAAGCTTTCCTAATTAATGACCTTCTTGCTCCCAAACAAAACCTGTATTGTCTCGGAGAAGTGCCCGAGTATTTTAAAAACAACGGGCTGTTGGTAGGTTTTATTGCCTCATGAATTTAGGGTCAACACACCTATTATTTGCCAGAGTTAATTTGTGCTGGGTTATTGACTGTCAGGTTGTTGGGGATACCTGACTCTTGTGAAAGTTACACTCATCTCAAATGGTTGTAATTTTATTCCTCGTGCTGTGGTGCCACAATATTTAGCTAATAAAAGAAGGGGAACAGTTGTACAAAGGCAGGTATTTAACTGAGAGCAGGGAGTAAAGGCTGTCATTGCTCTTGATACTCCCTCTTTCTAACCCTGAATGGTTTTAGCTTTCCTTCAGATAAAGGAGAGGGGGGAAGAGACAACTTCATAACAGTAAAAATGTGCAAGATGCTTAGGATTTGTAAAAGTGCCTGATTAGGCTTTGAGGATACCCCCTTGTCCCAGGGGAAGCTTGGCCGGTTGACACGGGCTCAGCAGCACCAAAACAACCCGCTCCCCAAAGACAGGTGGGAGAGCTTAGTTTTACACGTAACTTTGCATGTCAGGGTGAAAATACACCCCTTGCGCTCTCCAAACTGGAAGCACAACAGATAGTAAAGCTAGCAGCTGGTTTGAAAATTCCCTAGGAAGCTGTCCCTCCTGTGCCTGCAACTCAGAATTAAACTGCAGTCCCGTGGAATCGTTGCTCCTGGTTTTCCATCCCAAATCTGAGCCATATTGTCCTCCTGGGGTAAAAACCAGAGGGCTCTTCCTATGAACCAGCCTTCAGATGTGCCATGCCAAGCCCGGGGGTCTTGCCATCCGAACTTCAGTGGATAAGAATCCGAATTAGCACCAGCAAGTCGTGACCTGCAATGTGGGAGTTGGAAAATACCCATTTATTGTGCAGGATATACTGGGACGTCACGTGTTTCCCTATAGGAAATTCAGAAGAGTGGTGAGCTTGATCCTGTTGCCCCCCCAGTATTTCCCTGATCAGGTTTTTTTTTATATGCCCAAATATATTATTACTTTATATGCCCAATTATTACTTTGGGTGACAATAATGCATTTCTAGAAACGCCTTCTGCTTCATTCTGGGCTGGCAGAAACAATTAAAAACTATTCCTAAGCGTCTCTGCAGGTCCAGGGAGCACCTGAGAGAAGTTTGTTCTGAGACATTCAGCAGCACAGTCCCTTCCTTTTGAAAAGTAGGATATTGTGACCCCCAAACCCAGGACTGAGCAGTGCCAGTCTCATTCTTCGCCTCATCCCCAGCGAGCTCTGGTTTTTGGCCCTCTGCGGTGGATATTTATGGAGTGAAAAGGGGGAAGCGTCTGGTTTCGTGCACATCTAGGACTTTCCCTGCCTGCCACAGCGATCCCGAGGAGGTATCTGAGGAACTAAAGCATCCCTGATTCTCGTGCACTGAGCTGGAGGTGCACACGATCTCTGTCATAGTTGCTTTATAAATAACCACCCCAATCCTTCCTGAATTATTTTTACTACTTTTTAGTGGGTGTATAGCTTTTACAACTGGAAAACCAAAAGCTGGCTCTGTTCATTTTCTCATGAAATTGTGGCCAGAGCAGTAAATTCATAACTAAGCGCTTACTCATTGGCTACTCTATTATAAATAACTCTTCACCTTGGCCCTGTTTCTCCAGCCATTATTCACTGTGAGTAGTACTTACTCATGAGCACAGAGGAGCAGAGAAGTAGATGATTCGACTGTCATTACTCACAGTTTTAATACCCTGGCACATCAGGAGGTCTGTTTTCAAACGAGGCACTGCTCTCCTCAAGAAGTGGCAAATTTTCCTGCCTGGTAGGACTAAACTTGCAGAAACTACCCCGAGGAGTTGCCACTGGAAACCAATCAAAAATCAAAGCAGAGAACAGTGAGGAGAAACTACAGTGTGGGACATTTGGAAGGGCATACGCCTAAAAGTGGTGCTGTGGTTTATCCTTGGGTGAAGCTGAGGAGCAGCTCGGGAGCGCTGATGGGAGAGCCATCGCCTCATCCCTCCTGCTTCCTCCTTGCCATTCCACTGCCTTGCTCGCAAAGTGTAAATTAACTTACAGGTTCAAAGCTTTCGGGAAAGATGCCAGACCAGAGGTCATCTTTTCTGGGTGGTTTATTGGCTGGCCCGTGTTTGCCCACATCTCCAGTGTTTACCAGCCGAGGGAGTTTATGAAATTTTGATGTAGGAATTAGGTTGTTGCTCATCTTGTACCTTCTTGCTCATATTATTGACAGTACCAGTGAACTGCTTGAGGCAGACAGTATCTCAGTGATCACTGTGCTCCTTCAGCCCTCCACTGCTGACAACATCAGAAGTGTTTTAACAGGGTTTTAATGGGCAGCCTCTGTGGCTCCTTGGAGGGTTGCAAATAGCTGCCGTGAAAAACCTCTTCTGCCGCTCTGAGCTGACGTGCCCTCCTTTCCTGCCTTGCCTTCCCTTCCCCATCCAGCTGCTGCCCGTCTCGGAGGCTGCAGCGCTGTTGACGAGTCCTTCTGCTTTGGGCCTGGCACTGTGGAGGCTGTGAGAGTTCCTGCATCTTTTGGGGGGAGCCGTGAGGAGCAAACGACGCGGCCGCGAAGCCGCTGGGGAGGAGCGGAGCGATGAGCGGGGAACCCGAAACGCCTTCGCAAATCCCCCCCTTCTCCGCCAGCCCTTCCGAAGAGGAATCGTGCGACTGACACCAGCGCACAACAGGGAGCTCGCAACATGTTTTCCGTGATACCCAAGAATTTGGGAGAAAACAACTTTTATTTTTTTAGCTGAAAACAGAGCAGGGTGGAATAAATCGCTCCTTCTCGAGACAAAGCGTTGATTTTGATGGCAGCACTTTCTAGCTGACTGGTTGCCTTGCTCTGCTTGTTACCAGAAATGAGGCTCTGGGCACAGCTTTCTTTGGACTATGGAAAAGCTTTCTCCTCCCCATTTTGCTTAATATAACTATAATGTGCCCTTTATCACACTTCAACTTGAGTAATCCCAGTTTAGAAATAGTGCAGAAATACCCATGGGAAAAGAGCACGGGAAACGTACATTATAAAAAACATACAGGCCAAGCTCAAAAGATCCACTGACATGTAAATTTAATTAAAAAATTATAGGTTTTCAATGAGGGCTTGTGTCTTCAATTTACCACTTTCCATGACTTCTTCAGAAAAAGTGTTTCTTTTTTGCATTCTTGGTGGAAAACACGCTGAGGGCTATTACAGACTCCAAGAAGAGTCTCTATTCTGTGTCGCAGGGAAAAAATAAAATTACCCAAAATATGTACACTTGAAATAAGTAAGAAAAATATCCACTTTCCTGTTTTGCTTTATTTCTATCCTCTAACAAAAGTTAAACTTTCCAGTAACCAGCAGTGCATGAAAAAGCATGTCCTAACAGTGTGAATAAACTTCCTTTTGATTGCATGTGCACATTTGAGGGTATTTTAGTCCTTTCCATAAAATATGTGTGAGATTGGATAGAAATATTGGTGAGTGGGCAAGCAGAAGAAGAGCTGATGGCCAAAGGTAGAGGCTGGTTATAAAGAGGGCTCGTGATATAAAATATCACTGTTCTAAGAGGATTCTGGCTTCAAGAAGGGAATCCCAAAGTTCTGCTGGAAATTATGAGTTGTTCCATGTTTAAAGGGAGAAATCCCAGCAAGGGAATCCCACCTTCCTTGGTGTGATGTCCCAGGACCGAGAGCAGCCGGGGTTGTTGGCTGGGTAAATGTGCTGAATCCAGAGATTCTCCTCGATGTCCTCAGCCCCAAATCCTGAGTGAAAACAAAACTTGGAAAATAACTCTTGGCTGCTAAAACTTAAAAGGAAAATCTGCAGGTCTTTGGAACTCACCAGGAGTAACTGCTTTTCTTAACTCTGTTCTTCCATCCGCTCTCCTCTCAGCAAAGCCCATCGCGAGCTGAACCACTCAAATATCGGTGTCTTATAGAAGCTACTTCTGCCTAATACCCATTATTTCAGTTCTTAGTGCAGTGGCTTTTGTGGTGCTTTCTTAAGTCCAAAGCAGCTGCTTGAAGGACCAAATCTTTAGGTTGAGAGAGAGGAAAAACCCCCTTGTCCGTGGAATTTCAGCCCCCCAGTAAATGGAGAGCAGAGCTCTGACTTTCACACTTCTTTCTGCCTCCAAGCTTGTGGGTTCTGCTGCAAGTTGCAGCACCGAAAACCAACTGTGGTTTTTGTTTCTCTAACTTAATTAATAAAAACAATTCATCAGTAGCTGATGCCTTTCAGAGTGGTTTTTCCCTGAGTCAGCTTGCTGGAGAAGAGGTTCATTATAAATTACAATTAGCAAAACAAAAAGGAAATAGGCAGAATAAAGCTTCTGGTGTGGGGAACTTCTCTCAGCCTCGTTTGTTTGAGGACGCTTGTAGCCAAAATGCTGTATCTCGTTTATATACGTTGTTCAATGTACAAAATAAAATAAAAAAAATGTTAAAAGTGCTTTTTGAGCAAGAGCAGAACTTGCTTGGGGTTTATCTGTTTGAAGTTCCAGAGGTTATTATCAAGCCAGAAGTTGCTGGGATGTACTAACCTCGTATTTGGAGTCACAGAATATGGCAGTATTTGTTTGACAGCACTCTTGGAGTGGCAGAGCTTTATGCTCAGCTGTGTGTTCACGTGAAGCGTTTCAGACGGCAAACATTAAATTTATCTGTGCATAACAACATCCAGGCGAGGTGCTTGTGGACCTGAGGCTGCTGGAGGCTTTGGTGTACCTGGTGTGCCAGAGCCTCAGAGCCAGGAATTGAGAGCTGGAAGTCCTTCTCCCTCTGCACTGCTCCTTCTTCTCCCCCTTCTCCTCCTCTCCTCATCCTGCAGCACCAAGCGCCACGTCACGCGGTCAGATTGCGCTGCAGGATGATCCTGATCCATGTGCTGCTCCTTTCTGTCGGCTTGGATCCCGACTCGGGCAAATAAAAGGAGCCAGTGCTGGTTGAAGTTTATTATTATGCAGATTGTTTGTCACCTGTGCTGGTTCAGTTGCTGCTTTGAAGTTAGTCTTGCATTAGTGTTGTGCCTTAGGCAAGGTTGTTTGCTGCTTCGCTGTCCGTGTTATTTCACTTGCTTTTATGTTCACTCCTGTCTCGTAGTTTTGCTCTGCCAATTTGGATATCATTGTATGAAACTTGGGCTTTTGGTTCTGTCCTGTGACTTTTTCTCACAGGAGCCATCCTTTACCCTGCAAAAGGACACCTGGTGAATAAAAGGCGTTGGGTTGGCCTTGTTATTCCTGAGTTTCCCATGAACAAAAATGTGTTATCTTTAATCTCGTTTCTTAACACGTCGCAAACGGGATCTTGTAAACAAGATCCAAATCAATCAGAAATCAGAGTCACGTTCACTCAGAAGGGTTTCCCATGTAGTTATGGATCTTCTGGTTGGACTCAGTGACCCTGGAGGTCTTTTCCAACCTGAGTGATCCAGTGGCTCATCTGGGTGCACAGTGGGATGTCTGTAGGTATGTGAGGATCCAGGCAGGTTTGGACTGTGCAGGATCGATACAGAGAGATTGAAGGGGTGAACACACCAACTGCAGCTTTTCTTTAACGACATGGAACAGAAACCAGGATTGCACTGGTTATGTCACTACTTGAATTCTCTCTGTCTCTTTTCCTTTATTCCCAAATCAGTTTTTATCCCACATGCCTGGGGACAGGGAAGGGGCAATTCCTCACTTCAGGGCTGAAAAGTTTCCTTAAAAATAGACTCTGTGTGTAACTCTACAGGTAAATTCACCACAAATAATTGCTGAAATTTCCTTATGTAGCATGTGCTTTTTCAGCACATGAAGCAAATGTGAGCTGCAGGGGCTTAATTAAAAAACAAAAAAAAAGAAAAAAAAAGGGAAAATAAAATATTCTTGTGTTTCCCTGTGAAGGCTTGTGCTTTAGGAGTGAAACTGCCAGGCTGTCCTGGGCACAGCACCCACCACCCCGGTACAGGGTGCCCAGGCCAAGGCCACAGTGACAGGAGAAAGCTGAGACTCTTCTTCGTGCTTTGTAATATCCGTTTGTATTTATGGCCTGATCCTGATGGGTATTAAATGTATAAAATATGTATGTTTAAGTGGTGTATTTGAATCTCAAAGTCACTCCGCTGTTAATGTGCTTTTAAGTGTTTTCATGACGATGCGCTGAGGTAGGAACAAATTGGGCTTGTAGGCAAGATGACACCGAGGCTGCCTTGAGCTTCTTCGGGTGGACTTTGCAGCAGGAGGAGGCAGGGCTGGAGCGGGGTTCGCTCACCGGGCTTTTTGCCTCCCACCTGGGCCAGACAGGTACAGATCTGAGCTGTCAGGGAGCTCGGTGACACTCCCGCTTTTGGCAGAGGCCCGAGCAGCTCGTGGGGAAGCCTCTGCGGCGCCCTGGCCGTGTGTTCTTCAGGCAGCAGAGATGAGGAGACTCATCCCGCAAGGATTCCTGGTCACATGCTGCGGAGTGTTCTAGGCAAATTTTGTGTAAGCAGCTGTCGGGGCGGAAAACTTATCAAAGCTCGGTTTTGTTCCTGCAGATCTCAGAATATTCGTCATGGGTTCCCGGGGCTGAAAGCAAGTCCCGTGTGGCAAAGCCACGCTGCCAGGCTCCTGTGCTCTGGAATTTAGAGGGAAATGAGGGATGGCCTCTCTCGTTGACTTCCATGGCTGTGCCTTGCTTTATTTCAGTGCTCTGAGGTCTCAGCCTTGGAACTGGCCAGATCGTTTCTAAAATGCAATATTTACCCTATGCCACTTATAGGCTGCGTCCTCAGTGACAGAATTGATTCAGTTGGTGCTGCTGCACTTTTAATGTTCCCTTTTATGTTCATGTTTGTTCCAACAGAGTGGCCACTAGCACAGACGACTTGAACTTGTATCACCCGCAAACTGACAACGCTGGAGCCACCAGTTTGTCATTATCCCTACTAGTGTATCTGATTTAATTTTGCAACACTGGATTAATTCTTAAAATTGCAGTGCTTTTTGCTCGTTAATGGTCAGTAAACGATTCGGGGGTGGGGGGAGTGGGGGTTGGTGGGGGAATGGAATTCATCAGTTTTGTAGTCGTTTTAATTCTTCGAGTTTTAAGTTGTTCTATAAATATGTCTTTATGGGTGCAGTTTTACTAGCTTAAAAACATCTAATTGAAAACAGTTGCTTAAATCCCTTTGGATCAAGGAGGCAGTAATAAGCAAAGAGAGTATCTTATCCCTGCAATCCAGAAACGCTTAGTGACTGGTATACTCGGTGCATGTGTAATCAGCTTCTTGTTTCATCTAAAAACCTTAGCTCTTTTGGTGTGATTTAGAACCTCCACCAGCAGCATGGTTTCCCTGGGCCGTAAAGATTACCAAGCAGCGAAACAAAATATAACCCAAAAAAAGGCCTAACACACAGAAACGTCGGTGAAGGTGTTCGATTCGTTCGTGCCACCTCGCTGGTGGGGATGGTGTGTTGTGGCATTGGGGAAAAAAAGAAAAAAAAAGAAAAAAAAAAAGGAAAAAAAAAAGCCTGATTTGATGCCTGCAAAGGAACGTTTTGCTGCACATTATGTAACGTTGTTCTTGTGACTTAACGTTCGCATCAGGCAGGGCTGATCTCTGCTGTTTTGTGAGGCCCCCCAGCAGATGAACCCGTAGCTCTTAGAGGAGATCAACCCCTGCTTTTACCTATTGCTGCTGCTCCTGAGTCCAAAGCCAATGAGCTCCAAGGGATACCCGCTGGGATATGGATATTTGCTTCCTGGAACAGCCGGATTCCGTGGGACGGGGTTTGGAGAGGGGCCTGCTGTGGTTTGGGTTTGGTGCCTTGTCTGCTGTTTGTTCAGTGTCAGAAATGCAGGTCCTTTGTGGCCGATGAGATGCAATGACTGTAGATCCCCTGCATGATGGTGGGATACTTGGATTATTTTAAATGATGTTGCTAATATATTTAAACAAAAATTATTGACGACCACTCTGGCTGTCGGCCTGGTTTTTTAAAGGCTTGTACCCGCGTCCCTCCGGTCTGAAAGGTGGTGCCACGGTCCAAAGCGATCCTCAGAAAGTGGTCCACCAAACCTCAGAAGCCCATAAATGATCCATGGCTCGTTTCCAAGCTGGGAAGCAAGGGGGGAAAAGAAAAGCCGGTCTGTGCTGGTGGAGAGGGAATGCAAAACCGCAAGTTTTCCTTCGTGCAAGTGGGAAGTAAAAGAGGTTAAATTACCTGATCTTTAAGTGATCATTTTTTCTAACATCTGTGTTCATTCGTCTGGCTTGGACCATCCACATGGGCACTTGTAACGTCTCATTAGGGGCCCTAATTAATGGAGGTGGTAATTCAATAAATTGCAAGCACACGTGTAATAGGATTTTCGTGTGTCTTGTTCCTTATGGCTTAAACAGGCAAACTGTGACGTGGACCTTCATGGGAGGAAAGTCAGAAAGCTTTGTCATTTTTCTTCGTAATTTATTTGATTTTGAAATGTCAGATAATTTCACGCACTTCGTCGGTCTGGAGGATTGAGGGGCTGTGGTGGCTTCGTGTCTCAGGGCACGGGCGCTTTGCCTCCCCACAGCATCAAGGAGCACATGCTCTGGCAGCAGCTGACTCCTCATCCAGGGTTCGAACTCAAGAGTTCAGCCCCTGAAATTCTCTTTTTCTGACTTCTTTTTGATAAGCAAGCAGCGCTTCACACAAGGCCATTGTTGGGCAGCCCTCGTTTGGGGGTTTAGGAAATGCCTCAGTGTGTTCTGCCCATCTAAAAGCCATCCATTACAAAAAATAATCAGACAACCTTTTTTTTTTTTTCCCCCCTGTACATTTGTGTCATTCTGCGAATCAGAAGCGTTTTTTGGACTAAGGGCAATGTGCTTTGCTTTGCTTTTGGAATTCCTGAGTTCCACTAAAACCCTGGGGCATAGTTTGTTCAGGAGACCTGAGGTGACCTGTAAATGGGAGCTGCTGTGTCCCTTTGCTGCTTAGCAAGATCATTTTAAAGAGGCATTGAAATACAGTGTCCAGATAGAATATGATAACATTTTAATCCAGAGGGAAAAGCAGTATTTTTATATTAGCTGACCTCTTGAAAGCACATTCTCATAGCTCTCTTCTAAGACGGGCAGTTTCCTCATTTGTAAATGACAAATCTCAGATGGAAAAAAACCCAAAACCTGTGTGACTTTGCTGAACCCAAAGGAATCCCTTATTCAATCAGGACAGGAGCTGAAGAGCTCCTGTGGAGGCTCTGGGATGTGTGTTCCTGCACACAGCTCTGGGTGCAGGCTGGGGAGGTGTAGCAAAAAGGGACACCTGTTTTGTGGGTTGGTTTGGTCGTCATGACGTCTTGTCTCACTTGGGAACCGGCCTTTCCGTTCTTCTGGCCTTCATAAAGCCTTAGTTTTTCCCCTAAATCCCTGTGACTGACTGTCTATTGAACATGTTGGCAGCCTCCAAACTCACGAGGAGGAACCTGCTCACAGTCCGTGGAGAGCAGGAAACGTCGTGTCGGAGCTGCCGTCGGGTTCCCTCGTTTGCTGGGATCTCTTTTTTTGTTTTGTTTTGGGTTTTTTTCCAGTTTAAGGCGCCTCAGAATTAATGAAGAATCTTTATGGTCGTTACCTTGAAGTTGGATTAATTTTTCAGCTATTTCAGCTTCCCTGGGAAGGGTGAATGTCCCTGCGGGTGTGGTGACCTCCCTCAGCATCGCAAAGCTGTGTCCGCCCAGCGCAGCTCGGCCCCACCTGAGAGGCAGCACCAAGTTCTTGGCCCAGCTGGGAGTTTTGTGGAATTTGCTTCCATCTGACGGTGTTTCCAGATGCAACTGGCTGTTCCTGTCCGGGGCCCTTTGCATCCACTTCAGCTGGGTTTGGGGATCTGCTGCTTTGTTTTCGCAGTGTGAGGACAGATGTTATTTCACTGCCCTATCTGGAAGCTTTTTCTCATCCCCCGGTTCAGTTATAGGTGCTTGTCTTTTGAACCAAGGCAAATTCCACTGGAAGTGTTAGAAAGTTAGTTCCATTCCCAGTTATTTCAGGGATTCCTCCTTTCTCTTGCACGGTGGGTTAGGAACGTGTTAAAGCCGGTGGTAAAGTAATTTATGAAGGGCAGATGGAGTTCAAAAGGTTCAAATATACAAGTTCAGTTCCAGCCTCGTTTGGATCTTCACACCTCAGTGTCCCAGCAGAGAAACTGGATACTGAGTTTTTACAGGTTTCACTGTAAAAACTGAGCCCTCCAGAACTTTCAGTAACTAATGGCTTTTGCAGAAGTGATTTGACTACCCTGGATGTCCATTAGCTGGTTTGCTTTTATGTCTTTGCTGGAAACCTAAATGGCTTTTACTTGCACTTCTATTTTTTTTTTTTTTTAAACTAGTTATATGTTTGCAGGAGATGTCTTTTGTATCTCAGTAGCTGGCAGGAAAAAAAGTGATGTGCTCAAAAATTGTGGGAGCGTTTACTCGTGGTATGGTACTAACTAGAATTTAAACTGTGTGTTGTCAAGAAAGTTTCCATCTGGAGCTGACCAATCCCACGCTGGCTACATGCAGCTTTAATCTTCTGATTCTTGAATTCATTCTTTTTTGCGTGGCTTTGGTGGGGTTAAAATTTAATCCCCAGCAGCTACGTTGTATTGACTCTACATTTCCCTCCTTTCCTTGCTTGTCCTGCTTTGTTACTGTCAATGGGTTTTGAAATATCCTGGAAAATCTGGGTTCTCTGGTATGGGGATGATCGATAAAATACCTTTCTACCACATGGGTGGTTTAAGAAAGTTTCCTCCTGTATTTATTGAGCTGCCAGACACCTGGCAAAATTAATTCCATATAATGTACCATTCCTAATACTGTTCTGGTTAGAGGTGCACACCTTTGATGGGCAACTCTTAAAAATACTTTGCTGATCTAAAAGAATTTTTCATCATTGTGGCTATCAAACATCACTCATAGTGAGTTTGCCTGGATTACATCACCAATGAGAATTAACTTTGTGCGTTAACATGACGAGCAAACTGTTAATTCTGTGTCACAGAATAAGGAGAAAAAAACAACAAACAAACAGAAAAATCAATGGATTTTGAGGTACGTGTGACAGCTCTGGAAATTTTACACATGGAAAAAGTGGCTGGCACGGGAGCAGAGGAGTGATCAAACCACTTCCATTTGGAAGAGAGGGATGGGCCGGGCTGGGGGTGTCGCTGTGTGTGTCGAACAAGCGCTCGGGAGGAAGGAGGTGTTGGATGGTTCACCACGCCGGGGATTTATTTTGTGGTGGAAAATCTAATCTTTCCGAGCCCGTTTCTCTGGGGTCTGAGCCTGAAGTCTGCTTTGTATTGGGAGATTGGCATGAAATCCACAGCACTTAAGAGGATAAAGGCCTTTGTCTCCAAAATGTACGTTTTTTTTGGAACTGTAAAGGCGGTGGAACGAGAAGCGGTTTTAAGTATATAATGTTAAGATTCAACCTTGTAATCCTTTCTCGAGTAAAAACATGGTACGGATCAATTTTATCGATTCATATCTTTTTTCCATGTGTTTGAGAGCAGTCACTGAAAAAAAAAAAAAAAAAGGAAACCTTCCACGTTTAACTAATGATAAAAGAACTAAAAAATTTAACTTACAAGGACCTACTGTGACTAACCAGAGTGGTGTCTTCTGGTTCTGCTGTAGGCATCATTTGGTTTCTGGGCCAAGCATAGGAGACTTTAAAAATGAAATAAAATAAAATAGGATTCCTCTTATTGCCTTTCTCATTTACGTGGTCACTTTAAAAGGATCCCAAAGCCCATTTGTATATAAGGATAAAAGAAACAAAATCGAGAGGAGTTGAAAGGAATGAAAAGACAAGAGACTTATTCAGTAAGTAAATTAGAAGTTATATCAGATAAACAGATGAAAACAAGAGCAGCTCCCTGATCAGTGTCAGTTGTGGCACCGCAGACTTAAATCAGTTTACAGGACTCGGGACTGGGGTAGACTGGCTCAGACTAATTTTTTAATCTGAACTTCCAACTTCCTTGCTTTGTATACTTAAATTGATGTTTTCTAACTTCATAAATTAACGTGCAACAGAAGTAGAATTGGCATGGGAACTCACACAGAGAGAACAGTGATAAAAAAGATGGGATGTCTGATGATCTTTGATGTCAGAGGATCCCAGCTGTTAGTTTGTCAGTCATAATGAACATCTGCATGGCTACTTTTATCTTGGATGCTCTGGAATACTCTGGCTGATGAATATTGACATGACTAGAGGGGAGATTACATTGATTTTAATCACTTAAGGTTTTGGCAAGTATATAGAGATGTAATTTGCTTTGTTCCACCTTCACATATTGGAATCCTTCTGATTTAGGGGGACCATCTGTATTTGGAGATTATTTGAATACTTTGGTCATCCATCCATCCATCCATCCATCCATCCCTGTATCTATCTGCTTCAACCTAAAGGAGTGCAGGGTTAGATGGGATATTAGGAAGGAATTCTCCCCTGGAAGGGTGGGGAGGCCCTGGCACAGGTTGCCCAGAGAAGCTGTGGCTGCCCCATCCCTGGAAGTGTCGAAGACCAGGTTGGAGCAACCTGGGCTGGTGGAAGTTGTCCCTTCCCAGGGCAGGGGGTGGAACTGGATGATCTTTCAGGTCCCTTCCAACCCAAACCATTCTGGGATTCTGTCTGTCTTTCCAAACTGCCCAGCACAGGAAAGCTCTTGGCTTTCCAAGAACAACCACAGCCCGTGACACTTCAGAAGTAAATTTTACTCCCTGAAAACCCTCGCACACAACTATTTCTCCTGTTTGCTTTAAGCTCTGGGGAAGGCAGCGCCTTCTGATCCTCCAGGCAGCTTTGTGCCTCGCCCCTGGGCTTTGTGGGACTCAGGTCCCTCACCAGCATACAGAAATTACTAAAAACGTTCTCTTTCTCAAATGCCTCCTTTTGACAGTGGGTTTGTTGGCCAGACACCGATTCACTTCCACCGAGCTGTAGAATTTAGAGCAAACAACGTGCACCACGTTGCTGTGGGATGCATTTTTGGTCTGTGAGCAGCAAAGGTCCTTGGCCATCCCTCCTCCAGCACTTTTAAGGCACCTCGTGAAGTGCTTTTAAACTGAGCCAGCATCACTTGGATGTGGGTGAGGTGCAGCAATTTGGGAATTGCTCCCAGCTGGTGGAGAAATGATTTCCAAGCAAGCTGGGTGGCTCTTTAACCGCTGTTCCCAGTAGAAATAAGCTAAAATATATAGAAATTGTTGCTTTGACAAATAATCTAACGAGCCACTCAAGTTGCTTTATGTATTGAATGTAGTTGCTTGACAGTTATTATTATTTTCTAATGATATTAAGTTATAAATTATTAACAAGTGTTTAATTTCAGTCCAAACAGACCCAACAAAAAGGGATTTGTACGGTTATGAATTGCAGCAAAATACGAAATTGTTGAGCTTTTAGTGTATGCAAACTTGGAGACCCTGGTTATTTCTCCCTCTTTCAACAGCCAGTCATGAAACTTTCTTGCCCTTTTCACCTTTAAACTTCATTTGAACTTGGAAAGAAGACTTGTGAATTGTGGAGGGGGGGGAAAGAGAAAAGAAAAGGGGGGGGAAGGAAAGAAAAAGGGTGGGGGCTGGGGGGAGAAGCTCTAATTCTGTGTTACCGTAACAGCAATACTGGCAAAATAATCCTGCTCTTGTGCACCAGTGTCTGCTACTGCCGCGGGTAATCAGCTCACATGATGTGCCTGGAGGCTGAGACTGGCCTGGGCTTTCTTTCTTCCCTTTCTCTCTCCTGGTTTTTTTTTTCTTTTTTCTTTTTTTTTTTTTTTCCTCCCCTTCAGTCCATATTTAAACAAAGGCTGATTATCCAAACAAGAATTTTGGACTGCGTCAACCGGGCCGGTGAAATTATAGTTAGTAAAAACTTGGCACCTTCGGAGCTTGGAATGTTACAACTGCAGCTGGGTCCTCCTCTGGTAGGAGCCCTACAAAGCCATAAAAATGGAGATTTTTATCTGTGCAGGACAGAGCTTAACTCTTTGAACGTGGAGAACTGAGTGCCAGATATTGCAGTCGGTGCTCAGACAAACTGTTGCAGGCCAGTACGGGGGATAAACGGTTGTGTCCCTCTCGTGTGTCCACGCTGGCGTGGATGCTGTGGCATGTTCATTATCCTCCAGGATTTCTCCGAGATAAGGAACGAGAGTACAACAAGCAGTTTGTTGTTTATCTCCCCGTTGCCTTTTTGTGGTTTTAATTGAGTTTCTCTTCTCTTTGTTATTTCCTCTTGCTGTGAAAAAAAGTTTGCCTCCATGTAGGATCTGGACTTTCACCTCTCTGGAAAAGTGGCTTCAGTACCGGCTTCAAATCCTCGTGGAGCTGCTCCAGGGTGGGCAGGAGGCAGGGGATGTGAGGCAGAAGTTGGGGTTTATTTTAAGGAAGTGCTGTTGACCGTCTTAGACTTGTTTTCCCTTCTCTCCTACAGAGAGGGGTTGGCTTCGATCCGTCACTTGCAAAGCCAAACTTTGGCTTTCTGGTCGTGTCACTGCCAATCAGAAAAGTTCTTCTCCTAAAATTAAACCAAGAGACCTTATCATCAGCCTAGAACAAATCAATGCCTTTGCATTAATTCCCATGGAGTGGGGCCACTCTCCAGCTTTCCCTGATCCACCCGATGGGGTTTTCTGTGCACAGGTTTGTTCTCAGCTTCTTTTTTAAGGAAGTGTTTATTGTCTGCGTTTTCTGAAAACCTTACTGAGGAGTAATGATTGAAATTCAAGCGATCAAGACTATCCAGAGCGTTTGCAAGAACTTACCTTTTGCCTTCTTTGCACGGAACGAAAGTTCACGATCATTAAGAGTTAATTTCCTTTATCAGGGCAGTTTTGCCATATTTCAGGGTACTTTTGTCCCAGCAGTGACAAATAATTTGGATAATATGTGACTGCTGCGGTCACGATCCCCTGGGAGTGCAGAGACCACAGAGCAGGGCTTTTTGAATGGAGGGACATTTCGTTTTCTTCCATTGAAAACTGAGAAGTTAAAGATTTTTCATCAAGATAAACCTGCAGATCCATAAGGTGCAGCCTAGTCTGGGAGGAATGATACCAACTGGAAGTAAGAAAGACCTAAGGAAAAATTGCGAGTTAATGTTTACTCTTTTATTACTATTTTAATCGAGTGCCTTTACAACGTGACCTTTCAAGTGGTGGCTGTTCTAAAAAAGGGGTATTTGTGGGAAGGGCTGGTGTGTGCAGGACCTGTTGGCTTTGTAGTCCAACACTCAGCATTTTCCATGGACGTGGCTCAAGGGACAACTTCTCTCTCCGTAACCAGGACTTTGGGCAACTTTGGGCCACTTCCCATAAAACTCCTGACTTTTTTTGGAGACCGTAGAGCCTGGAGGGGGAAAAAGTGCAGGAGGAGGAACCCAAACCTGCTTTCTGAGGGCAAATACTGGGCTTTGTCTCCTTTGAGGTTGCCTGACGTGTGCCTGGAAGGTCATCAAAGGGTTTCTCCTCCCAGTTATGGGGAGGGATCCGGTTCTTGCTCCCTGTTCCCCCAGTCCTCTATTTTTGGCTGATGGACACACAAAAACAGCAGCAGCATTCTGAGAGGAACAGGGATGCAAACGGTTGGAGATCTGCTGAAATCAGATTTCTCAGTACAGTCGTAGTCTTGGGTGAATGGAACAGCAGCCAAGGCTGTTGGTTCTTGTAGGTCGATTGTTGTTTTAAGCTTAATTAAAGTAGCCCTTGCTTAAAAAGGAGGAGGGAAATTCCATTTAAATGTTGGTATCTGTGATAACTCTGTCATACAGCTTTTTCTCTCACAAATTGCATTGGGAAGGGAGGTTTACAGAGATGGCCAAAGCCGAAAATAATAATAATAAGGAAATTCTATTTATGCCACAAGTTAAGAATTCCCACCACTGGCAAATCCTAATTTACTACTTCATCTGATTTCTGATGGGAAAAAATCTAATTGCTTTTGTACTGGAAATGAAGTTGGTTGAACTCAAGAGTTTTTCCAGTGGCTCTAAAGGTTATTTCCCAAGCAGTGCTCTGTTACAAACTGCAGTGGGGTTTCACTTATCTGCTTTTTTCAGCAGATGGACCTTCAGGGGTATTATTATATGTAGGGGAAGGGAGACTCTTCTTTCTGCTCTGGGTGGGATGTACTGGGAGGTGGGGACGTTCTTTGACTTCCAGAACTTCACGTGAAATCTCACATTATGGATGTGATGGCAGAAACTCCTCGGAGATGAAATTGTGTGATACAGAGATCAGCTAAATGTAATTCCTGTGGGTTTCTTTGTTTCGCACCAAGCTCTGCAACTTCTTTCTAGAGGAAAACACTTGAGGACTCCTGCTCCCTCATAGGAACTGGTCAATCAGTGTTAACGTTCAACCTGTCAGGAGCACAGTCCTTTAAAACTCCTTACTCTGAAGGCCCCTGGGCTTTGAATAGAAAATGGCATGAAAAACAGTGATTTATTCTTTTTTTTTTTTAAACTTTCTAAAATGTTATAGAATTTCTGTTTGGCTTCAGGAAGCTAAAAATAGAAAATACGATTGTTGTTGCCTTTTGATTTCGTAGAATCAGACTATTTACTCACATTTACTCCTTGTAGTGATTTCAGTTGATTTAGTGATTTCAGGTTGACTCGGGTGGGACGTGTTGGTGAGGGGAGAGCTGGTCATGGGCCAGCAGCTCTATCATTGACCACAGTCTGCCCTCAGAAACAGCTTCCATGACGAAGGGGGCAGGATTTTGTGCACATCAGCACCGCAAAGCTGCTGAAAATGAGTCAAAACGACACAAAACGGCCTTGGTTGGGTTTGCTTTCCGAGTGGAGGAATGACTTAATTGGGCGAATTACGTAACTCGAGAAACCAGTTGTTTTTTGTAATTATGGAAACGTTTTTGTCTGCCAAGACACTTCCCATTGCAGCAGGTTTAAGCTGATCCAATTAGTAACGACATTGGTGTGATTAACCTCTCCGTTAATGAAGTGTGGGCACGCACACCGCGCTCCGTCACCGCTTTGGGGTAGGGTTTCTTTCCTTATCCTGTTGCAGAAAGCAAATTTCTCTCCGTGTCATCGATAGTGGAAGCGTTTAAAATCACGGAATAATTGAAGTTGGAATGCTCCTCTAAAATCATGGAGTCCAGCGGTTCCCCAGCACGGCCAAGGCCACCACTGAACCATGTCCCCGAGTGCCACATCTTTTAAATTCCTCCTGCCTCGGAGAAGGCCCAGGAGAAAATCCTCCAAGACAAGGAGCTCTCTGGATAAACTCCTGTGTGCAGCACTGTGGAAAATTTTACTCAGCAGTTGCCTTCCCATGTAGTTGATTAATACAAGATTTCAGTGTTCCCAGTCCATTAATCTTCACAAGCACATCTGCATACTGGAAAAAAAAAAAAGAAGAAAATGTTTTTAAAAACAACATAAAAAAAAATTAACAGGCGCTGATGATTTTGAAGATAAAAAGGACCAAAAGAGCAACGATAAACTGCAGTTCACTTGCAGTTACGTGAATCCCAGTCCCACCTCCAATGTTTTAAAAGGAAAAGTGCTTGTTCTCCAGGCCCTGTGGAATATCCTGGCCTGTGTTGTGTCAAGTAATAGAGACATCACAGGAGGAGCTGGAGGTAATGCTGGAGGGGCTGAGAAGTTAATTACCTTTAAAAGGAAGGAAGAGTGAAGGTGTTCAAAAACCAAACTCTAGGAAGAGCCAGCTTTGGGGTTTAAGGAGTGCACAGCTAAATTTGGATAGCTAAGTCCATTCTTTTCTAGCACGTTTGCCGATACAAACAGGATAACAGTGATGTCAAAAACCCTGATATTTCCTGAAGTGGAGTATTTTAAGGGTTCCCTTCACCTTTTGAAACAGCAGATAATGAACAACGCTGGTTAGTTTTATGACCCTGGATTTCTATTTATTTCATTAGTACTTTTCTAGTAAGGAGGCACCTGGCAGGCATGCAGGGTAACTTTGTGATGCCCTTCCCATCTATCCCAGAGGTACTGGAAGACCCTGTTTGCTTTGAGGGAAAACGACTCAGCACAATAAGCCCTCCCAGACTCTGCTCCCCACTTCCAGGAGGGGGGGAATTGCATCGTGAGGAATGTGGGACTTAGAGCTCAGACAGGATGTTACCACGAACCCACCTTCACTCAGTGGGCTTGGGCTGGGACGTTCCACGTGCCCTCTGGCATCTCCAGTGCCAAGTTCCTGTATCCCTTCCCAAGCACTTCCAGCCACGACAGGAACAAGGCATCGAGAGCAAACCAAGCAGGGAAGGTCTGAAAATCTGAGGAATTCAGCGTAGCCCTTATTTAGATCAGATTTTTACCGAAAACAACTGGATTTTAAGTTCATTTAAAGAACTAATTTTCTAGATCCGGGTGTTTTTATAGCGAGGGGATGTTGTAAAGAAGTTGTTTATAATGGAGTTTATCTTAGACGTGGAACTTTCTGCCAGCCTAGTATCAGGAACGGTCTGGAAAAGCCTTCCAGTGGTGGTAGCTTAAGGAAGGGGACCAGGGTGGGGGAGAAAACCTAATAAAAATAGCTGAGATCATTCAACAGTTATCAAGAAACAGATACTGCAGTTTTATAACAGAGAGCACTAAAAGTATATGCACTCTTAAAAGGCAATTAAAATGTATACTCCAAAACTATAAAACATTTTCTTTTCATCTGGAACATTGAGGGCAGATTACAACACATTAATAACGTTTTGTTTACAGTTCAGTTTCTGATGGCTTCCAAATGCAGTCTGTGTAGATTAACCAGAAGGAGTCCAGTTCTCTTTTAAGAGAGCTTGTAAAGGAAAGCAATGTGGTAAGATTGTTATGAAAAGCTGGTGTATTTAGGAAATAGCACTTAGCAGGGTCTCTCTGAATGGCTGCCAGGTCAGGAAGCTGAAGTGCAAGGCTTGGCCCTCGTTCAGGCCCCCCAGTCCCGGCTCCTTGACCACACAGTACGTCAGGAGCACGTCCCGGCGAGCCAGGAGCCCCACCACGCCCCCGCCGCTTGGCACACGCATTTTCACATAACCCAGGGCTCCGAGGGGAGGGAGGCACGGCGGGGCCGAGGGAACAGGCCGCTTATTAAAATAGAAATGGGTAAATAAAAAAAAGCCTGGGAATGGGGCGGCCGCTCGGTCCCGCTGCCGCGCTTCGCCGGCCGGGCCGCGGGATCCGCTCGGTGCCGGCGCGGGAGGGAACGTGGCAGCCGCTCCCTGAGCTCGGCCTCCGCTCCCCGGGGCCCTGGGCCGGCTGTGCCTCTCGGTGAAGGAGCTGAGGAGCCACGAGGATGTTGGCCCAATAAGCTCCGTATTAAATTGGGCGTGCGGTGACGGGACAAAGGGGAACGGCCTTGAGCTGAAAGGGGGCAGGGTTAGGTGGGATATTGGGAACGAATCCTTCCCTGGGAGGGTGGAGAGGCCCTGGCACAGGTTGCCCCATCCCTGGGAGGTTGGACGGGTCTTGGAGCAACCTGGGCTAGTGGAAGGTGTCCCCGCCCATGGCGGAGGGTGGAACAAGATGATCTTTAAGATCCAACCCATTCTGGAATTCTGTGAAATACGCACGGAACTGTTGCGTGAGGGAAGAGCGAGCAGCTCAGTGGCATGGGCAGGCTGAGAGCCCTGGGAGTGCTGGTCGGAAGAGGTGGTGTCTCCTCCAGGTCCAGGCCTCGTGTCACTCAGCTCGTTACTCCAGAATTCCCTGTCTCCATCAGGCATTTGGATGGCAGGAGGTGGAAACAGACCACTGGCTTACCAGGCTTGGTGCTTGTACAGGGCAAGGGGGATCCACGGAGACGGATGATTTGCTTCTGATGTTTGTCATCACAGTGGTGAGGGAAAACAGCACTGGCAAGGAGTTTAGTTCACAATATCGTGACTGCTGGGGCTCCTGGTGACTTTTTCATTGCTGTTTTCTGTTAGGAAAAGGTCAAAATGGGACACACTGCTGACCCAGCACACAGTGTCCTTTTTCAGTATCCCTGTTATCCACATTTCCCCCTTCCTCCCTCTCAGCCAGCTCTGTGGAAACCCCCAGCTATTGAGAATAATATGACAGTGAAACTTTATTTTTCTGAAGTGCCGCAATGGTCTATTTTGTATTAAATACAAGCAATTGCTCTCCAATCACTCCTTTATGAGAGTTGTCCTTTGGCTGTGCTTTATTTCACCATGTAAGTAAACGCTGGTCACTTGCACAGGCTCTTTTCAGGGCTCTCAAACTGCTCTTTTGCCCTCAGAAATGGATCCCCTGGTTGGAAAAATCTGCTTTTCACAGCCACTAAGTTCACTTCAAACCCATTTTTACGGAGAAGCGTGGGGGGATGAAGTGCGTGGTTTCGTCTAACACTTGGGTCACTAATAATTCCAGACTTTTCTTTGAAAGAGCCCTGGCTATTAGCAACATGTTGTACGTTAACAACTCCTGCTTTTGATGGGAAAATCTAATAAATTGTCATTACTCAGAACTGAGTAATTATACACAAAATTCAGTGTGCGCATGTGAGAGAGGAACTTGAGCTTGTTCTTGGTTTCAGACAGTGACTCATTAAGCCACCCTAAAGCCTCGGATATGCAGCAGAAGACTCTGAACGTTAACACTTCCATTCTCATCTCCATAAATGAGGATTTGAACACATAATTCCCTGAGATGAGTCTATACCTCTTGATTTTTATTTTTAAATCTATGCTCAACTGGCAGATGTTGGGGAGTAGCTTTTAGCATTTTTTCATTTAGGTTCTGATTAAAAGATACGGGTTTGTTGGGTTTTTTTTTTCCTCTTAAAGCCAGCCAAACTAATTATTCATGAGCGCAAAAATCATCATCCCTGACTGAGAGACGTCTCAGTCGAGGGTCAGCAGCAGATAATGTGAGGTCTGTAACAACTGTGTCCCAGAATGGTGTTTCTGGATTTCATTATCCGCAGGGATAGAGGAGAGGAGAAAGTTCAGGAGCTGTTCCTGCCTCTGCTCCCGCCCGGCCGTGCCCAGATCCCGAGATCTGCGTCGGGGACGGCGAGATGTGGGTTTGCTCAGAGCTCTGGGGTTCCTCTGCTTCCCTCCAGTTGGGCTTCAGGTATCAGGGCACCATTCCCAGGCACTGAAAAGCTGAGGAGTGAGAAGGAGCAGAGGAAAAAGTGTTATTTAAGCTGATCCAGGGTGACTGAATTCCTTCAGCTGCCCGTAAACTCAGAGACCCACTACTGGAATAACAGTTTTCCCATATTTATTATTCATATCCTGCCCAGTTACTGGTTATTTGTCACCACACCTTCATCACTGTCAGGATGAAAACAGATTCAGTTCCTCTGCTGTATTCCTGGTGTTGTGCAACACCTGAAATCGTGATCCTGTGGGCAGTCAGAGCAGCCGTGGAAGGATCCGGACTTGCACCACTGTGCATTGTCTAAAATCCATGACTCGGAGAAAAACGGTGTATCTGATTTCATTAGCTGGGAGATCATAATCCAATTATTTTATTTTTAATTTCTCTTTCCTGAGCTGTTTTGCAGATGCTGCTTTTTGGCCCTTTGACAGAAGCCTCTCAGCCCTCCTTATGAAAATCCCAGATTGCAGCCTTCCATGGGGGTATTTCTTGAGTTATAGAGTTAACCTGAGAAGGCAGAAAAAAGGCCTTATTACACTGCTACAAGCTGCCAGCTCCTTGCTAATATTTTAAAGGTGTGGGTGCATGTGTTGCTCTTGTGTAGTATCAGCTCTCTGTGATTCTGTAAACAGAGCCCTCTGTGAACCCTGAGTACCCGAACTGCGGTGTAAAAGGCAAAACTAAAATTACTCATTTAAGGTCATCTGTTTTTACTGACACACCAAAGGTCCAGGAGAAGGAGTGAGCAAGCATCATATTTCTCAAATACAAAATTTTACAGTGGGAACGTGTTATAAAACATTCTGCCAGTGTTGTTTCCCTTGGGATTTAGAGTGAGAGACATGAAGGCTGACAACTCTCTTCCTGTTGTAGGTCAGAGCTTCAAGGAACTCTGTAATCTTCCCACCAGCTTTACTCTCTCCTGGAACTCACGGTTAAAATTAGATGCTGGCTGAACTTTAGCAGTTCAGTTTGAAAGCTTTTCGGAGGCAAAAGTAAAACAACTGCAGAGGGGACTTTTCTCACAGTGCCATTTTGAGAACCGCTTTGCACAAACGTCCTCTGCGGGTCCCTCGCAGAGATGTTGTCGTAAATCATGGTTAACAGGAGAGGCTTCGTGGAAATAACCTCTCTGTGTGCTTTGTCTTGCAATGAGGTGTCTTTCTTTAGGGTGTTACGTTACCTTTTGATTTGGTTTGGGTGTTTCTGTTCCCCCCTGCTGCCCCACACGCTTTGTCCGGGACGGCGCACGGGCGGTTTCTGCCCCAGCAGAATGTCAAAGATCAAACAAACAGGGGGGAAAAGAGAGGGTGACAAGGCCTTACAGTACGTGCTGTGAGTTATGAACTGCCAAAGCAGGAATTAGGAGCTCCAGCAGCTCGGCAAAGCCCCTGCATACAGTGCAGGAGGGCGAGGTGTTCTGCTTAGTCTCTGCTGCAGGATGCTGTGCCCGTCCTGCTTATAACCCAGCCTGCCTTGATTACCCCTTTTATTCGGGACTCAAAACAGCTTGTAAATTTTTTTATCATTCCTCCCCAGATTGTGTGGAGTGTATTGTAGCCTTCACTCGCCTTTTCCCACATCTGTTTTCCAAACTCATTACTTTCATGTGATTAGGTTCATTTAAAGCGCTGTTGTTTATTTCCATCCCAGGAGTTTATTTTTTATCTTTGGAATTAATGCAGCGACTCCATCAAACGATGATTTGTTTTAGAAAAATCGCCATCTATCAGTTTTCCCCGCATATTAATTGTTGCTAGCACTGCCTTTGTCAGCAGATTGATACCACCAGCAGCACTGAGGAGCTGCTGTTCTGTGTTGAGAGATGCTGTGCTGGGAATACTATTTGTAATTCCAATTACTTGTAATAATGTTACAAATACTCGGCGTAATTTAGGAGGGCACTCTCCTGAGGAGAGCTTTTGTCCCCTGCTTGCTTGCACGGTACCTCACACAACATTTGTCTAATCTCAATTGAACCCAAGGGCTTTTCCTTAATTCAAATATTAACCTGAGCCCACGGCCAGTCCAACAGCTGTCTGAGGGCACTGAAATGTCTGTGACCGTCACTGGCCAGGCCAATCATCGTGCCTGTCTCACTCTTACCGTGGTTTTGGCAGCTTTTTTTTTCCGCCTGTAATTTCTCTTCCCCATCTCATAGCAGAATTTTTGGGGTCTGGCAGCTTCTTGGTCCGCATTAATAAAATGTCTAAAACGTTTGCCTGGGCTGGGACCATCAGGTGCCCGTGGCGTGGGAATAGTAAGGAGCGATCACAAATCCCACACAGTGACACGAGGTGGGGTTAGCAGAGCTCTCCTGTCTTTAATCCAGCTTGGAATTTAAGAGAAGGAATGCACCAGCACACCATATGCTGCTTGTCATTAATTTCCCCTCCTTCTCCTTGCGACTGTAGTCACTTCTTAGAGAACAATTACACTTCTGTGAGGAAATTATGGGGGTGTGGTTAATCACCCTTAAAAATGCGGATTGCGTTTGCTGCAAAATGTATGGAAGAGGTTTCATTCCTGGATGAAACAAGGGAGGGAACGTGCTCTCACCTGGCACAGTGGCCGTGCCGTCAGCCTCGGGCTTTAGGAGAGCCAGCCAGGCCTCTGGGGGCTGAATTCCTTTGGAGTTTGGGAAGAGTTCATTAGCCCAAAGGTGATTTGGGGTTCTGTGCATCAGTGCTCAAATCACTGGAAATTTATAGCTCTTCTGTGCATAAAATGTCCATCCCAAAGGCCTCCTGGAGGGATTCACAGTAACCTTCTGACTGTTCTCCCTCGTCACATCCCACACAGATTAAAAGTGGTATAAAATTGTATTTGATCAAGTCTTCTCCTTGTCATCCTCAGGTGCTTGATTTTTTTTTAATTCAAGATGAAGGCACTCCACATTTTGGCTTAGAAACGTTTGCTTTCCATTTAGCATCCAGTAACTTCGATTCGAAGTGCAGGAGAAGCCCTTGGCAACTGTAAGCAATTGCTGGTTATTAATGCCAAAGCTGTAAAAATGAAAATAGGAAGTCACTGCATAGGCTCTGAGTGTTAGTGTTGTTTATATTCCTCATTTGATTCACGTATTAACCACAATTAACGTGCTTTCTGGATTTCAAGCACATGTTTCTTCTATCACACAATGTTTGGGGTGTTTGTTTTGTTTTTTTTTTTAAAACTCTCGTGCTTTACTCCAGATTGTTCATCACTGGGAAAGCTTTTAACAAATTCAGGCAGTGGGAAAGAATTGTGATTTGCATTATCTCAGGGAATATATTTGCTGGAATGGGACGGGGATGTTCTGCTGTGCAGTGACCCTGCTGGGTACTGGTGTGTTAGTGCTTCGTGGGGTTCTATAAATGTCCAGCTCTGGTTGGGGGTGATTTTTTTATTTATTTTTTTTTTAAACATGCCTTTTTTCTCTCTCAGGCACTCCCAGATGGGGATGATGTTCTTGATTACAACTGGAATAATAATAATAATAATAGTTCCCTGTGAATAGTTCCCTGAAGTCACATCCACTGCTTCAGTCCTTGTCCTTCCCTATTCCTGATAATCCCTCCTTTCTCACCCCACCCCCTTGGTCTGAACTCCCTCATCCCCCCATTTTCTTTTGCAGCCCTGTGGGCTATGGAGGGATTAATTGTACCAATAAACACAACTTTATTTTATAGTTTTATAGCATGATTAGCTATCAAATACTCTGTGCTAAAATAACATTTGCTAGGCTGTTTCAAGACAAAGTTTTGTTAGGCACAGTGGGCCTTTAATCCCCGGAGGAGTTCAGCTAACTAAATATAATATTAGTTAACATACTTTACTGATGTTAAGAAAATACTTCTGTGCTACCAAGAGATCCTTAGTCATGGTATTCCATCTGCTGTAATGGCTCTTTTCCTTTGCATGGGGTTTGTAAAGTTGTGGAACAATTTGGTTGATTAATTCCGTCCCCTTTTTTAATGGTGATAGATGTCTTTTATTGGAAATTCCCCTCAGCGTTACGGACAGTGCTTGATTCTGTCATTGTGTTACTAGTTAAGATATTATAGGAAATTGTTGTTTACATAAGCTTTTGAGAGCTCACATTTAGGAACATCACTTCATCCCTCTTGTGCCATTTTTCCACTGATCTCATTCCCCTGCCTTGGTGGGGCAGGGGATACGATTGCCTTCTCCGTGACAGATCGTGGAGTCCCAGAATGGTTTGGGTTGGAAGGGAACTGGATCATCCAGTGCCACCCTTGCCATGGGCAGGGACACCTCCCGCTATCCCAGGTTGCTCCAACCTGGCCTTGGACACTTCCAGGGATCCAGGGGCAGCCACAGCTTCTCCGGTCACCCTGTGCCAGGGCCTGCCCACCCTCCCAGGGAGGAATTTCTTCCCAATATCCCATCTAAGTGCTGTTAACACAGTTCAGCCATCAGAATTGCTTATCCAGCATCCCAGAGTGTGTTTTCCCAAGAACATCAAACCACGGGATGACCTCGCTAGTGGTGACAACCTCACCGTGCAGCACGTGTGAAGCGAGACAGATGTCTGTGCAGAGAGCAGCGCTGGGTGTGTGGCAGGGAGAGCCGAGATGGCCCAGCTGGGCTTTGCAGTTTCTGTATCCTGATAGATTTGGCGTTTAAAAACGAGGAAGGTCGAACCAAAAGCCAAGTAAAGCAGCAGGAAATATTCCCGTGGAATATCAGCTGGGACTCGGGGAGCCTGCTTTCCTCCTAGGATCTGTCAGGGAGCAGGTGGGTGTCCCTGGGATGGATTGTCTGTGATCTCGAGGGCTGGTCACTGCTGAGTGTGGCTCTCAGATTCTTGCATGTTAAGAGCTCTGAGAGTAAAACTATCCAAAAATCTCTTAAGTGACCGGATTGTTATAACATCCATGACTCAGTGGCGCCTTTCCTCCTGTCCTCGTGGCGTTGACCGCCCTTTATGCTGCGTTAGAAACTCCCATGTTTTGATCTGCTGTAATCCAAACGTATTTAGTCTGTATCTTATTCCACTTTGTAAACACGTTTTTTCCGTAGCTGCAAATGTCTCCACAATTATTTGTTTCAATTTGTAAATTGAACAAAAGGCTGTAATAAACAACGTCCTCGGGCAGCCTCTCCTCTCCTTCTCGTGAGGAGACAGGATTTCCAAACCCAGCCGCCTGTAAATTCGTTAGAAATTCAGAGGGGGAAACCTCCACCATTTTGTCCAGCTTGACCACTTAGGAGTCCAGAGCACTTCTTGCCGTGAGTAAACCCTGTGGCTGAATTTGTAAGCCAAGTTTGGAACTGCAAGTTGGTGTTTCAGAGCCTGCTGCTGGTGGCATTGGTCTCATCCAAAATGTGGCACCGCGGGTGACAGCAGGAACTTGTTGGAGGAGACTTTCTGGCTTGATTCAGTCTGTAGCTGACCAAAATGCTTGATTTTATACTTTGGAGCTCTGCTTATAATTGCTAAGCTGTAATTAGACAAGTATAAGCTCCATCAAGCAGCTCCTGGCTATGGGTACTGTAAACATGGGAGCTTGGATGTCACCGTGGGGTGGGATGGCCAGGCTGCAAACTCTGCTGAAAATTCAAACTCCTCGTAGGATCCCGAGGCCACAGCTGTTCTACTGCACTTCAGCAGTATCTGAGACAGCCTTTAGCTTCCCTGCAGCCTGAGGAATCTGAGCTGAGGAATTCCTGATTCATGTTGCTTGAAGCACTGGTATAAAAGTGTACGATGTACTTACCCGTGTGTGTTGATAACACGCACACGCCCGTTCACAGACAGGAATTTAATCTACCGAGCATTGGAGTGGTTACAAAAGCAAGTTAATCTGCTGCTGGTTCAGCTCATCTCAGGAGGATGAAGGGATGTTGTGAGGTTTCGCAGGGAGAAAATTAGAATGGCCAAAGCCCGCCTAGAACTTAAACCTGGCTACTGCTGTAAAAGACGCCAGAAATGGTTGCACAAATACATCACCCACAAAAGGAGGGTGAGGAGAATCTCCATCCTTGATTGGATGCAGGGGAAACACAGTGACTAAAAGGCTGAGGTGTTCAATGCCTGGTTTGCCTCAGTCGGTAATAGTAAACTCAGTTGTCCTCAGGGTACTCCCCCCCTGAGCTGGAAGAGAGGGATGGGGAGGCAGAATGGAGTCTTTAATGTCTCTCTTCCTCTCTAAATGCAACCACCACAAGAGACATCCTTTCCTCGTTCAGTGCTGAGGTTTTAATTTGTCCTCCAGCACTGCAAGACATTTAGCTGCTGGATATTGACTGCGGAGCAGGGATCATTGTTGGCTGGAACAACTTCTCCTTTCAGCACGTTTAGGTGTTTCCTGATTGGCAGCCCCAGTGCATTTATTGTCCCTGCTGTTGGGAAGTCGTGGCTTGGGGGGAATGGGAAGGGTTCTCCACTGCTGATAGATTTGGGGTGTAAGACATCCCCCTGCTCGACAGCAGAAGTTTATTTGTGTCCTTTCCAAATCGCTCCTCGAGATTTCAGAGCTGCTGTTCAGTAGAAAGGTGCTGGGGTTTTGCTGGCAGATCACCAGCTGGTTTTGCAACCCCTAACCCTTCACTGGAAAGAAGTTTTGGTACTCCTTGATACGTGTTGCAGACACACTGAGCTTCGGCCTATTTATCTGCCCGTCTAACCCTTGGTTTTCTTGTGAGCTGGAGGGGTGGGATTGTTTGTTCTCTTACACTGCTCTTTTTTTTTAAACCATTTTCCTCAGCCTTTGCTTGGGGAAGGAGCTGGTTATACCAAGGCTCCACGCCTGTGGTTCCCTGCTAGGTGACACTGCCTTTCTCACACGTCTTTTGCTCATTTTGTGCACAGTGTGGCGTGTGAGGGTTTTTTTGTTTTGGCTTTGGCCAGATCCTTCTGCCATTGACTTCATTGCTAGTGCTAACAAAACCATGGGAAATGTTTGGATGGGTAGGAGATTGCAGGGACTTGAGGTTTAAGCTTTGATACTGTATTGGCTGCCGCACATAATCTTTGGTAAACCAAAGATAAAAAGCAAAGCTTGTTTTAGAAAGCCATGGGCTTTTCAGAATGACACTTGGCAAGTTTTGATCCTCGCTTTGTCAAGTATTTGTCCACATATCGGTTGTTTTGTGCCTCTGTTTACACTCCTTTTGCCTCCGGGCTTGTTTTACTGAGTTGGATAAAGTGTTTATTATGTGGGTTGCAAAATATGTTCCTAATGGGATCCTAACCCGTGGTGCCACAGTGGCTGGGGGTTCTTGGGATCTCCTGTTGTGCAACAGGGAGTGGGGCAGGTAACCACAACCCAGCGTTGTTGGCTTTGCTCTGGGGAGCCTGGAGGGTTGTGGCAGGGCAGGACTTTGCTGGGCTCCCTCAGCATTAACTGTTTGCTTGGCTTGGCTGGTGGCTGCTGGCAGGGTCATCTCCCCGAGACGTCTTGGGTCTTTTCCGTGCCCAGAGCCCTCCCCTCCTCAAAAATTAGGGCAGATTGCAGCAGCAGCTCCACAGGCTGGAGTTTGGACCGGGGCAGCTTGTCGTGCTCCTCCTCCTGGCGGGTTGTGTGGGGGGAGCTGGTGGATAAAGGTCCTCAGCAAAGTTCTGCTTGGCCCTGTGACCGACCAACCTCCCACCGGCTTGAAGCTGCTCTGGTTTGTAGCCTGTTTATAGCACTTGTGTGCACACACTGAAATTGCAGCTGAATTAGAGATGTATTTTGGGATCTGTTTCCATCTCGTGGAAGATGTGGTGCTTCTGTGGTTTCAGGATATCTCCCACATGTCCTCTCTCAGATTGCTCTGGGCGTTCAGGAACTTTTTCGCTTGGAGAGAGCTCTAACTGAAGCTCATTTAGCAACTCTGACCTAATGAAGGCTAAAGAATTTATTCCAAAATACAAATTAGGCCACCATCCTTCCAGAGCCAGAGTGCCTCCTGGAGATTCTCCTAGAAATAAATAACACTGAAAAAGTTTGCTTTCCTTAATGCAATAACATGTAGGAAGGTAGGTCTTGTATTAAATTACTTTATATGTGATAAGATGTGATTATAATAAAGAAGGAGATTTATGATTACTATAAAAAGAAATGTGATTGTATTATAGTTTAAATAAGTTATTTGCATTTCAGATTTATTTGGGAGTAGTGTCTTTGGGCACCAGCTGTACACTGGGTTCACATGTGCCAGGAACTAAACAAAGAAAACAAGATTACTGCTGCTTTAGGAGCCTTGAGGGAAGTTGTGGCTTCCCAGGTTGTATCACTTCACTCTGCAGAATAAATGTAGAACCTCATCCTTACTCACTACTGGCAAGTAAAAATTACTTTGAGGATGGAGTTAGAAGCTGTGTCACGATCAGAACCTGGTGGGCTCTTCAGTGGGACCCCCTAAGGGGCATCTGAGGAAATTCTTTTTCCCTCCACTTTTGATTTATTTTTTTTTTTTAACTTTTTGCGCTTGTATTAAGCACAGGCATTCGTCCCTCAGCAGGTTCAGCTGAGATCCAGGGCTGTGTAAATAATGGAGATGGAGCTGACTTGGATGAGGTGCAAATTGGGATCACACGTCTGCCGGGGCGGAGTGATTTACATTCTCTGGTTACAGCAGTTAATTGTGGGTGCCCTGATAAGCCCTGTTTACTGCCAGAGCAGCTTGTCACGGGCCTGCTGAGCATCAGCACCAGCACCGGGCCATTTAAGGCTCCGTTACCTGCTCTGCTCACTATTGCACGGGAAGGGCTTAATGCAGAAGAAAATCCAAATGCCATCTACCGGCATTTGGAGACCTGAAATGCCCGTTTCAGACCCTTCACCCTCGGGGAGCAGAAGCGCTAAAGGATTAAGTTGTCTGAAAACTCGTGTTTTGGAAGAAGCGTTTTTGACTGGTGACTCCTCTCCTGAGCCTGGTGCAGGGCCGAGCCTGGCAGGAGCTGCTGGTGGAGTGACCCTGCCCGGCACCGAAGGGATTCCTACACCCCTTAGGGAAGTGGCTGTGACCCTGCTCAGTCCTGTTTGAGCTGGGAAATGAAACAGGGGCTCCCTAAAGCCGGGCTCTGGAGGCTGCACAGAGGGCCCATCCCCGGGAAGGAGCCCGGCCGCTCTCAGGGCTGGTGCTGGGAGGCTCCGTGGAAAAGCCGGCGCGTTCCCCGGCTCCGGTACCTTTCCGGTGTCATTCCCACGGGGCAGGACGGGAGCAGTCGCTCCCGTCTCCCGACCCTTGACTTCGCTCTGAGCTCCAGCCTGCCAAGTTTCCACTCCTTTTGTAGGCACAGGGAGATGGGAGGGAAAGGGCAGGATCCACGGGCAGCTGCAGCACCCTTCCTTCCCTGGCAGTGTCTCACCACTCACACTCCACGAGAAGGACGAATCCCCCCGCTCTGTTCAAGGTGTGTGCGGGTGGTGTGAGCACAACCTGCAAGTCCTTCCTGCTGGCCATAGGGCTGTTCTGTCCACAGTGGTTTTCCCTTCCGTCTTCCTCAGCTTGGGGCTGCCTCTGTGCTGTCTGCAGGGGTGAAAATCGGCACCAAGAAAGCTGTGCCTTAAATTAAATTGTCATTAAGCACCGTACAGAAGGTGGGGGATGCTCCTGACCCGATCCTTGTGTGAAAAATCTTGACCTAAACTTTTAAACCCCCTCTCACATGTGAGCTGTCTGAGAACAGTCGATGGTGCAGCGTGGCTGGTACCCAGCAGGCTCAGATTGCTGGTTTTTTTCCTAAATGGGAAGAAAAGCAGCAGCATGGCATGTGTTCTCCAGCATTCTGGGTGTTCATACACACCCTTCTGACAGCTCTGCTTGAGCACTCATTGGTACACCGAGGGTACAACATGTAGTGTTGGGAAACAGCCCACAGAAAGCCTTTGGGATAAAGTAACATCCTGTGATCATCTTAAATCTGAGCTAATTTTAAAGCATCCCTGCCCAAATTGCATCTGTTCATCCGATTAAACAAAAGGAGTCGAGGGTGAAAATTAAATAAAGGGTTTCCCGTGGCAAGTGGTTGTTTCTTGGACATAGAATAATGAATGTTTGCAACCCCCTCGGTAATAACCCACAGAAACACCCAGTGCTCTGCCCCATCACAGCCCTGGGGCTCCCAGCCTGGCCATCCTGCCCTCCCCAATGCTGGAAATGCGGAAAAAGTGCCCTGTGAGCAGAGTGTCCACACAGAAGTAACTTCAGTCTCCAAGTTTATCCCTGAGACAGCTCCACAGGGGAATTTCAGCCTCGCTGGCAAGAGGAAGGGTAAGGAATGAGCTCAATCACTCAAAAGAAAATTCAGCAAACTTTAAAATAATGCATCTGGAGTGCCAGTATATTGTATAGGTTGCAATATGCTGGTTAATGAATGTTGAATTAGTAAGTCAATATTTCCATTCCCCAACCTTTTAGGGTAATTTTGCGTGAATATAAAAAAAAAAAAAAAAACAAACCAAACTAAAACGTCCAACACATGTTTGTGCAGGGTTCAGTTTTCAAGGGCAGCTTGATCTGGCCAGAAAGTTCCCAGTCCAAGGAGTGGCAGCTAAAAGGTGCCCCTGTTACCTCAACGGGTCTGGAGGAGTGCAGGGAGGTTGTGCACGTGTTTTGTGGCTTCTCTGTGCGTTCCTCCAAATGGGAAACAGCAAACCCAATTGACATTGTGGTGAATTTTAGTTTGATTTTTATTTTTTTTTTGGTGTTCTTCTACGGAGTCCTCCTGTGTTGGGACTGCTGGGACTCCAGGGAAGGGATAGAGGAGACTGTCAAGAGACACAGACATGTTACATTGCCCTTGAAGGGGGGAAAAGCGTTGCTGGACTTTGTGGGCACGTGGTTGTAATTTCCATTGGACTCGGAGGGGTCACCTGTGCAGGGAAAGGTGCCTGAGCATGACTTCAGCAATGTCTTACGTTTTACTCTGATCCTCTTTGACCCAGCTGAATTCCTGGTGGTGATGCAAACCTCCCTCCCAGCACTGAGTTCACGTTTGACCCGGGTTTAATTTATTCGATGAGCAGCAAAGGCTTCTGTGGTTTTACAGTGCAGGAGTAAATGGTCATTTCCCTAAAAAAAATGATGGATTTGAAATCCATTCAAATGAGATATTTCTGTCTTGTGACAAGAGCTTAATAGCTTCTTGCATTTGTGTTTGGAAACGTACTCTTTGAACTTTTGTGTAGCGTTCCGCCAGTATAAGGCAAACATTCTTCTTCGGTTGGTAATAGGCTGTCTGGTGTCTGTAATTCAGTTATTTAGCTTCAAAATTAACTGTATATATTTGCGAGTTTTTAATTAAGATGTGTTTCTCCTCGGAGCTTTTCGGAGCTTACTCAGAGGAGCATCAAACACGGCATAGTTTTGGTCTTCCCTCTCTGCCTATTAGCTTCTCCTCCTCTGCTTATAAATTTCTGATGACAGACATAAACATTTACCTCCGTAGGCATTACTTAACTCTGAGATCACTTTGTTCTATAAATACAAATAAATAAAAGGCCCTTTAATGGGGGCAGGGGGAGCCAGCAGCGAAGTGGTTAAAGGTTTGTGCCGGCAGCCTGGCCAGCAGGAGCTGGCCGTGTGGAGCAGGGGGGACGCCAGCCTGTCTCTAAACTTTTTGGCCCTCCCTGAGTGCAGAGATGAAGGAAGAGCCCTCTATAAATCACTGGAGATTAGAGACCCTGTTCTTGCCGACTCTGCAGGGTTGCACTGCTTAATGTCAAAGCCTCACGTATTACTTTAACAGCACTCCTTTTCTTTATTAAATCCACTTTGAAATAAAAAAATGATGATCTTTCCAGTGAGGGGGAGAAGGCCTAAAAGGATTTAGAAAGTATCTGTTATGTTACATTACGGAGACTAATAACTGCACAGGGAGTAGGTAACATTTTTGCACCATTTCAGAAAGTAAAATGAATAGACTTTACAGAGTTTTCCTCCTTCAAAATATTTATTGCCGTTGATTTTGAGTAACTTTTGTGGGCTTCTCCCTGAAGGTGGACCGAGCGTGAGCGCTGGCGGGGATTTCCCTCCGGGTTTGCGAAATTAAATTTGCATCTTCATTTTTGCACGTCCCGCAGCATCTGGTTTTAGATTGCTTTTTTTTAACCTTTGGGTTTATTCTGGCGGAATTTTAGTCCGTCTTTATCTCCATCTGAGTGTGATGAAGACATGTTTTAAACAGCTGTATCTGTGTCAAATGGCAGCGTGTTTGCTCGCAGCCTCGCTGTCTTGAGGACGTGCGGAGGCTTCTGGGCACTGCATATTTATCTGCTATTACGACCTGATTTTCTTCTGATTTGTTACATTTAAACAGGATGTACTTTTTTTTTTTTAAGGTGCAAAAGTTGATGTGATTGTTTATATGCAAAACGCTGTTGTTTTCCCACACGTATTCAGTTACCTCCTTTGATACATGGCATCCCAGCTAACAGATATCCCAAGCCGAAGGAATTGTACATATGTTTTTTTTGGTTTTTTTTTTTCCCTGCACATAAGTGTTTCAGATCCTCCAGGTCATTTAGTATCCATTAGGGCACTAAAGCTTCTTACTGTTTTCTCATTAATAGTCAAGTCTGTTACCACGACAAAAACAATTTCTGAGAGACGGGATTCTTTGAGAAACATCCCTGATGAAAGTCCTGGAAATCCCAACAACAAATGTTGTCAGGTTAGATTTCAGCGAAGCATTTCTGTTTCACTGTGCAGCATTATGCCCCAGGAATGCAGTTTTTCTTTTAGTCTCATGACTTTAAACACAACATTGGCATGAAACCCATTAAGAATAACAGATTTATAAGCTCTTGTTGATGGATCTCGTTCAAATGCAGTAGGATGGAAGGTGAAAATATTTTTGGTCTTTAAACGTATTAAAAATAAACTGTGATTATTTTAATTCCCCGCATTTGAAGTCATTTGCTTCTTTGCAACCGTGCTCGGCGTGTTTTTCTGCCCGTTCACAGTTCATTTACGGTACAGTTTTGAAGTTTGGAAATAGTTCACACCTATAAAATGTGGGGTTTGCATTTGCCAGGGAAAATGAATATTGTTTTGCAATGTATCTTATCCAAAAGCTGACAAGTAACAGCTTTTTTGCTGGTTTACGCTGACAAACAGCTTGAAGGTATCACCTTTGTAGGCGGCTGCCGCAATGAATTGCAGATATTCATTTATAGCTGTTTGTACTCCGTGTGTTCTTTCATGTGTTTCAGGAATATTGCCCAGTTCCAAAGTATGAGCTCTTAAAATAACCAGAAATGGGGGTGGGGTCGAGATGTTGTATAAACACGGCGAATTTTCTGGGGCTGGCTGGGCGCACGTTTGAGGACCCAGCCCTGGCGGTGAAGGCTTCACGGGAGCGCTTTTTGGGGCGAGCAGGGAGTGGAGCAGGAGGTTATCAGAGCCCCGAGCGGCGATGCCGACGCTCAGACCAGCAGGCCGTGTTTTATTAGGAGAGAACAACTCTATAAAAGGAACAGGAGATTCAATCATAATATAGCGGGGTGACACGGAGGCAGCTGACAGCACGGCTTCAAAACCCATTTAAGATCCGAGCAGAGCTGCCACGAGTAATGTGCTGCAGCTGGGGAGACGGTTTTGGAAAAAGCGGGACCTGCCATGGGCCTGTGGATTCGCCTCGCCTCGCACGGAAAAGGCTTGGGCTGGGCGCTCGTTACCACCCACAGGCAGCGCTGGGAAAGCTCAGCCGGTGTTTGTGTGTGTGTGTGTGTGTGTTTTTTTCCCTCTGAAAGTGGTCTGGGGAGAAGTGGGAAGCAATGGCCGGTTCGGTGGTTTGGGTTGGAAAGAGGGAATGAAGCGCTGGCTGCGAAGTGGCGCGGCGTGTCCTTCTGGCTGGAGGGGGTTTGCCGGCAGGAGGAAATGCCTCCGAGAAAGGCCATTTGGAAAAGGGGGAGCACTCCGATTCTGGAATTTTTTGCGGTGTGTGAAGAAGTGAAATGCAACTCGTAAGGGGAAAAAAAAAAAAATAAATCCTGTTTTTCTTCCCCTTAAGTCTTCCTGCTCTCCGGCCGTTCAGTAAGTCTCTCTTTCGGTCGTGTCTGCTGGGTGGGACATCCAGGGAACATTCCCCGGGGAAGCGGTGTTGTCACCATCCCTGGAAGCGCTCAAAAAGCAGAGTCAATGTGGCACTTCAAGGCAGGGTTCACTGGGCGTGGGGGGGTTTTGTCAAAGGTTGGACTCGCTGATCTTGGAGGTCTTTTCCCACCGTAACGATCCTGGGATGAGCTGTTTGTCAGCGTTGCTGACTGTCTTTCATCTCTCTTCCTCTGACACCCATGAGCCAAGTCCTGAAAGCTGCAAAACACTTCTAAATCTGAGGCAAAGACTGGAACGTTTAAAAATTATAAACTGTGGTGTGCCAAAACTGGCTTGGTTTGGGAGTGTTTAAACCTTAAGTCGTGGTTGAACTGGAATCATTTGGAAATAGAACTGTGTAGCGCGTCCAGCTTAAAAATGTGTTTTTAAAAGCTCGGCTACTTCGTTAGTTCAGCCAGACTCTTCAATTTGCGCTCTTAAATGCACAAATTGCACTCTTAAATGCACTCTTGCACACTTCATGCCTGCTCTCATGTGGCATTTTTGTGTGTAGCTTTACTGGGAGGTAAAGCTGCCTGGATGGACTTTCCAAGGGATGATCTTCCCAAGGACAGCAGGATCAGCAGGGGTGATGTCTCTGTCTAGAGGAAAGGCTGGCCAAATTTCTGCTCTACTGTGATCAAAATTGAAATTCACTTGTATTTTGGCTGGAAGTACCTTGTCATTTAAGGAAGAAAAGGTCATCTTCTCCCTGGTCCAAGGTAATGCTAATTTAGGAATATACAGGTGGTTGGTTTTTTTTTCAGTTCTCCTCACAGAGGTTGCTAATCCTGCAGAAATGCCCTGCATGAAAAGGGGCTCAAAGAGGAGAAACATGATTAAAAAAATATCACCAGGTTTTCTGAGTAATTACAAGGAATTTCCTCTTCTGAAAGGACAACAGAAATGCCGTGTAAAGGAAATTTTGGAATTCACACGTAGGTTTGTGTCACTTCCCAAGGAGGGGAAGAAGTAACCAGGACTGAAAAAAAACCCCTCAAACAAGCAAATCATTCATTTTTAATTTATCTGTATTAGAAGCAGAATCAAAATAGTTACAGTAAGTGTTTGGGATTCTTTCTTTTATTAAAAAATTCCATGCCGGTTGTATTTTTTGGAAAAAAAACCAACAAAACAAAACAGGAACATAGGTAGAATTAGGAAATCCAGGCTGCCCCTGTCAGCCTCAGCAGTGCATGGGATTGACTTCAAATTGGGCACAAAATGAACCCCGGTGTGGGCAGAGGTGCCCTCCTTCCCTCCGGAGCTTCCTGCCATCCCTGGCGTCCTCTGGACTGGACACCGGGATTTTTCCCTGCCTTGAACTCGGAGTCCAGTGACAAAGATGACTTGATGAAAAAGCACGTTCTTCTTCCTCAGTTTTTTTCCCCCCTGTTGAAATTCCTTGGTTCCTCTTTGGTGCTGCATCCGTGTCCAGGATGGATTGAATGGAAATAACTGGTTTAAGGAGGCATTTTTTGGGGGGGCTGTGAAAGGTTGGGGGTTATTTGCTGGTGTTGTCACCCCCCCACACACATTTATGACCGGCAAGGTAGCCTGAAATTCCATGTGCTGCCTTGGCTCCCAGGGAATGCAGCACGGCAAGGTTGGGGTCGTTAGCAAAGCAAGTATCTGTCATCCAGAAAACAAGGCGGCTTAAAGATTATGTCCTAATTTCACACTTGCTGTGGCATAGCATTACTGGTGCAGAAAATGATGGAGAATAAGCTGAACATTCATTTGCCCATAAACCTACCAGGGGGGTAATGTCCTAAAAAGCCACTGAAATTGGATATCTGGAAAATGAACTCATTTTTTTTTAAGTGGGTCACAGCATCTGTGATTATCTCGTTGGGATTACGAGCGGGATCGTGCTGCGGTGGCACCGACTGCTTCCCCGTGGGCTTCGCCCCTCCGTGCCAGTGGTCTGTGGCTGGATGAGGGCTGGTGTGTCCAGCACATCCCCAGCCTGCCTTCGTGGGTGGGAGGAAGAAGTATGTCAGGATGGTCTAGAAATGCTGGGTACGTCAGCCCTGGTTTAAACCGTCGCCTGTGACTTCAGTTAGGGATGAATTTTGACCGGTTGTCTATTAAGATAATACCACGTTCTTCTGCGCTTTTGCTTTCCTGCTTTCTAGGAGATAATTTAAATGCTTTCAAGGCTTGAAAATTACCTAGAAAGTAGCAGGGAAATTGTTTTAGAAGCTACGTGGAGCTTTGAGTCACTGTGTGGTGCACGTGGACCTTCCTGCTCTTCCCATCGGCAGAAGTCCTGGTGAAGGGGATCTGGGGTATTTGTGTAGGGGATGAAACATTTTCCCTATGAGCAATGTGGATGGCAGGCCTGGTGGCAAAGTTTAAAACAAACTCATGACCAGAAGCCCCTCCAGATAATCGTGCTCACATTTCTTGGGAAGGCCTAAAGTTGTCAGTCCAGTTCATGGTGATGACTTTTATTTCAGGCTTTTGCCTCCTTCTACCTTAGCACTGTCTTGCTTTTTCAAACAGGAGACAATTACCTTTATCGCAGAACCATAGAAACATATATTTGGGTTGGAAAGGACCTTAAAGATCATCCAGTCCCAACCCCTGCCCTGGGCAGGGACACCTTCCACCAGCCCAGGTTGCTCCAACCTGGCCTTGGACACTTCCAGGGATGGAGCATCCACGTCTTCCCTGGGCAACCTGTGCCAGGACCTCCCCAGCCTCCCAGGGAAGAACTTCATCCACTTTTCTCCTTCATGTTTGTGCTGCACATGCTGGCTTTGGAGTCTCCACTGGTGAGCACCGGCACTTTGGAGGCTGTGTCTTTATTCTTGGTTGTTGGGGAAGGACATGCTCTTTCGGGTCGTTTGGCTCCTTCTTTCACCTCGCATCAGAGCTGTATCACCTTCCTCCTCCTGAAACCCCTTCCTGAATGCCTTTGGAGCAAACTGCAAAGGATTGTGGCCCCTTAGCAGCTCTTCCTACCCAGCCTTCTAAAAATGGTGCCTCGCTCCAGACCTCGGGGCACTTTGGGCTATACATGTGGTGACTTAATCCTTGGAAGATGTGGGAATCCTCAAAGCTATGTGCTGGGATTTGGGGTGGAATCTCAATTTCCTTCCTCTCAGATAGAGCACCACGAGAAAAGGCCGTGGTTGCAGGAGCCATCTGTTAGAAACGAGCCGGGACCCGGAGCCGCCGGACAACCTCCCCGCTTCCCAGCAGAGAGCTGGATCCTGCTCCCTGTTCCCTTTCCTCTGCCAGGAGATGAGGCGGGATAGGGGAGAGATTAGTCTGGACTCCAGGAGCCTGTGAGATCGGTATTTTTTCACGCCCTAATGGTAATAGCAGTTTTATGACAAAGAATCCCCTCTGCTGAGGCAACCTGTGGAAGAGGCTGCGCTCCCAGAATGGTGATCTTGAAAGGATTTAGAAACACAATTGACTGAAACTTGAAAAATGTGAAACACTCGGAGAAAAAGCTGCCTTCTGTTAGACTAGTTCTGTAGAAAGGGGAAAAAAAAGGGACAAAAGCCAAACCCGGCCATCACACATTCCTCTTCTGCTTAGGGCTCTGAGTGGAGGTTGCCTGCCCTCAACAGAGCCCTCGTTGGGGCAAATCATTACAGTTTGGAGGAACCACTCCTGGTTTTACCAGGTTGTTTTTCTCCGTGGCAGCAGGGGGGTCACAGGCTCCCGAAGGTTATTTCCTGCCACGCAGTCACCGGCCAAACAACATTGTTCCTGGGGAGTGCCAGCCCCAAACAACGCTGTACCCCCTCACCACTGTTTACCTAACACCAACCTTTGCTTTATTTTTCTTCCCCTGGTACTTTGTGCCTGTTCAGGCTCTCACAAATAAAATAGGAAGTGGTGAAACACAAAGAAGCAGAGGACAAAGCGGTGCAGAGGAAAGACTGATGCTGGTTTGGGGACAAAGGTGACGTACACAAGGGTCTCTGAAACCTGAAAAGTTCAGTTTTCATATATTTCAGCTTTGAATATAATTAGCTTCTGAGCACTTTGTTGTTTTCGTGCCTGAAACCCAGGGCAGGAAGCGGCAGAGAACTGAGATATATGGTGAGATTTATGAAGGCAGAGCCCAGAGAGCTCTCAGGCGCCGTTTATAAATGTCAGCCCTATCTGAACCCACAGCGGGCTCGCAGGGGAACCCGGGAGCGGAGAGGTCTCGTCCCTAAGCATGACAAAGCAATTATTGATCTCCCTGACAGGGGAAGCAGCACTGAAAAAGCACGAGGGACGGCGGAGAGAGGGATGGAACGTGACACAGAGGCGGAAGGAGAGGCCAAGGGCAGGTTAGCAGAGGAGTGGGCCTGACTCCAAATACCCCAGATGCAAAATCCCTCAGTTTTGGTAAACTTGGATTAGCATGTAAGAACAAACAGAAGAACACAGCTGGCCTTGCAGCTCTATCATTGATTAAACAATATCTGCGGGGCTTTGAAGTCTGGAGAAGTTTGGGGAGCTCAGTCTCGCAGTTTATCTGCCAGGGTTGAAGTATTCCATCCTGGTTTTCTGTTTTAGCACCTCGGCAAAGGGGATTTCTAATGAGCTAAATATATAGAAAGGTGTAGGGAGAAACTTGGGATTCAGGCACGGAAAAGATCTATTTAGAGACGCCCTGCAGTGACTGTAGTCGAGGCAGTTTTGGATGCTGTGTCCGGAGTGGCCTGTCCTGCTCTCAGCTCCCTGTGCAGCTCACAGCTTTCCTGCTGGCACTGCTTCCATCTTCCCACTCAGGATGTTGAGAGAGAGAATTTCTTCTGACTAGAAAATTGCCTTTCCAAGTCTGATTTGTATATAAACACGGGGAGTTTGCAATACTGGGAGGAGGGAGGTGGACAAAACCCTGGATTTTTAGACTGTTATTGGGGTGAGTATAATTAAAAATTCACGTATGTGGGGGAAGGAGTGAGAACCAGAGGGCAGAAGGCAGGAGTTTTATTTGTGGTTCTCCCACAATGTCCCATGGTCTGTAGTTGAATTTACTCTCTCCTCTTACAAACTGAGAGTAAGACTATTTCCGTTAAGTGTTTTAAAATGACCGTATGGGAGGCAATAAGTGTGAACTGGTATTATGTCTGGAAAAAATCGTGGGTGTTTATGAATGCCCAAGGGTCGGGATCCATCCCAGAGGGGATTCAGCCCCTGAGAAAAAGAGCTGGAGTTGACTTCATCTTCTCCAGTGACTTTTTAAGAAACTTCCAGGAACTGTATAACACAGTCCGTGATGTGGTGCCTGGTTCTGGGCCTGGAGCGAGGCAGGGGGAGTCAGGACCTTGCTCACTGAAACACCGCGATGCTGAAGCTTCCATCCCAGGGTCACACAACGGCCTGGGTGGGGAGGGACCTTAAAGCTCATCCAGGGACGCCTTCCACTATCCCAGGCTGCTCCAAACCCCGTCCAGCCTGGCCTTGGACACTTCCAGGGATGGGGCAGCCACAGCCTCTCTGGGCAGCCTGTTCCAGCTGATTTCTGATTTCCCAGGAAGAGCTCTTTTTGCCAGGATTGCAGATTTTTAGCCCAGTCCTGAGAGGTGTTTTGCCTGCCCTTAGCACTTCCTCTCAGTGATTGAAGTCTTCCTTTAATTCCCCATCATTTCTCCCTATGGATTAGTTGTAGATTTTGTGGCTGTCACGATCTGACGTTTGTCTGTGCAGCGCTTGCAGATAGAGAAGGTTTTGAAAGTTCTGGCACTGATGTGATGGAGGAATTGAAAGGCCAACCCTCCAGTGAGCTGTGTGTGTAGGAAGTGGGAGTTTGGCTTGGCATTGGGAAGGGGAGTGTGGAATCCTGTGCAATGGTTCCTGTCCCCTCCCAGCAGCCAGTTCTCTCCAGGTAGCAGAGCCACGCTGGTGTAAATCACAGATTTACTCCCTGGCTTCAGAGCCACATCTGAAGACCTTTATGCAAGCACTGGGAGCTTTGCTGGAGTAAAAACCTCCAGATCAGTGATGAGCATGAGCTTTGCTGCCTCTGTTGGGCTCCACACACTGAAATCCTGCCTGTATTGAAATCACAGCAAAGCCATCTCTGCCTTCAGTGGAGACAGGACTCCCTCCTCTGAACAATACAGGAGCATGTTGAGCACTTCGGCTGGGGTCTTAAGTATTTAAACATGCTTAAGTCCTCATTTTTTTAAAAAAAACCCAAAACCCAGTGTATTTTTCCTCTGTTGTTGGGAATGGGCATTTCTCTTCTAGATGAGTTGATGGTGGTGTGTAATTTCAGCATCCGAAATCCCAACTTCCTCCAGTAGCCAAACTGTTTTTGGAACACTTGGGTACGGTTCAGTAGAGGAGATCAACAACTGGCTTCAGTACTGGGCAGTTGTGGCTCAGAGCTCTTCTGACAGCTTTATAAATAGGAATATCTTAAATAGCTTAAAGGAGAGGCTGCTTTGCAGTGGCCACTGAAATCTTTATGGCTGATCTGAACAGGATGTTATAAACCAACTGGATACCCCTGATGACTCTGTGCAGATGCTGTATAGAGACATCTTCTTTATCAGTAAAAAGAAAATATGTTAAAAAGGAGCTCTCTTAAGCCAGTGCTTTTAGAAGCAATCTGAAACAGTTGCAACATGGAAGGAGTTCTGATTTTTCTTGGTGGAAGTAACAACCCACCTGCAGGTGAGTATTTGGGGTAAATTTTGTCTGTATTTGCCTCAGGAAGAGTTGTATAATCAGCTTTGTACCCCAACTTCATGAAAATGGTTTATTTTGACTGATGAGCTTAATGGAGTTTAAGTCAAACCACTTCATTCCTGTAACCACTGGTCTTAATATTCCAGCCCGGGCAGGCTGCAGAAAACCTTGAGATAACACGCCAGGCCCTTCCTCCTCTTACCAAAGGGAGCTTGAGTCCCACAGAAGTTGAGCTCATTTGTCCTGGTGTCTGTTCCCAGGCTGACTTTCCTGCCTGATTTTAATTCCACACCTTCCTTCACTGGCATCCTCCTCCTCAGGGTTTGCTGCTCACCCTCAGGTACCGTTTCCTGAGGTTTGCAGTTCTCCCCCCGCTTTTCCAGCAGCTCCCTGTCCGTTGGTTCAAATCCCTCCTTAAAACTGACATCTTCCAGGAAACTCTTCCTCCTCCCCTGTCACTGATAATCTCTCCTACATCTTCCTTTATCATTTTTTTCCTTTGGCCTGTGTTCTGTTTTTCTGTCAGAGTTTCTATGAGGCAGAGAGTGTGTCTGTTCAGGTTATTCCTTACCATATATATATATATATTATATATATATATAATACATGCCATGAAATATTGCTCATATAAATACATGAAAAAGAGAATATTTACCCTTTATAAATATTCCCCAATACACTTCTGGTGTTTTATAGCATCCTGATTCAAAGGGTAGAAGTGAAACACGAGTTCCTGTGTAGCGCTGTGGTCCTATATCTACTCCTCTACATAATAATAAATGCTATGGGAAAAAAAGCAGCCACTAACCTTTAGGAAATGAAGTAAACTGGAATCAAATTATGTCTGATTCTATAATTTTCAGCTGTAGGACATGTTTGATAGATGAGCTGGGTCTGTATTTGGGTTTGGAAATATATCTGACTGTAGGTGTGTGTATGCACATTGTGATTGTCTGTTCCTGTGTGTACAGGGTGTCCGTGTGCATTAAAATACTAAAGTAACATCGCCAGGTTTTTATTTTGCAGGAATGCTCCATGCAGTAGGAACTCTCTGGTGTTACAGTACAGTAAAAGTGTAGTAAAAGCCTGGGTTTCAGACCCCCGGCTAAATGCTTGGTTACACACAAACATGCACACGTAGCTGAGAGCAAAGGAGAAATATGTGGGAGATAAAAGAGAACAAATGGACAACTTATAATTACACGTATTTTAGTTCATCTGGTATCCAGATGATCATCCTCGATCCCGACAGGTTTGACAAATCAGTTTATTGGGACTGTAAGTGTAACCCAGGGCTGTGCAGTAGGCAAGGGAACACTGATTATTTTTTTTTTCATATTATATTCAGTCGTTTCATTATTGGAGGTAAATACTGCTTGTACTTAGAAACACAACAGCTGGTCTCATGTGAGAAGGCAATCCACAGATTAACTTGCCAAATGTATTACCAGTTCATTTCACTAGACTGAGAACCTAAGGGTATTTTAATAGTTTTGACCTTGATCAGACAAGAAAACAAATGCTCTCGTTCTCAAGTTGAACCTGTGACTTGAGGACTGATCTGTTCTGCTGCGGTGTGAAGTGTGCCCAGCAGCCCTGGCAGGCTGGGAACAAGTCTTTTATACAATAAATGGGGCAAATTCAGTGCTAAAAGGTGTAGCTGTGATTCTCAGGTCGCTCAGGAGGGCAGATGCTCTGATTCCTGCCTTGGTGGTTCCTGTGCTGTTTATGTAGAGGGCTGTTCCCTGCAAATTGGCTCCTTAGTAAGGAGGTGTTTTTAGTCAGATGTTTGCATGTCTGATTTGGCTTTAATGTCGATTTTTACATTTAAAAAAGTCGATTTAATTCAAACTGAAAGGCCAGATGTTTGCAGCCTCTTCACTGGACCCTGCTGCTGTTTGCAGACCGTGCTGGCTGCAGGCTCCTGGCTGCATTTTGTGCACCTCTGGATGCAAAGAGCAGCTCCAGGGACAGGGGTGTGTGTCCAGCACTGGGAAAGGAGCTTTAGTGAAAATTAAATTGCAGCAGGTCTTCCAAAGAGGGACTCTTTTGAACAGACTCTTCCCTGTAAGGTTTTTGTGCCATGGGAGTCTTCCTTCCAGGAAGGCAGTGCTGGACCCTGCACCCTGTCAGGGCTGGAGGGACTCTCAGATGTCCTTTTCCCTGAGCAACCTCTCCTGACAGGTTTCTCTGTTCCCAGGGGACTTCTCACACTCAGACTTGCCCAGCATGGAAAATTGGGCAAGATGAACCTTTTGCAGAGCGTGAACTCGCTCGTGGGGCTTTATCCAGCTTCAGTCCCTTTAACTGAGGTCTCCAGTGCCTGCCTGGATCCACGGGCCTGACTATCTGCTTTCCTTCAGGAAGAGTTATGAGCACTAAGGATTTCAGGGTGAGACTTTGGAAAGCTCTTGACATTGGCCTGGTTCGGTTTGCTTTGAAGTTTGTTTTGCTGGAAGCCAGGCGCCGCGGCCGCCGAGCGCTGTCCTGCTGCAGAGGAACGCGGGATTGAGCCTCCCTGTCCTGCTGGGAGCTGGGGGCTCTCATCCGAGGGGCCACCTGGTGAAACCGCTTCTCCCATTCCGTTTTTGAGTCTCTCCTTTTCCTCTGTTTCCTTCTGCATTGCTTCCTCCTGCCAGCGGCGCCACGGCCACGCGTCAGTGCCCACGGAGGAGTGACGAAACCGGGAGGGCACCAGCCAGCCCTGAAGCCTCAGCATCCATTTTTTTTGCCTCTCATTTCCCTAATCAGATCTTTGTCAAAGTCTCGTGGTCACTTTGTCATTAATTCTCTGTAAGAAGTCTTTGAAAGGACCGAGTTTGGAGATGCGGGACAGCCAAAAACTCTGGAACGCTTTTTCCACGAAACCTGTGTCTTATTTCACAGTCCTGTGACTGCTTTTAAAAATAGCTTCTCCCTGCATCTCCAAAATCCCTTCTCCTGCTCCTTGCTCTTTGAAGTGAGATAAACCAGACGAATATCAGGATTTTTATTTTTTTTTAGCGTTTTTATAACATTTACCAGATTAGCAAATGGGGATTTACTTTGCACTTCCCTTCTACTGTGCTGTTCCTGGAAGAGATAAGGAAAACTCTGTGCTGTACACAGCTCCCAGGTCTGCTGAGCTTTGGGTCAGGCTCTTGGTCCCTGCAAAGGAAGAGCAGAGCCTTGAACTTGAATCTCAGCAACAAAACTCCTTCCATTTGATCTGGCTCTTGGATTCAGTAAAAGCACTGTTTGACTGTTGGAGGGGGGTTCAGTAAATAAATAATTAGACTATGCAGAAAATCCTACATTTCCCCTCACTACCATAAATAGAGGCTCTTCAATCATGGAATCGTGGAATGGTTTGGCTTGGAAGGGACCTTAAAGATCATCTAATTCCAACATCCCTGCCATGGGCTGGGACACTTCCCACTAGACCAAGACACTCAGAGCCATTATTTCCATTCCATTATTCCCTGGATTTAGAATAATTCAGTACCTAATTTTGCTGAATGTTTAGGCTTCATTTAATAATGAGAAGGCAAGAGTAGTTTCCCTACTGTTCTATTCTCCCACTGTGTTTATGTCTTTATAATTACACAGATTTGTATTTCTTTTAAGAATTTTGGGGTGATTTAAACTTCCATTAATATCCACTTCAACATGTTTTTCCTAGTTTTGACATCTAATTTCCTGGACACACTGCCACTTCCCACCCTTCTTAAGGCAAGCGTTGCTCCACCAGCCCCGCTTTTCTTCCTTGCTCGCTGAGTTTCCCCCTTTGATTCTGCTGCAAAAAAGGAGTTGAGTCGCCGTTATCAGCTCCCATCAATAAATCTGAAGGAGGAAAAAAGAGGAAACCTCAGCTCAGGGGAGTCCCAGTCGGCAAACATTTACTGACAAAGCAAGCGCTCGGATATCTGACGCGTCATCAGCTGCCGCTGTTTGCTTACGGCCCAAGTGCTTGTTGCTGCAAGGAGAGGAGAAGTGGAGCTGCTGGAGCTGGGTTTCCATGGTCCCTCCCAGAGCTGCCTTCAGTCAGAGCTTTGGTTGTGAAGCCGCCAAGTGCAGTGGAAACTGCTGCTTTCAAGGAATCTTCCTCAAAAGATGGGTGGCTTTAAGGGACGCCCTGAGAAACCCGCCGAGGTCGTGCTCGGCTGATGGTGGGAGCGAAAGAGCCCCGTGCTCCGATACCCAAGAGTTGGGTGAACTTTGCGGTCCTGGTGGGTGAGATGCAGAACCGTTGCTTTGTAGTCGCTGTGGCTCATGGTTTGCTGGCCCTGGATTGGTATTTAGTGTTGTCGTTGGAATTTGATGTTAATTTAAAAAAAAAAAAAAAAACAACCCTGAAGAGGAAACGGTGCTGATAAGGACAAGGAGTAATGTAGGCAAAGAATTGACCTCGCTCTGAGGGGGTTGTGCACAATGCTTTTGGTGAGTGCTGTGCCCTGGTTGTGTTTCAGGCAGGCTCTTAGTCTCATCAGCTGGAAAATCTTGAAACAAATACAGCAAGTTGAGGGGTGGTTTCTCCACTGAGGAACATTATCCACACAAGAAGTCCTGAGGGGATGCACAAAGTTGCTCGAGTGCTTCGGGTCGGGATTTAAACTATCTTGCACTGCAAGTATCTGGAAAGAAATGAAAACTTTGTTTATTTTGCAGTGTGCTGCTTCCTTTAATTATTCAGCAGACCTCTGGCAACCACCTGATTTATCTTCTCCTTGCCGCTGCGGCATCTGTGGTGATCCACTGTTGGGATGACACCTCTGTAGTTCCTTTAGTTCCTTTTCCCCCAGGGATGTCCGTTCCTTACGGCTGTGGTGTCACACAAGTGCAGTTCCTCTTTCCTGTTAATGCCTTAAAGAAGGCATTAACCAACCTACAGGTTGGTGCCTGCGTGGAGTTCTTTGCAACGGAGCTTAAACCCATCTCAGTATCTCCTGAGACTGAATGATGTTTAGTGCTGTTATTTTAGAGAGAGCCTGAGCGTGTCATAGACAACCTGACCGATAATGTCATACCCTAAGTCGGGGCCTGAGCTATAAATCTGTTCTCCACGGCATGAAGAAGCACTTAGGCCAGGCAGATGGCTCGAGTGCCGTGCTGGGAGTGCAAGGTTTGCAAACAGCTCATTGAAGTGAAGGCTGGCACAGCTATGAATCTTAGCGGGGTTGCTCTGAAGGGTTTACCTGCTTCAGTTTTCCCCTCGTTTTAATTAGATTTTGTCACTGACAGTAGATTTGGGCTTCACAGTACGAATTGGGTGACAGTTGAGCTCTTCCCTCGGAAGGTTGGGGACCTCCAATACACTGATAGCCCTAATGTGTGCTCATTATTTTTGCTGGCAAATAGAGATTTAGCTTTGTTTATCTGCGGGATTACTTGCTGGGATTGGCTTTGAAGCTCGGGGGATTATATGATGATGTCTGTGCGCAACACTTCAGGAAATCTTTGCGTTCCTGGGCGCATTATAAACAGTGCTCATTGTTAGGTGTGAAACAGCTCAGTGGGAGCTGTGAAAGTGGCAGCTGAAGCGCTCTGAGGTCTCTGGGTCTCCACGGGGCACTGCGACAGGGTGGAAGGAGCTGTCCTGCCCTGCTGGAGGTGTGGGGTCAGCACCTGATCCACCACCACCCGTGCCAGGTCAGCCCCGGGGTGAGGCTGGACCGCGGTGTCTGCCTCGTCCCACGGGAGTGAGGGTGAGCCCCCCAGCAAATTCCTTGTGGCACAGTAGCCACGGGTGGTGGCTACAGCCAGTCATGACAAACTGGGCTGATTTAAAGGGGTGATTTAGAGCTGGAAGTGTCCTGTTCCCAGAGCACTCAGTGCTCGGACACACCTCATTAGTTTGATGGGCAGAGAGGGGTTTGATTCTCAGTGTTTGCTGCTTTCTGCCCTTTTTTGTCTGCTTCACTTTCTCCAGGGGCTCCCTCTGATAGATCTGCACCTCATTAGAGGTTGGGCTGTTAATTGAAAGAGGGGACATTTCAGATTTTAGAGCCTGTTTCACACTCACTGGTGGGCAGTGGTGGCAGGGCCCAGCTGGGGAGGTGCTGGGGGTTTTCCTGGCAGGATGGATGTGATGCACAGGGAATCCTGGCCCGGGTGTGTGTCAGGGATTTCAGGGGGTGGCTGCATAGGCAGAGCCTCTCTTGCCCTCAGTTCAGCTGAGTTTTAACACTGTGTGCAAATCTCCTCATGGTAAATTAAAATGGTGATCACATCCTGCCTGAATTTCTACTTCTGATGATATAATCTCTCTTTCTGATGATACAGTTTCTATTTTTTGATTATATAATTTATCCTTCTGACGTGGTCTGAGAATGGACTCTGCTGTAGACCTCAGTGTCCTCCTGAGCACCACTTGGTGAATCTGAATGAGGTTCCCAAAGTTGAGGAGCCACTGAAACTGGAGCTGTCTGGGCTCAGATCAGGACTGGGGACAGAACCTGAAACGATCATGAGGATATTGAGAGCTGCACTCTTAAACCACCTGTGCTAGAACTCAATGCAGCAATAAAAAAATAGAAAGCAGAAATAAGGATATCTGTGTGCTAATAACACACAAAAGCCTGTCTGCATTTTAACGTTTTGATGTGGGGGTGTTTTTTTAGGTTCAGCAGTTTATTATCCAATAACATCCTAACAGGTTCTTTTTTATTTTTTCTCATTATCATCTTCATTTTTGCATTTGAGTGTTTATTCCTTTTCCCTTATTTGGGTTATAGCATCTGATTTTTTTTTTCCCGTCCTTTCCTCCAGGAATAATGAAAACCAAAAATACCCCACAGTAATGAGAACCAATAGTGTACAAAGATTAACGTCACAAACCCATCGCTGACCTCAATAACATTTCACAACATTTAGTTTTCATTACAGTGCAGTGTTGCTGCAGACTTTTTACATGAACTTCTGAGGAAAAATATACGATAGGGCTTTCCAAAAATACGCACATGTTGGGAAATAAGACTTCTAAATCAAGGGTTTTACACATCCACCGATCGCATTTGACGAATCAGATGTATGGTATTAATTACTCCGCATCACAGCGAGCGGACTCAGACACTCAGAAAACAAAGATTCTGTGCCTTGCTGATACAGACACGTGTCGTGCCTTCTTCAAAAGGTGCCTTCTGACTTTTAGTGCCGTTTGCTCCCTTTGCATGATGAAAGAACATTCAATTTTTAAATTGTATTTGTAAAAAGTATTGCTTGGCACAGAGCGTAGGAAAGAACATTTAGAACAGGTTGATCTGTAACACCACAAGCAGTCTGTTTTCTATCAATGATTCCTAGCCAGCTTATTAAACAGATTTATACAATGAAAGAATCTAATAACAAAAACATTCACCTCCTTTATTACTTGGCATTATTTATGGCTCTTACTTTTTTTTAGCTACCTTTTTATATATCGGAATCTGCCAACATTGTATTTATAAAGTTTATGTACTAGCAGCATTTGTTGGGCAGGGATTTGGGTTATTTTATGTTTCTTTCCTCCTACACTTATTATTACTAAACCTACAGACAAATGCTTGTAAAGATTTAAAAAAGACACTGAAGAAAATATTCCGGAGAAGTGGAATGCTCGAAAAATTAATTAATTCTGGAGAGATGGAATTTTTAATGTACTTACATCTTAGATACTCTCTCCATAATAATAAAAAGTAATGGTGCTTATGGCAGAGCCTATTCCAGGGCTCAGCCGTGCTCCCCAGAACCTCCAGTGTTGGATCGCGGACGGGGAAATCAGAAGTTCCTCCTGTGGCTATTAATTGAGACCTCTAAATATCTACAATTGCTGTCCAAAGAACAACTTTGTCTTCCAGAGCTCCTTCCTTCCTTCCTTCCTTCCCTCCTTCCTCCCCTGTGTCCGTCCGTCTGTCCCCAGGCGGCGGAGCCACAATGGCACTTTGTCGTCCTCTGGGGGAGTCAATGGGAGCCCTTGGGCGTCCTCCTGGTGCCAGCGCTTGGCTCGTGCCTCCAGGCTGGGCTGGGCCTGGCACAGACACGGCCGTGGAATCAAACACAGCCTCCCTTTTCCTGTGGATTGCTGTGTCCTGGCAAACCTCACGAGTGGCCTCTCCGGGCAGCCTCTCCCGTGGCAGAGCAACCTGGAGCGGGACGCGTCTGTTTTTCTAGGAAGCTCCTGTGTGTGTGTGTGTGTGCCCAGGACAATCCTTCTGCTGGTGTTAGAAATGCCTCGAGATGCCTCTTCTGTAGTCAAAGAGAGGAAAAAGGGGTCGCATTTGAAAACTGGGGACCTGGGAGTCTTATGGTAGAGTAGGACCCCGAGTTCCCATCAGCAAAGTGGGTGGTTTGTCCTGGCAAGAGGGAAACAGGGAATCCCTTGGAGATCCGTGCAGCAGGCACAGGGAGCAGCTGCTTTCCCCGGGCAAACAATAGCAGCGAACTGTTAAAATAAATAAAGAGTGAGAAGTAGAAGCAGGGGAAGATTTGCATTGAGTTCTCTTGGTTGAAAATCGCGGCCCTGGGAAACGCGGTGTGTCCGCCTGAACTGCCTGGGGGTCAGCGGGTCCTTTTCTCCCCCCTCCCTCCCTCCCACCTGAAGCTTTGTTGGTTTATAAATGATCCGTCTGATTCTGGTGCTCGGTTTGCCTTTGTCTCACCCTCCCAGGAACGTTCCCCCTGAATGCCCAGGCTCCAGCTATTTCAGAAGAAAACCTTTATTTTTTTTTCCACTGAGGTTAACCAAGCCTCCTCCTGTTTTGCTGTGCTCAGCAGTTAAGGCCAAAGTTTACAAGAAAGGTAATTACAGTCTTACTTTTAATTGTAATTAACTAGGAGCAAGGAATCAAAATAATCCAGCTACTCTTTTGCTGAACCAGACAATTATGTATAACGTGACAAAGAGAATGCCTTGCCCTTCGGCCATTAATTTTAGCAGCTCTGTTATTCCTGAATTACATAAACCTCTGGTGTCAGAGGGGAGAAAATATGAATCAGCTCAGAGCTTTCATTGGAATACCTTGCCCGTGGTTGTGTCAGAACGTGCAAGGCTTTTGAAGCACTTCAGGTTGTGATAAATTAGGAACGTGTAATGAAGAAAATCGGGAACTCCGAATGGAGGGGTCACGAGGCAAAAATGTTGGTAGTGAATTACAGGCGTTTCTGGGCTCATCAAGACCAAAACTCGGGCTTTTGAAGGGAATCTTTCCCTTTGATTGGAAAAGGTGTTGAAGCAGTGTGTGGTGAGGTTTAGGGGCGACACTGCCCTGAGGAGAAGTCATTGCCCTGGCAGTGGTGGGACAGGCACATAGGTAGGGATAAGGGGATTCATGGTCAGCAAAGGGTGAAGGTGGGAAGCATTTTAACTCTCTTATTCCCAGCTGTGTTCGTCGATTATGAGCCAGAATCCAATTCTGAACATCCAACAAGTGCTGCTCTTTCCAAACTCTTTGTTTAACTGGGGATTGAACTCTTGGTGTTTTACCTTTGCCTTGACTGTGGTCGCTTTTCTTGGGTACGTGGTCCCAGCCAGTCCCTCCCAAGGGAGGATGAGGCTCAGTGGCACCACTGGTGACGAAGAAGTTGAACCCATCCTTGAAAACACCGTGAAATGTCAGATATCCACATTTAAAGCCCCGGACCAGGGTGGATTTTACTTGTGCTGCAGCACTTCCACAGCCAAAAACCGGAGTGCCACGGACCTTGGCAGCATTAATAGGGGGATCTTCCTTTAAAGATGAACTATTCTGGAACAATTTCCCCACTGTATCTGACACAAACAGGCTTTTCTTCGACACCAGACGTGCATGTCTTCTTGCTCCAGCCCTTTCTCTCTTGAACAAACATATGTATTGTAGCCAACGCAAGGAAAATCCCGCTCACTATTTATGTTTGAGTTCCCTGTGTCCCATTAACAATATCCCAGTGTACTCCTGGCACTGGAGCATCTTGATCCCGATCCAGCGCTGTTTTCCTGGATTCCCCTTCGGAGACTTAAGTGCCACGAAGCAATCGGTCTTATTTAGTGGCCTTCCATCCCAGAGGCTCTATTTTTTGGGCACTGAAACGGTTTCCTGTCCCTTCTGACAATTTTTTGCTGAGCAGGGAGCACCTCTCACTGTGACTCTGAGCTCAGGGCGGTTGCCAGGACTTAGTAACCCCACTGACAGATTTTATCTGCCCTTCTGTGATGCTTCCACGCACCCAAGAGGCCTTATTTTGGTGGTGCTCCTGGACACCACGCTAATATTTATTATATTTGCACAATTTGAATGTGCTGGGAACTCTGCGTGTGTGCGTCTCCCAAATGACAAAAGCTTCCCACAGGGAAAAGGAATCGCGTTGCTGGTGCCTTTCCTTTCGAGGCTGCTCTTCTTTGTTGTAATGTACAGATGGAGATCTACAAACGCAGCTTTGGGGGTGGTTTGTATTTCATATCTATATTTGGTGTACACATCATGGGAGTTTGCGTGTATTAAGGTTAAATGCCGCCGACTTTAATATATTTTGATATTTTAACTTGCTGGATGGCCCACAGCTCGTACTTGGGAGAAGTGTAAAGAAGTCTCTTGTCCTTCCATGTACATTCAGGCTCCACTGACATTGGGCAGCTGAAGCTTTTTTCCCCTTCTTTTCCTTTTTTTCTTCTTTTCCTTTTTTCTTCTCCTTTTTTCCATCTTTTCCCTTTTTTGTCTTTTCTTTTTTTCCTTATCTCCCATTTTTTCACCTGTTTTCACTTTAATTTCCCTTCTTTCCCCCCTTCTTTATTTCCCTTTTACTTCTTAAGTATAAAAGGTGGCTAGGCACACTCTCCTTGATAGAAATACATATAAAATATGTATTTACTTGTATAAATACAGCCTTTGGATCAATTTTTTTAAAAAATGCAACGTGACGGACGGACTCTCATTGCATAGCATTTATTTTAGTATACATTAATGCAGATTTGTTTTGGGATGGAGTCTGTTTTTCTTAGCTTAGCCCTGGAAAGCTGGACTTCAGAGCCACCCTCAGCTCCCTGAGTTTTCTGTCCTGTCAGTGTCAGCCATTGATTTATCCAAAAAGTCGTATTGTTTACAGCGGAGACACGAAACCATAAACCAAACTTCCAGCGTATCCTGTGCTCAGATAGGCAAAAGCATTTCCTAACTGTGAATCCAGCTGGTCTAATCTTTAATGACTTTGCTTCAGTGGCCAAATCTACTTCCCTGTGCTGTCCTAATGCACCATTAGATTAGTTACTGTCGCTGGAATTGCTGTCGCTCAGGCTCTGCTTGGGGAGGATCATGGTATTTTTCATAAATCATTATTTTTTTCCCCCTTCTTCTTTTACTGTTTAAAGGATAATAGTACTGTGGCTTTGCAATTGTTTTATGAGGCAGTAATCTTGTTGCTGTGAGGATAAACCGTGAGGCCAAAGGCAGTGCTTATCTCTGGAGAAGCCAGTTATTGCCCAGGAAATCTCTATAAAACATCACTTATCGCTGTTGCCGCGCAGGTGCCACCCCTGACAAATAGCAACAGCGAGATTTTTGTGTCAAAAAGAGTCCAAAATAAAGCCGAAATGCAGTTCTTGGGGGGTTGTTTTGCGATTGGTTCACAGCCTTCTGAAGTTTGTTTGACTATCCAAGGCCAAAATCCTGGGATGTCACTCAGGGCCCTGCTCGTGGCTCACGGAGCATCCACAGCCTCTGGCACCACCAAAGCCAACCAGAACAACCCATCCTCTGAAAACCATGCAGAGAATTCCCGGTTTCCCATCTCCTTGGTTGTGCCTTTGACTCAGGCTGCGGGAGGAGCATTTCCCGGGTCTGGCAGCGCTGCACCCGGAGCAGCAGCAGCAGCAGCTTGGGAGCTCGTTGCCTTTGACTGCACATTAATAACATTTTTAGGCCTTCCTGCATTTAAAAGCGAGGGCGGGGAAAGCAGCTCAGAATGGTGATCACCGTGCTAATCCCGGGCTGTGTGAACGGAGAGCGATCCAGGCACATTCCACGCCGCGCCTCGGGAATCCCGCAGCACCTCACCGGGAAACCACTGAACGTCCCGCCCTGGTGCACTCTGTCTTTAAGAGGTTTATTCAATTAACCGTTTAAACTTTCATTATATTTTGCCATTTGGTGAAGAGGATTCTTATGCATTTAATAGTTTTATGCATTTACCCATTAGCCCTTTAAGTGGGCTCGCTGGGGCGAGCTCTGCCATTTCCCAGCGGCGGCCGGGGAGGGCGGTGGGCAGAGCAGACAGTGATCCATGACACGTGTCACGGCCGTTTGCATCTCCCTGACCTCCCCAATCCATCTCCCCGAAGGTTGCTGTCCATTAATCCCGTGGCAGCTGCTGGTGCAGCCTCTCCGAGGGGCCGGGGCAGGTAGCCAAGGGTTCAGGTACCTCCCTGCCCGAGGAGCCCAGATTGGTAGGATGTTTTGCATCAAAACACAAACTTGGAAGAAAATGACATATGTTCGTTAACCTAAGGGCTGCTGATCACTTTAAATACTTTAAATTAATCCAGCTTCATTTGTTAAAACTAGCATCATCTGCTTAACAACTGAGGGAACGCTGGGTTATGCTTCAAAACAGGCACCGCAGCAAATCTTACCCCGATGCCTCATGCAAGGTTGTCTAAAACTCAATTTACAGCAATATTTGTATTCCATGGCGGTCCTTATTCCTTTTTAAATTCCTGCCACGCAGCCCTGTGCCTGTTTCCTTCCCTTGCACTGCAGATATTTCTGGCCCTGCTCTGTCCATGCAGAAAGCTGGGCAGGTCAGGGATTTATCTGCATCCAGGCTGCTTTGCAGGGCAGGACTAACCCACAGTCTGCAGGTAAATTCAAGTACTGGATGTGCAGATTCTCCCCAGTACCAGAAGCTTCTGTAAGCCAATATTTTAGGTCTCTCTGGCTTCTGATAATGGCCGAGAATTAAATGTTTGCTGCCTTCGAATGGAAGTTTTAACAAGTATAATAAGCAGTGGCCGTGTAATTGCCTGTGCATTCAGAAATGGAGGGGAGGGTTAGATGGGATATTGGGAAGAAATCCTTCCCTGGGAGGGTGGGCAGGCCCTGGCACAGGTTGCCCAGGGAAGCTGTGGCTGCCCCATCCCTGGAAGTGTCCAAGGCCAGGTTGGACGGGGCTTGGAGCAACCTGGGCTGGTGGAA
>JAWMRA010000048.1:2364658-2387640 GCA_035584735.1 Pseudotriccus pelzelni
CCCAGAGAAGCTGTGGCTGCCCCTGGATCCCTGGAAGTGTCCAAGGCCAGGTTGGACGGGGCTCGGAGCAACCTGGGCTGGTGGAAGGTGTCCCTCCCCAGGGAACCAGACGATCTTCGTGGTCCCTTCCAACCCAACCCGTTCCATGTTGTGTGATTCCGTGACTCATGTCCAGCTCTCCAGAGCCCTCCTGGCTCCCCCAGCAGCAGTGTTGTCTCAGGACTGCTCTGTTCAGGCTCCTCCACGGCGGATGCTCTCCCCGGCCAAATATGACCACCTGCAAGTTTGTGCTGGTGTTAGCATTTTCGTCTCCCATTATTCAAATCCAGCTGGCTTTCCCTTTGAAGTCCGTTCCCTCATGTTAAATGTTAACTCTAATTTCTCTTGGCCCAGGGAACAGATAGTGCATTCTTTCCTGTCTGTGTGATAATGGCCACAAGTGTGCTGGCTGCCTTCGGCCCGACCCGCCGCTCCGGCTCCCCGCTCTCCTCCACGAGGAATGTCGAGGCCCAGCTCTGGCTCAGGGAGAGGGTTTCTCCTGCAAAAGCCTCCAGGCTGGGCCTGTCCCTGAGAACTGCCCTTACGCCTCACACAGAGCTCCAGACCTCTCTTCCAAGGCTGGCACGTGCTTAGGGCAGGGGAAAATTGCCAAGCAGTCACATCCAGGGGTAAATTTTGAGCAACCACAGGGTGTTTTGGGGTTTTTTTTTCAGATTCATCCACGGGCTGGTGTTTTGCTTTTTCCAGCTGTACTAGCATTTTTCTAAACATATTTCAGTGCTTATGCTTGCATTAAGCACAATAGCAGTGGAAGAGGGAGACTTGTGACCATTTGAACTTGAAATCCCCAGAGAGCTTTTTATTCTAATAAAACAGCAAAATATTGGATACATGACACCCCTTACATCAAACTCTATCATATTAAGGAAACCTTAGAACTCTGGTCTGCAGTCTGGCCTGATACATTACAATTCATCTGGGATCAGTATGAGAAATAATTACGTCTATTTATTTATTCCACTGTCAGAATGTTGACACTAGTTTTTCATATTGTCTCTGTCACAAAGAATCATAATTAAATAACATGTCAGATGCATTGATCATACATTTATAAATTTGTCTGATAGATCGTGGAGGCCTTTTGTTATTGGGAGATATCACAAGATTAAACTTAAAGTTTGCCAAGCCATCTACCTCATTCTACACAGGACTTTTTCCTCCTAATTAACCGCAGAATTCTGATGGCTTGTCATCCTGATATTGCATAAAGTAATCTCTTCCTTTTCGTTTCAAGCTGGGGATGCCGTTTCCCTTCGACCAAAATCTGGCCAGATATGTACAATCATATTAGGGTCTGTAATGACATGCTTTTCTTGTGGTTTTTTGTGGGTTTTTTTCCTATTTTTCTGGCCTAATTCCTCTACTTAAGAGGCACTGTCTTATCACAAAGAAGATCAGCCAGAGCTGGCCTTCAGTTCTTGTGCTTTCTGCACAAAACAGAGCAGGGGCCTTGACCACCCTCATTCCTTCCCCTCTCCTTGCAGCTGTGTGTGGACCCCACTCAGGTCAGTGAGTGGATGCTGGTCAGTGGCCAGGAATCCATGAGCATCCTTCCAGCCCCTCCGCACACTCCCACCTTCAGGAAAAAACAGATTTTTAGGAAGGTGACAAGAACCAGAAAAATCAGTAACTCGTGGCACTTAAATAGCACTGTTTCCTCCAAAACAAACATAATTTATAAAGAATCATATTCCCTGTACATGTGCTGCTTCAGAGGATAAAAAGATGCAAATAAATAGGCATTTGTTGTCCGTTTTTGATGTGTTTTCTCCCGTTTTCCGTAAGAACATAAGCTAGGAGGGTTTTACTCAGATTTGGTGGCAGAACACATGCATTAAGATTAAGTTTCTTTTTAAAATTTGCATTCTTTGCTTTGTATGTTTCCTAAATGGGGCAAGAGGGTTTCTTAGTATGTCTTAGTATTAAAATCTAAAGTAACAGACCTTCATTCTAATGAGCTTTGTAAATCTGACCTAAAAAGTGTCGCCTGGAGTCTTTGAAATGAGTTTCCTACAACTTCCTCTGATCTGATTGTGTGTTTTAGGGGAGGTTAAATGGGTTAAGATTCTTAGCTGTCCTAAAGCCATTGGAGTGATTCCTTATTAATCTTTTTCACCCCCTAAGACATCATCTACAGATCTAGGCGGATTTAGTACATAAGATAACGTGGTCAGCCCTGCCATAACTATCCACCCAGCTTCTGAAAGGACAAAAGGGTGACAAAAATATGCAGAAACCCTTCCAGAGGTTCATGTTTAACAATACTTTCCAGTCTTCCCCTCGCCCGTATCCAGCCCTTGCTCGTTGCATAAGGGAAGTTTCATCGTCACAGGATAATGTCTCTGTAACTTGTGATCTGAATTACAAAGGGGGTTGTTGTGCTCCGTGTCCTGTGGCAAAACTTGTGAGCGTAAGAAGGGGGTCTTCAATCAGCCCTGTCCCTGCTGATAACCAAGAGCTCCTTGTTCCTGCAGGAAGGGGCTCGGCGCCCGTGCCAGCGGCTCCTCCTCCTCCTCTTTTGGGGCTCCCAAACGGCTTCTCCTGGCGGTCTCCTCTTTGCTGCTCCCCTGGGTGAGGCTGGCAGGGCTGCACAGGGGGGCTCTGCCGAGGTGCAGCTTTGCCAGAGCTTTAATTCAGGGAGAAAAGTTGCCGTTTCACCAAGGGATCGGTGAAACTCGGGCGCAGGTCGCCCAGAGAAGCTGTGGTTGCTCCTTCCCTGGAAGTGTCCAAGACCGGGTTGGACAGGGCTTGGAGCAACTTGGGATAGTGAGAGGTGTCCCTGCCCATGGCAGGGGGTTGGGCTAGATCAGCTTTGAGGGTTCTTTCCAGTCCAAACTATTCCATGATTCTAAATAACAAAAAAAAAAAGAGTAAAACCACAGAGATAGTCGCATTTGTCTGAGTGATTGATGCTTCTGTCTCGGGCATCCTTCGACATAACAGGGCAGTTCAGGGCCTTTGCCTCTGGTGGGAAGGTCATTCAGTAGCACTGTAATACTTTTACCATAAATATGCTTTTTTTTGGACGAAAAGAAATTGTTATCCTTTGACATCAACCATATATTTTACGTGTTTCTCTTTTTCCCCATTCGAGTGTTACATCTGCATGGCAGCAACAGCATTTTGTGTTCCACCCTCTTCTGCTTGAGCTTGTTTGCTCATAATCTTCTGCTGTGCAAGAAAAATGCGAGCAGAGGATTTTTATGGGGCTGTCCAGGGCACAACAGCATTGGGGAACCTTAGGTGTTGTGCGAACGGCAGTAATGTAATTTCAGGGATCAGCTGTCATTTAATCTACGTCAGGAGATTGTCAATTCCTGCCGTGATTTGTGGTTGTGAAAATACAGAATGATTTGGAAAATAACAAGGAGCATCCCCTCCACCATCCCCCCGAAGGGGGTGTTTTCAAAACACACCAAACTGAAACGTGAAACTATTTTGGAAGAATTTTCTCAGGATTTTGAAGTGCTTGCCTTAGCACTGAGCTCCCTGTTGACATAAGTGTTCCTTAGTCCTTTGCAGGTGCTACTGTCGTCTCACAGAGCTCTCAGGAGCCCATTACAGTCTTTTGGCCTCACAGAAATAAAAGAAGAACACTTAAAAATAGTGAGTGGCTTCTTCAAAGCTGGAGCGCCCTGATAAGGAGCCCAAGTGTGTGGTTTTCCACGTGTTTTAACGCTTTCTGAAGTGCAAGGCACACCCCGTGGGGCCAGTGGTCCTCCCCAGTTCCTGTCCCACGGGAGTCATTGCTCTGCCCTTGCTTCCAGAATATCCTGAAGTGTCTGCTTAACTTCTTCCAGCCTGAGTTCTTAAATCGTGATGGCTCTGAAGTCTTTCAAGTTCTCTTCTCAGCTGGCTGAATACCCAAATCTTTCACTGTCAGCGGGAAAAATGTGGCAAATCTTTCGAGGGACGGTGCTAAGAACTGGATAGAAATCAAATACTGTGTACCTGAAGCGGGGAGGGGGGATGCTAAGGGACCCTTCCTGGGCCCCAGGCTGTATCATTCAGACTTTCCACGCTGGTTTGCCCGTCTCTAAAAGGAGACTCACGATTTTATTTCCTTCCTGGGCTGCAGGTGTTGTAGGTCTTCATAAAATGCATCCAGGTCACCAGGCCATCAGCCACTTGGAAGTGCTTGGGCTCGTGGTTACCTGAGTGCAGTGCTGAGTCTGGGGGGGCAGCAGCAGCAGCAGGAGCTCTTCTCAAAGGACATAGAGCTGTCACTCTTCCTCTTTAACAACGTTTAAAGCAGGAATTATTAAATTACGTGTGTGTTTGGAAAGCTGTGGGACCCCTTGATGGCAGAAGATGCAAAGCTTACCCTTTTCTAGCAGCTGTGGTGGTGTTCGCTCTGCCCGGTAAAAACACCTGCTTCCAGAATTCCCCTTCTGCTCCTTCGGACACCAGCATTGCCAGGGATTTTTGCCTGCATGGGAGACCAGCTTTGGGGTCTGCAGGGATGTTCCAAGGAGAATCCAGGAGAGCTCAGGAATGCGTGCTTTATGTAAAAAAAAACAAAACAAAACAAAAAACCCTGGAGGCAGTTTAGGTATTTATCTCCTGAAGCATTTTTTTGTACCTCTTAATTACTTATAATCTGACTTTTCTTTCTAATTGAGGCTCCCAGCATCTGTCTAGCTACCAATACTCTTAACTACTAATTTACATTGCAGTTGGCACCTGACCTTGCATGACACATGTAAGACTCTTAGACAGATAATCCTGGCTTCTTCTTGAGACTTATGTCGCCATGGAGGGGTCAGTGGTGTGAGACAGCACAGCTTGAGGTGCGAAGTGCCGCGGCAGCTCACACACTTTACCTTCTGAGTCTGGGAATCCCTTAACAGGCTGATCCGGGCTTTTGCACAGCCGGCCCTCCTGCTTTTGTCCCGGCCGGGCATTTTTCTGCCTGTCACTTCCAGGCCCTTAAAGCAGCATGTCCGTGTTGGTTAATTTGCAGACATCGGGAGGCACATTTCACACTGGATTCCACCCTGTGGGGCCGTGTCTAATTGGACAAATTTGAGCAGCAGGCAGGAAAGCCACCGCAGCACGGAGCAGTGATATATGGGCACGGGGAGCTTAAAGACACAGCTCCTCTGCTCGCCTGGCTGGCTCCCAGATCTGAGGCAGGATGGCTCTGCCAAGTGAGGTTTGACATCCCAGGAGAGGTTTGACATCCCAGGAGATGTTTAACATCCCAGGAGAGGTTTGACATCCCAGGAGATGTTTGACATCCCAGAAGAGGTTTGACATCCCAGGAGAGGTTTGACATCCCAGGAGAGGTTTGACATCCCACAGCACCGCCTTGGTGCTCCAGGGTTTTCCGGAGTGGACGTGCGTGCCCCTCCGAGCGTTCGTTCTGCTGTGGAAGTGCTTTGAAACACGGAATCGTTCAGATTGGAAAAGACCTCCAAGATGATGGACTCCAACCTGGGACCCATCCCCACCTTGTCCCCCAGCCCAGAGCACTGAGTGCCACGTCCAGGGATGAGGACTCCAGCACCTCCCTGGGCAGCCCCTTCCAATGCTTAACAACCCTTTCCATGAGGAAGGCTCTGTGAAGGAGCAGGAAAAGTGCCTGCACCTTCAGAAGGGGGCATAGGAACGTTCAGTCCAGCTCAAACCCCTGAAATAAAGCCCTGTTCAGCTTCAAACTGCCCAGCTGCCATCCACGTTAGGGTTTCTTTCAGGGAATTTCCTGCAATATTCCAGCAGCAAGGTGGAATGGGGAGGCCGTTGTTAGCGAGGAGGAAAGAGGGGGGGAAAAAAGAATTTCAGGACCTTGGCAATAAAAGTGAGCTGAAGGCTTGTTTCTGGTCATAGATATTTCTTTTATATTTCATGTTGCTTAAGCATAATAAATGTCAGATGGCTGGAGTAGCATGTTTTATTAAAATAAGTGAATTTGGAGGTCAGGAGAGCACTGTGTTGGTAGCGTTGTGCACAGGATGGCTTTGTCAGGGTGAGGGGCACGGGGGGGTCCATCCCAGTGTACAGGGACCAGTTTTAGAGGGAGGAATAGCCTGAAATCCTGTTTCTGTGTGGTTGCTCTGGTTTTGGTCTCTCTGCTCAGCTCACAAACAAAAGTGCCATCTAATGACAACTAGGAAAAGCCTTTTCGAATGTCAAAATGAAGAATATTATGCGGTTTGGTTGGGTTTTGGGTGCTTTTTGAAGTGGACTGAGACTCCTAACTGAGTTTTCATGAACTGTGGAAGGGCCACCAGAAGATGATGATGATGATCTGTTGTCCCTTCTCTGCTGCTCTGGTCGTGTGGTGCAGCTCTGCAGAACGGCCCCTGTGAGAAATCCAGCTCCCAGGTGTCTTCTTTTGAAGTTCATCAATGTAATTTGCAAAATACCGGCCCTCCACCCCAGTATTATTGTTTCTTGGGGTATATTTGTATTAGAGACATTTTGATCTGTTACAGGTTCCCCACTCGAATTTCGGTTTTTTAAACATCTCTGAGAAACGTTGCTCCTTATTCTGATCTTTCACAGATAACAGTAAGTCTGAAAAGGATCTTATTAAGCACAAAAGGCAAGTGTTGAAACAGCTTCCCAGAGGATGGCTTTGGTGACAAGTCCTTAAGTTTTGCATCAGTCAGACTGTTGTGTGGCGAGTCTGAACTCAGACCAAAAATCTCGGTCTGACTCTTGAACAGGCAGAGAGTTCACTGAGTGCAGCTGTTTCAGAGAGACAGGGGAAAAAAGAAGTGGCTTGGTGGCTTTGAAAGGATCTGAGCAGAGTTTTGTGCTTCTGCTACAGTGTATTGATGCTCAGGGCTTTAAAGAAGTGGATGCCCTTCAGCTCTTCCTGTGAGACCCACGGGGCTGCCAGTGTTGAACAGCATCTCCCACTGCCCCAAAATGCCAAATTATGGGGTTTTCATGAACAGATCTCTGCCAAATGGCATGGAAGTGATGGCTTCAACAGACAGTAATTACTGTTTTTGCTCTGTGATGGATGTCTGTTTATGTTTAATGTAGTCACTAGATGAAAATGGGAGTCTTTGGTTAATCAGATATGGGTTTAGAAACCAAAATTAAGTCATTCATGTGGATATGGTTGAATTTCCTCCTTTCCTTGTGACCTGCTCCTTCAATCCTGTAAGCTTAGAGCTGAGGGTTTGCTTTACTTAACTTTTCCCAAATTGAAATAAAAAGCAGCTTACTTTAACATATATCACGGGAGAGCTGTGGATTTTCCCCCCTCCGGGCTACTCAAAACAAGCCCCAGGCCCAGCAGTAGTACTGAAAACTTGTGTGAGGCTGAAAGTGCAAGATTTAATGCCTTGTAACTTTAATCTGTCTCCACAATAAATTATTTAATGCAGAACGTGTCAAAAAGGCAGATGTGGCAGAGCAGTAAAAGTTGCCGCCGTGGTGGGTGAAGGCAGGGGAGGTCGTGATGCTGCCTGTTGGCATCCTGGGAGGGTGGCAGAGACACCAGCTGTGATTCAAGGCTCTCCTCCGTGGTCACATTCCCGCTTTTCCTTCGGGAATGGTGCTGCTTCCCCTCCCAGCTGATGGGAGTCTTCCAGTGGGAGCACATTCAGTCCCTTAGAAGTACCAGAACACCTATAAATACTAGAATGTCTTTAAAAACGTGTTAAGCATTACAGCAACAGCTACCAGGACATGAACAAGATGGTCAGAAAAAAACCAAGGATAATAAATATTTAAGGACCAGCTTTCACATTGATGGGGAAGGGCACGTGAGCAGGTGGGGAAGGAGAGTCCTGCCAGGCATCGCTGGATCCTGGTGTGACCCCTGACCTCGCTCAGTCTGGAGTGACAGGACTTCCTCTGCCCTCCCCATCCCCTTTTCCCCCTTCTGTGAGGTGGGAGGCCCATCTCCCATCCCAGCAGGATTGCTGGCGAGGGTGCCAGCCCCGTGCCAGCCCCATCCCGAGCTCCTCCGAGCCGCGCGCCTCCGTCAGCGGGAGCACGAGTCGCTCGCGCGGGGCCTTGTAAAAACCAATCGTTGCTCAAGTGCCAGGATCATAATTAAGAAGGTTTTGTCTCCTGGGTTTTGTCTACATACTTTCCTAATGCTGTCACTTGGCAGGGCCGGGGTGTCTCGCGGTGTAATCGCCGCAGAACATTTCCTTGAAAGCGCGGCCCCGCCCTGCCTGCTCCTCACACTTGCGTGTGGAAAGCACCGACTGTTTTATAGGCATTGGTGAGTCGTGCTTTGCAGTGCAAGGAGGTATTAACTGTCTGTGCAGCTGAGGCAGCTGCAGAACAGCTTCGGAGATGAAGTGACCTGCCCGAGGCTGCACTTGGGGTGCCGGGGCAGAGGCGGGAGCTGCGGTTGTGCCTCTTCAGAGGGAGGGCACGAAGGCTCTGACGGGACAGTCTGTCTGTGTGGGTTCTTTTTCTCCTCTGCCTCCTGTATAGGGCCTGTTTGTACAAGGGGCCTGTATCAGCTCAGAGCAGCAGCACCTTGGGTTGCATGTTCGTGCCAGTCCGTGTTCGTGCAGCCCCACTGCTCCAGCTCCTGTCTGTGCTGCCTGGTTTTCAGTGGGAAGCTGGGATTGCAGGGATACCAGGCCTTCCCTCCTCTCCTCAGCCACTCCTCGTTCATTTGGGTGTTTAAAAAGCCAAAGGGCTCTCCTGCCACCCTGTTAAAGAGTGCCAGGTAATCCCTTTAAGGAGTTACCTGGATTTCCCTGCCCCAGCATCACCACCTGCACGGAGGGCGAGGAGTGCAGGTGCCTCCCTGTCAGGGGCCGAATGGCAGGGAATCCCTTGGGGTTCATTTCTTAAAAGAGCGCTTGGGGTAATATTAGAATAAGTAAATAAACAGAACAGATCTTTAAAATCAGTTGCAGAATATACTTTCTATTTTTGGTCAAAACTTTGAAGATCTGGACATTGTCCAGCTGTTTCGAAATGAAACCTTAAATTAAATCGATGGCTTGGAGGAGGTTGTTTAATTTTTTTGTTTTTAATCTTTAGTACCGAGAAAATTAATCTTCTAGACAGAGGTTACGTTTGAGGGAAGAGCAGTGCACGGGCAATTAGGACTTTTCCCCCGCTTCAGAGTGGTGAAGCGAAATTTGGGGTAGTGCAGGCTCAGGTCTTCAGCTGGGCTAAATTAGCACAGCTCCTCTCAGGCTCCAGCTGTAGGCACATATTACTGCTCCATTGCAGCAGATCTCATTTATGACATGTTTTTAAAGCAGATCTGTGAAATGATCCAGCTTTAAAAAAATAACACTAATAAGGGTGTAGTTACATGAGCATCTTATCCCGCAGCAAAGCCAGTTTAAGAGGCTCCCAGCCCTTCCCTGACCCTGCCTTCTCCTTCCAACCCCACGCTTCATTTCCCCTCAGCTTTGCTGCTGCAGCTTTTTGGCGTTTGCGGGTTTGGGTTGGGTTTTCGTTTCATCTTTCTTGCGCTGTTTCAGTGATGGAGCAGAGCACGTTTCTTTAACACGCGTACAAGCAGACAGAGAGCGTGGTGTGATGCAGCAGAGGGAAGGTGATGAGGGACAAGGGGAAGGGCTGGGAAGGACATGGCAGTGGCAGTTTTTCAGACGCGGGTGCCTGAGTGGGTGTTCTTGCAGCTGCTGCTGAAGCCGAGGGATGCTGAGGGTGTTCATTTGAAGAGCCAGGCAGGTGAACAGCTGAGTGGGCTCTGCCTGGGGTGGTGGGAGGGAGCTCACACCCCACAGTGACTGGGGAATCACTGAGTGCTGCGGGTGGAAGGGACCTTCAAAGGCCATCCAGTCCAACCCCCTGCAGTGAGCAGGGACATCTTCAACCAGATCAGGCTACTCTGAGCCCTGTCCAGCCTGACACTTGCAGGGATGGGGCATCTTCCACCTCCCTGGGCGACCTGTGGTGTTGGCTGAGAGTTTGGCTCCTGTAGTCAACTTGGGCACAGTTACAGTCAGCACCTGAACCTCTGCTGAACTGGGGCCACAGCTGGTAGTTACGAAGTGAATCACACTGATTTGTTGCCCTCAACAGCACTTTGCTTTCCCCAGAGCAGCACTGGTGTCAGGGCTGGACTAGAGGAGAACAAGTCGATATTTTAAGGAATCTGGGAATACTGCACCCTACCAGGAAATCCAGCCTACCGGGATCCTGCGCCGTGCAGCAATGAGATCAAATGCTTTCCTAACCCATTTACTTTAAATGTATCTTGAATATTAGTAACGATGGAGTAAACAGAGAGCTCTTTGAAAAGCGTGGTGCCTGGTGAGTGTCTGACACGGTATTTAATGAGTGCAGGAAGGTTTTTTTAATCCAACTGCCTTCGGTATGTGGAATGTGTTTTCTCCCTGTTTTGGCTGATCTATTTGAAAATAACTAAGTGAACAGTTGCATGAACAACACAACGTGGTAATCTTAGAGCTGCACGTGGTACAGACTGGGTGGAACGCGGAGCTCTCCTTCGTGTGTGGTGTTGGTTATCGGTGCTCCCCCAACCACACGTGCAGATAGCGTCCCACATCCTTTCCGAAGGAGCTGGAAAACATGATGACCTCCCCAGAGTGGCAGTTTGGCATTTGGTGGGGGAGCAGCAGGGGGCTGGGGGCGATGCAGGGAGCCCCTGTCCCTTGGTGCTTGCCAACCCCCATCGCGGTGCTGGCAGCGATGCCCCGGGATGGGTTTGTTTGCCTGCTGCTCTCTGGGAACAAGATATATTACTCCTCTTATTCCTTTATGCATTACACAGAGTGGAAACAAAAATCAGATATAAACACAGAGTCCATCAATCATGACTAACCCAGAAGATAGACCGTGATAGTAAATCTTCCCTTCTTCTTCTCCTTTCTGGTCTTTACACGCAGCAGTACAACACAGAGTAGGAACAGAGGAAGAATTAAGTTGCTTGGGTGAACACCAGGGCGTAAAACCATCTGTCTGTACAGTGGTCATGCCTTGGGCACTGTAACTGCCCCCTGCACCCCTGTCCATGGGCGAGAGCTGCCTCTCTCTTGGCATCACAGGGTGGTTACTGGAGTGGTTTGGACGCGACCAAAGGGGCTTTTTAGGTGAAGTGCAGCAGTTCTGGTTTAGCTGAATCAGGATTAAAGTGCTTAACCACAGCCCCAGGTGGAGGCAGTGCCCAAAATATCCCCTAAGTACAGATTGAAACCCGTGGCTTTGCCATTTGGATTTCTCTTAGTGATCATTTTTGCAGCGGCGCTGACGAGATCGGGGTGGTAAGAGGGGCACGTTTGTATTTGGTGCTTGTGTCATTTCATTTTTTGATTAACCTTTTGTGTACTACAGCTGTTCACTGCAGTCCAGAGGGGGTTTATGAGTTGAGAATTTACGATAAAGTTCTCTAGCACAAGGAATTTGAGCTGGATTAAGCTGGGTGTGCACAAGTTTTTGCAGCAGCGTTCACTGGCCTTCCTTCTTCCTGCAATTCTGTTGGTAGCACTTATAACTTATATAAAATTCAGCATATAAAATTCATATTAGAACATTAGCAAATGCAAATGCACAGCCACACTCTTATTTACCCTCATTTGAATCCTTTGGATAAAGTCCTTTGTTTTTATCAATTCACAGGCATGGAAGTGACAAGCCTGTTTATAACTATCAGTGATACTGAGCAGCAGCTCCAAAAAAGCCATGGGATTTTGGAATCAGCACTGAGAAACTTTTCCATAAATGCCAGGAATAACATTATATTTGAATATTTAACCCTTACCCAGGCAATTTGAGGACTGGAAACCATATGTGCTTTTCATAATGGGAGCCAAGATGACCCTACATAAAGATAAATATAACTACATGAAAGCACTCAGGAAGGATGGTGTTGTGGTTAAGAGCTGGGCAAGGACTGGGGAGCTCCAAGGTCTAATCCCAGCTCAGCCACAGGCTTCTTGGGTGATCCTGGGCATGTAACTGAATCTCTGTGTGTTCAGTTTTTCCAGTTGTGAATGGGAGATAATGACCCTGCCCCAAGCCGTGCCAGGAGGAGAAACACGTTGCTGTGTGGGAGGTGTGGGCTTGGAGACGGTGCTGGTGACCACCAGGATAAGTCTCCCCGGGTGCTCTGCTGAGGGTATTCAGAGTTATACCTGGATAACTCCTTCTCCAAGGTCTGCTGGAATAAATTCCTGCCTTAACTAGACAGCCTGTCAGACCAGGGAGGCACACCTGAAGTCTGGGAAGTCACATCGTTGGCAAACGTTCCTTGTTTGAGCACAATTTAAATTCAAAAGCAAGGAGGGGAGAAAATGAGGAAAGAGGAGGGAAACCTGCAGCAGATGAGACCATCTGGTTTTGTTTGAGTGCTACCTAAGTAACTTGTGTTTATTGGTTATAGACTGGTGTTTGCTTTATACGCTCGCGGGCCAGGTAGCTCTTGTTCTGCTCGTGACTTGGCACCCACTTCTGCCCTCTGAGAGTCTGCTCAGGGGGCATAAATCCTGCTCCTGTTACTGTTCTTTGAAAAAGTGGCATCTTTCGAGTAACCATCAAAAATGAGGCTTAATTGGCCACCGAGAGTTCCCCCTTGCAGCCCGTGCCTGCCACGGGGACGTGATTCCATCACCACGGCAGCCAAGGCGAGGGGCTGACAGTGCCCGGGAGAGGCTGCCTGTCCAGCTGTTGGCACTGGGAGGGATCATATTGGTGAGATGACGTCTCTGCAAGGAGCAGCCCCTGCCCTGGGGAGCAGGTAAAATCCCACTGGATGCCGAGCAGCCGGCGCTGGGCTCGTGCACGGGCTGGGCCACGTCAGGTGCTGGAGGGGGGGAAGCGATCACCCATTGTTTGGGAGGAAGAGTTTTGATGTAATTATACCCTTCAGCCATTGCCACACTTTCCTCCCTTTCATCTTCGGGCAGGTCCACACGTTCAGATGTGAAGCTGGAAATGAAACACATCTGGATAACCCAAAAATGACAACAGGCTTTTATTTGCTATTTTTGGTATACAACAAAAGCTCTGTATCTTGCTAATTGAACATATGGGGCTCTCCCTTGCTTTTTATTCCCCCTGCTAAACTCCACTTTTCCGCGTGTCATCGTACGATTCCAACATTTGATCTGTCGAGTCCATCTCGGCCATGTGTTTGTTGTAATCTGCTACACATGTAGCCTTGTTTTCGTGTGCGTCCTGACCTCCGGTGAGAGCTGCAGTTGTTTCCATCATGGATAGTGTTGAGGAGTTACACATCCTTTTTATCAGTGTATTTGGCCACCGGCAGCTCCTCGCAGGGATCCTGCCAAGCCCCCGAAAGCTCGGTGTGTAGGGAAGCCCTGTCTGTTTGTGTTGTCGTACCAGATGCTGGCTTTCTTCAGCGTGTAACAGGAGTGGAAGGGAAAACTTCCCCAAAAACAGGAGATATCCATGTCAAGTGAAGTGCAGGCTCTCCCCGAGGGAAGCTGAGGGTCAGTGTTAGCCTTGGTAGAGCTCGAGTGTAAGGAAAGGATGGAGGGGGACAGCTGGGCAGCGGCCACCAGGCAGATCCACGTGGATCGGTGGGATCCATGGAGAAGTGGATTTTACTTTGGCAGGACTGTTGCTCTTCAGAGAACAGTCTGTGGGATAAAGGCAGGAAAATGCTGTGTGGAGTGGAGGGCTGAGGTGGTGCCATAAATGCCCACCGGGAGCTTGGTCTCACTGCACGGACGTTCGTGAGACTCGACTCATTACGAATACAGGACCTCTTGATTAGCGTGAAGGGTTCGTCATCAGGACTTTTTTTTGTGCCTGTGGGGGATCCACTTAGTTATTTCCAACTCCAGCTCTAAATTGTTCCCATGCTTCATCGTGCTTTGATTAGCTAAAATCTTGCAGTAACTGTTTGAGGCACTTACCGTAACGAAAAAACAGGTGACAGTGATCAAGCCAGAGGGGATGGAGTGGGAACTCTTGGGGCTTTGGGGTGCAGAGCCTGGATGTGGTTGGAGGCAACCCCTTTGCAGGTTCCTGAGCGCTGAAGGACCTGCAGCTTTCACCGTGCTGCCCGTTCACCCCGGGAGAAATGACAATTAAACGCCAAAAAAAGGGGGTGACTGTGCGTTTAATTGCCTGCACACACACGCAGGCGTAGCCCCGGCCTGTGGGTCCCCATCCTGTCCCAGCTGTGCTAATAGTCACCTTTCCTGCAGTAAATACTGGGCCAGTTTCATCACATTTGGCTTGTGTTTATCAACACAGCACTTAGGCCAGGGGGTTTTGGTTGCAGCAAGGGAATGAGTCCATCTCTGTGTCACCCCGAGGTGAGGGATGAGGAGCCGTGCGTGGGGTGTCCTGGCTGGAGGTTCTCCTCAGTCTGTGTCGCAACCCTCTGACTGCAGCAAAAAATCAAATATTTGTACTTGAAGGCAGAGCTGAGGTAATTCCCACCAGGAATATGCCATCTCTCACCAGTTGAAAAATATTATGCATTAATTGTACTATTATTCTGTTCAGTTCTTGACATACGCTGCCGAGCAGTTTTGTCTTAAACTCCCTTTTTAGCCAAGAGTGTAACCTTAAACAAGTCTGAGGTTGCACTCAAGGACTTCCCGATCAACTGAGGAATGAACTCTGAAGCAGAAGTTGTATTTAGGAAAATGGACTTACAATTATTATTCATAAATGCACATGTTATGGCTGCAGTTGTTTCACTTCTTTCTTTTACAGCCCTATAAATTGTACACAGAACATAAAGGCTTTACTTCTTACATAAATGTTTTGCAGCCGCCATAAATTATCTTTCTTGCATTCATAATGAAAAAAAAAATCACTGTTTGATGTTTTATATCCTCTTCCCTAAAATGTAAAATATGGTAGTTGGAGCCAGATTTTATCTCATTTGAAAATAAAAGAAGGTTCATTTCCTACTAATTTTTTTCAGTCTTAGGTTTGGAGTTCCCATGAAGTGTTGCCCAATCTGCAAAGCAGCGTTACAATAAACTCAGCTTTAGCCGAGTCTCTGTGTTTGAGTTGTACCAGCACTAATAATCCTCATCGTGAAGTGACTTATGAACACAACCTGAATCTCTTTGATTATTTTTTTTTTAATCCCCAGTTTTGGTTGCCTTTCATCTCTCTGCACGCCCCGATCCCTGGCTGAGTATCGGATTGTTGAACTCCTCGCCAGCCCTCGAGGACCCTGCCCCGGCCTGGCTGTCCTGGAAGCAGGCCTTGCTAAACTCCCAGCTCACTGGTTTGCAAAGCAAACTTCAGCCTTGTACTATTTACCTTGGCAAGTGCCCGACCAGATTGATGATCTGTAAAGTGGATTTGTTATTTGGCTGTTTGCTTTGGCAGCTCTTGAAAGCAGTTTGCTGATTACAGTCCCAGATGTCATTGCATACATTGCTGTTCACTATAAGTTCCTTTTAAAGTTTTAATTTCAGCCACAAATGCTATTAAGCTTTTTGCACCTTTCTGTCTTTAACTCGTGGATATTAAATATCAAGAGCAGACAGCCTTGATTTCCTTAAATTTTCCTCTTATTATCTTTGTTGGCCTCCCCCAGGCGTGTCTGTAGTGCCAGGAGGAGGGATGCCGCTTCCCCCTGGCTCGGTGCTGTGCCCGGCCGTGCCGCAGGCGGTTGCAAGTCGGTCTCATGCACGGTTTCCTAACTGTAGATAACCTGGAAAATGGCCATTTTTATAAATTATCAGCTTCAACATGACCAAACTCTTGGGTCAGTGGCACGGAGATCAGGAGTGACGGTCGCTGAAATCGCCCCGTGCCCCGTTTGTGTGAGGCTTGGCACAAACGGAGCTTGGTTTCCCTGGGTTATATCCATCTCCTCCAACTATTATCTCGACTTTTAAAGGCTCTCAAACCTGATAAGCAATTTGGCAAATCAATAGGCTCAGAATCAATTTGTTTCTGACGTGGGGTAATCCTGAGTTTGGCTCTGGTGCCAGCAGGGCTCTGCTCCAGCGCGCTCCGCTCCCAGCCCTCTGCATGCGACCATCAGGAGCAGGGTTGAGGAATCCTGGGGTATTTTATTTCAAAGTGCATTTGCCCTTCTCAAGTCCAATAAGAGGCACGTGAAAAGCTCAGCTGGGTGTTTGCTGCTCCCCTGCTGCAAGTGCTGCAGGGCTGTCCAGGAGCAGAACCTGGCACAGCCCGGCGTGGGCAAACGATGCTGGTCCTGGCCTCGAGCAGTTAAACCAGCCTTCGTGGCCAGGAGCTTTTTTTTTTTTTTTTTTTTTCTTTTCAGTGGGGGCACTTTCAGCTTTGAAATATTTCAGTCGAAGAAGTTAATTCACTTTAAGTAAGTTTACTTTTCGAGGGGAGGATATCATTGTAGTATTTTTGGCCACTGCTTGAAAATTCCTCTAACCCTTTACTATAATAAGCAAATTGAGCAGATTAAAGACACATTACGCTGCCAAATGGTTTTTCTACGCAGGGCGACATACATTTTTTTTCTGTGGAAAAGGTTGTGGGGGTTTTTGTGAGCTGCTATGCTTTTTTTAGCACTTCCTGTTTTATTGTGTTTGAAGTGTCTTTGTGGTGACCTGTTGGGGTAAGATTCTTCCATATGGAAGTGTTTCTTCAACTTTTAATCATTTTGTTTAAAAAAAAAAAAAAAAAAAGGTTTTAAATCCGATTTGCAGATGTCTCTGGTTTTGTTCGCAGAGAGCTCGTCCAACTCACTGCAGTGTTGTAGAAATGATGGATTGTTCTTACACAACGTGACAGTGACATCCACGCCGTTGCACCCTCAGATAACTTCTTTAAAATCTGTTTTAAATACCCGTAAAAAAAAACCCACAAAAAAGGCATTTGTTTGTGTTTAAATGTATTTTTCTCTTTGAAAATTATATTCCTTCCAAGATTTGGGGTGAAACCCTGCCTTCACTGAGTGCCTTGGCAAAACTCCTGCTGGTTTTTGGTGGAACTGAGATCTCACCGGTAGGCGGTGAGTGCCGTAGGCATCTCTGAAGTGAAGCAGCATCAGGACAGCAAGCAGGTTTGCGTCTGTTCCTGGAGCAGATCTTGCTGGGGTTTTACACAGGGTCAAAAAAAGTTGCGTGTTTATTTTTAAGTCTGTGAGACAAAATCCTTCATTAATGTAGAGCAGAATGTAGCTCGTGTTGGACCCGCCGGGCCGTAACCGAGACCAGGAACTTGGACCACTGGAGTTGTGTTGTAGCTGCGTCCTGTTTCCTATTAGTGCTGACACTAACATCTGAATTTCAGATTTCATCTTGTTTAGGTTTAACCGCTCAATCAGTGCTTACAACGGACATCTCAGGACCTCTGCCTGGCTTGCAGGGGGTTCGAGGGCAGCGCTTGGTGCCGGAGCAGCGCCCGCTTTGGAGCTCGCTGGGGCACGGTGTGCCCATCAGCCACCTCCAGACTTGCCCTCTGCATCACATCCCCAACGTTTTAAAACTGGCTTTGACGGTGTTTTTTGAGCCCACATGTGAATACCACATGTTGAGGTCTCATGTCTGCAGTTTCACTCCTAATTAAGTGTAGATGTAAGTACTGGGTATCGTATAAGGTCTTTGGCTCTCTGCAATTCACCACAAGCATCTAATTCCCACTTCCTTTGTCCTGGACCTGTTATTTATACGAGGAGGGTACGTGGACTCAGTGGTTACAAGTCTCTTGGATTATTATGTTTCTGTAGCTGTCATCCTGTCAAGGGTCCTGCAGAAATTTGCACTTAAGGGCTCTTGGTAGTTTATTGGGAGTAAAATCCCCTCCTGTGCCAAAGGCTGGCCCTAGGTCTGTGCACCTCTTAAGTCTTACTAAGCCCTGAAAATGGGTCTTAAATCTTATATTGGCCTTCTCGGCGCGGGGGTGAACTGCATCCTGCATGAACAGCGAGATTTCCAGTTTAGCTGTTTGTCTCCACTGCTGTAAGAATTAGGAAATTAGGATGGGGTCTCTAAACTTGCCTGAACCTTTTGATGCTCAGCCCACAGAAGCCTTGCAGCTCTCTGACCTAACAACAGCATGGTCTGGAAAAAAACAGCTTTTTGATGTAGATGGGCACAGAACTCATCTGGTTTGGATTTTCGAGGTGTTCCAGAGTCATATTGATACTCCAGGGGGTCTTCTGTGAGCAGCAATATGAACTGACTTGCTACTGAAACCTCAGAGCATTCCCAGATACTTATTTTTCGAAAACTGAAGTCAAGCAGCTCTGTTGCCTCATGTCTATTAGACACGTGGAGAAACTGAGATGTAAGAAGGACTGGGCTGGTCAGAGCAGTGCCAGCAAAACTCAGATGGAAAGCTGGAGAGTTATTTTTCTACCTCCATTAGATTTGGTTTCCACAGTGCTCAGAGTGTGTTGGAAACATTTCCAGTAAGGAAATCCTTGCAGCCTTATTGTCATTTACTCAAAGAAGATCACACAGATAAAACGTTTTCAGGGATGCTTTCCCTTGTCCCAGCTGATGGACTGACATGTTTAGATGTGGGCGTGGGTTTGGGTGTTTGGGTCTGACTTGCAAAATTGACATGGAATAGATGGGATTGTGCACGTGAAGGTCATTATCATCTCCAGACCATCCTCCCAGGCTGCAGGGGCTCTGGGGACGAGGTGCCTTCAGCTCGGTGGCAACTCTCCAGTTTAAATATTCCACCAAAACACCTCCAACGGATCCCACTTCCTCGGCAGTTTCCGAACGGTGTCCAACTAGATGAAAATTAGCCAGTGTCTTGCTTTGTAGAGCTACAAAGGTCAAATGTCTCGGAGAAACAAGGTGCTAAGATGCTAATTCTCTCCTTGGAATGAGAAGGCAGTTCTCTGCTCGATTAAGCAGAAAATGCAGGTGATCTTAAACATCTCAATTGTTGCCTCCCGTTTTGAATGCAATTGAACAAGCTCTGCTGTGATTTCAGGAAGGATAACCAGCTTCCAGTGCGGTCCCAAATCCCATCTTGAGGCCAGACACGAGGCAAAACAGCCTGGAGAGGCTGCAAGTGTCCTGGGCTGGTCCCTGCCCTGTCAGTCCCCAACGTGGGACCCACAGGAAGCTCGCCCTGAACTTCTGTTCTCACACTTCTCCTCTTGGAATCTTGTTTTCCACTTTTTGGAGATTTGTGAAACACATGCTTTGGAGGGTTCCCAATTATTTTTTATTTTTTTTTTTTCCACCGCGAGGAGAGAATTGCTCTCTGCGTTGTAAAAGCCCTCACGAAAAAGCACGCTCCTCTCTGACGGACCTGCCTGGAGCAGCTCAACAATTCCCATTTCTCATGCACTTCACAGCGCGTTTTATAGGGTATAAAAATGGTGTTATGATCCGTGTTCCCAAACCTTGCCTGGGCTAGCAAGAACATCAATAAACACGGATTGATGGACACCAGAGCTGCCCCGCCGCTCCCCCGGCACTTCCAACGTGCCCTGACATACCTTTGGAATCCCTTCCCCATTTAGTAAACTCCTCGTGCCTCTGTTGAACCCCTAGCATATCAAAGGTGATAACAGTGCTTAGGAAAAGTGACTTCTCCCAGGATACATTCCCGATCTGGCCACTTAGAAATATTCCCTTTCCTTCACCTCTTGTCCCACTTTTTGTTTTGGTTTGTTTTTTTTTCTCACTCCTTGATTTAAATTAATCCGCAGACTGGGAGGTGAGTGTTACCTGGACCTGGCAAAAGACTGTGCTTCATTTCTCCGCCTTTCCTTTTCCTTCCCTCTCTATAAAATTATTATTGTTATTTCTTCAGTTCACGACTGGGATGATGGGTTGATGTTTGAACAGTTACATGCTCCGTTCCAGGAAACTCTGTCTTTGTTCCAAGGCTTCCAGCGCAGAGGCTCCTTTCACCTTGATCTTTCAGCACAGCACTAAAACATTTGGCAGGGTTTTTGTCACATTTTTTGCTGCTGTCCAGGGCTTTTGAGAGATTCCCCTTGGACAACTTCCACCTTTGAGCTTGCCCACTGGAGGAAAAGCTGCCCCTTGAATTTACACAGCCACATCATCACGAGTGGTGCATCCCTCTCACATCTTCATCGGCTTCCTTGCCTCCTTGGATTTGCTCCTCTCTGGTTTGAAAGTTCTTCCTCCTGATGTTTTGAGCTGATGGGAAGGTGGGGCTGGAGCAGAAGTTGATCCAATGGGCTCGTAGATCCTCACTGTGCTCACCAAAGGGAGGTGGCTCAGCAGGCTGCAGAAAGCAGTTCCTTCTGCAAAACATCGGTGGTTTCGCGCATAGTTTTAGCCTGGGAAAAGTGTAAGATCAGCTTCTACCTGAGTTATAGGAGTCTCCCTAATAGTCATCTTTCTTTTCCATATTAAATTCCCCAGAAACTTGTGATTAGCCCCACTTCTGAGAGTTTACCACGGCTTAATTCTACTGTAAAACTGTCAGCAGCGATTTTCTTGTTTAAAGACAGGTTTTGGTTCTTGTACAGAACTACTTCTTGCTAAATTCCTTTTCAACCAAACACTCTTGTCATTTTTCAGCCATTAAGGACAATAAACTCCATCTTTGGATTTTTACATGCTGAACTTAGTTTATAATGATGGATGCTTGTTTATAACGCACTGAAGATTTTTGTTAGCTTTCTGGCATAAAAGTTGGAATCTTCTCTTTTGTTTCGTAGTTATTAGGAGCAGGTTTATCCTTTCAAATACGTACAAGCCGTGATTTAAGTGGAATATTTATTGTCCACGGGAATGGGAGACCGCAGCTCTCGGAATCCATCTTGCCTTGGCAAGCAGCATCCTTGTAACCATCCAGCTATTCACGTGGGTTGAAGCTGATTTCACAGGAGGATTTAGGTGTTGCAACCCAGACGGTCGCAGCACCCGATTCTCAATGTGTTTTGAGGGTGTGGTAAAGCTGAATCAGGCAGCGAGAAACACCCACCTGGACCATCCTGGAAGTCCTGGCAAGGGGCCACAGTGCTGGGAAAACTGGGGCAGTTCTTCACAGATCCAGGGAAATCTGCCAGACAGGGCCTGTTGGGTCAGGCAGGGATTTGGGGCATCATGATTTGGACTTCCAGATGTCAAGGTCTCTTCTCTGTACCGGGTGACTCCTTGTGGAATGGTGCACCCCAAGTGACATTAGGGGTTGTATTGCACCATAAATCAGTGAAAAGCACGTCCTTGCCATCACTGCTCCAAAATAGGGTTTATTGAAGGAATAAAAAAGAAAATTGACTGTAAAAACCCAGTTCTTGTGCTTCCAGCTTAGAGCACACTGTGTTTCATGAGTTAACAGCACAGCGTGAATTGTCAGACTTTCCTCTTAACTGTGATTTATTTTGCACTTGCTTGGGTTGATGCACCCACTTTTTTCCTGTTCTTGTAGGAAGGAAGTAAGAAAAGTAAGAAAAATTTCCATTTAAGTTTGTCCCCATAAGGATGATGCCCTACAGGCACGCCCTTCTGGTCACCTTTAGTGATTCCTGCAGCAGGAGGTCACAGTGCCGCTGTCAAGTGAAAAAAAAAAAACGGTGCTGTTACTCAAGGCAGTCAAAGTCCTTGTGTGACTCTGGGTTTTTTAAGTAGTCCTTGCTTATTTCCTGAAAGCTTTGCTGTTGGCCATGAAGGGTGAGCCACCGCTGCCTGATTCCTGTTTGCACTTGGAGCTGTTCCTGCGAGTCTCCGAGCGCCAGCGTGGAGCTCGTGGAAGGGTAAATCTGCTGCCCTTTGAGTGCGGTCTGTGCTGAGGATGAGAGGGAGATGAGTTAAATGACCGAAAGCCTTAGGCTGGGACATGCCAGCTGCAATCATTTTTTCACTCCATCATCTCACCTTGCAACGTCGCTCTGCCTTATCCAGCCACCAGATGCCTGATGGATAACGCAAGTGACAAGGGCAAAACCTCCTCGATGGATGCAGAGGAAAAACTTCAGGCAGCGAGGACGGGGCTGCTGGCTCCTGACCAGCTGGGTCCTGCCTGGCTGGAGTGAAACCCCTGCCTTGGATGGGGTTTGGGAGGAGATCAACCCTTGGTGCTGTGAGTCCCCGAGCGCTCTGGCCCCGCTCCAGCAGCACACTTAAGCACACACTTAACTTTCAGCATATATATACTCCCGTTGAAGTCACTGTGGCTCTTTGCATGCTTAAAAGTGAGTATATGCTTAAGCTGGCTCAGGACCAGAGATTTCAGTGCTTTGTAGGTCCAGTCCTTTGCTGGAGCTCAGATAACTCGCTCGTGCAACTTGGCACGTGCTTTTAATGAATTCAGAACCGGGCCAAAGAAATTTATCTTCCCGGACTTGGAAGGCTCACAAGGAAACAAGTTTAAGGTTTTGTTCAATTTTTTATTATTTTCTAAACATAAAATTTCACATTTTTCTGTAGTCCCTAAGGAAACACGTTTTCCTAGTGTTCTTGGAGGGACCCAGATGCTTGGAGTGAGCAGTTCCCAAAACTCCCTGAGCTTATGGGGCAGTACCTGAGATGTGCTGCCTGCCCAGGGCAGAATGTGATGGGTCTGGAAGTCCTGTCCATGTTTTCGTACTTTGTAGGAAGATGTGGCATCGCACTGGGTTGTCCTCAGGCAGAAGGTTTCATTCTGGGCAGCCCTGGCACAGACTGGCCCAGTGGCCTTGGGTGAGGTAGTCAAACCTTGTTCCGGCTGTTCCCTGGTGTGAGCAATAAAACTCTATCAACGCTGAAAATTTGCCTTCGTTCAGCAAAGAGTTTGGTCCTTTAGGTGTGTTTTGCAATCTTTCTTCTGTTCCCTGATCTTGGTCACTCAGAAGTTGCTGGGTTTCCAAACCAATTCCTGGTGGTGGTGGTGCTGTATCCTCACAGCAGCCGCTCGGCTACCCCAGACACAGACATTTCTATCTCTGGTTTAATACCCGAATCCATCTTGTGCTGGTCGTGAAATATGTTAAAATTGTGATTCCAGCAGGCTCTGCATTGGATATAACCCTAATAAGTTGGATGGTAACAAGTGTCAGAAGGTTCATCATTAGGAAGAAATCCTTCCCTGGGAGGGTGGGGAGGCCCTGGCACAGGTTGCCCAGAGAAGCTGTGGCTGCCCCATCC
>JAWMRA010000048.1:2387740-2413439 GCA_035584735.1 Pseudotriccus pelzelni
GGTTGGACGGGGCTTGGAGCAACCTGGGCTGGTGGAAGGTGTCCCTGCCCATGGCAGGGGGTGGAACTGGATGGTCTGTAAGGTCCCTTCCAACCCAAACCCTTCCATAATTCTGTGCCTTGTGCTGCAGGCGATGGCAGGGGCCGGGGATGACCATCCACGTGCTGGGCAGAGACACCAGCAGAAAAAGTCACCCTGTGAGCTCTTCCCAAGCACCCAGCAAGTGCCTGGTGTTTGCAAACAAGATTTATTTGTCCCATGTACAAGTAGGTATTAGACAGTAGCTTGGAACCGGCGCTTACATTATCTCACAGTGAGGTAAGACAAATAAATTACAACTTGGAGGCCCCGAGCTGGATTAGTGATGCACCTTAGGAAAATATTTGGCTTTCTGTTTATATGTCAGCTGGGTTGTGAAATGTTTCATCTGGGAAAGGTGAGATGAGACCAGAGAAACTTGTGCTGTTATAATGCAAAAAATATTTCGGTTTCTCTCTCGGGGGGTTGTCAGGGATATGAAGGAAATTTCGTGTTTCCGGAGCGTCCACACTCAGCTGCTTCCCCACAGATGCTCTGCTGGGAGCCTCTCTTGGCTGGCAACAAACTGCCCATCATCTCCCCTTGTTTGTGAGCACTTCTCTGGCTGCAAATTACTTAAAAAAAAAGAAATTACCACACACCCCGCCCCACCCAGCAGAGTCTGTGTCTCTAGTGGACCGGGCCTGCTGCACAGAGGGCGTTAAGGATGCTGTGGCAGGGTTTGGACACTGAGCCCCTTCCATCCCTGCTGTGCAGCTCCGTCCAGCTGGGTCTGGGACAAGGAAGCCTTCACCCCTCCCTTGCAGCAGGTTTAAAATCCAGTATCCCCAACGTTCAGCTGCAGATGAACTGTACCCACAATGAACTTGCCCTTTCCAAGCATTGCACTCTCTTGTTTCTGTTACACAAGAAAGAGTCTCCTGTTACAGTTTGAGTGATATATTAGTACATAGCACAGTTCCAATGTTTTTTCAACACTTAAGATTTTATTTTTTTTTAATTCAAATGAAACAATCAGAATTAAATTCCTTGGCTCAGAGAGTTACCACTAACTCCCAAGCAATAAGACAAATCCACGCTCGTGTCTCGAAGTGTAACATAAGATCTTAGTTATCCCGAAAACCCTGATGAGTTGTCAGATCTTTCCTTACTTGTGGGTAAATATGAGCCTTCTATAATCCATTATGTGTCCTTTGTACATGTATATATATATATGCATTTGCACATGCCACGAGATTGATAATAAGCAAGATAAATCTTGCTGTTTTCTTAAGGGAAGTAATATATTATTCCAAGTCCCTGCAGTGGAATTGGCATTTCTACCTCACTAAGGCAGGGTAGGCCTGCAAACCTCTTCCCAAGAGTTCAGAAATTACTTGGCATATAAACAAATAGGCAAATCAGGATCGTTCTGTAGTGTCACAGAAATGCCAGATGTGTCCTTCCTGCATCCTACACAGCTCTCCCCACAGCATCCTAAAATCGCGGCTTTCCTTCAGCTGAGAAGTCAAACAAAATAAAGGCTCCTCTAAAAAAGCCTCCACTGAGATTTGATGGAATTCACTGTGTGTTTAAATTTCCTCGGCATTGTTGAAAATCTCAATAATCATCTTATTGTAAGCTTAGCTAAGTCGTAGATCTTCAGAGAGTGGGAAATTTTACTAGGAGGGGAGGTAAAAAAAAACAACACACAAAACCCACGTTACTGGATTTTCTAATTTTAACCAGGACTGAGAATTGTAAGTACGTGGATACCACGAGAAAACATTTCCAACCTTGCAAAAACTGAGAAGTGCTGAAGATCTTTAGCGAATCCTTTTTTAATGAAATTTCCAGACCTGGAGGTTGAAAGAACATCGAGGCAAAGTTTTTTTCTGCCGTGCAGAATTGTACCTGGTGGCTCACACCCACCCCGGCTCGTGCAGAGCCCTCTGCCCTTCAGGACACCCTGCTTTATGCCAGGATTAAATAGAAAGAAATGTTAATCTCTGAGGGGGCTTGGGGCCGATTGTAGCGTTCCTGATTTTTTTCCAGGCTTTCTGGTTCTTTAAAGCGTTAAAATATGCAGGAATCTTACTGTTCGAGGGGATGGGAGGTGGGGGGGGGAATTTCTTGGAAATTAATTTTATTACGAAGGGATATTTCGTTTTTAAAATCACAATAGCCTCCACTTATACTGTAGTTTCCATCTCCTTTTTTTTTTGCTTTTAGACAGCTAAACAAATGGCATCCAGCATTGGAAAAATGTGCTCCTCTGATTTTTCAGTGCACTGCGCTCCTTAGGCCGTGGGTGGATTGCACCTTCTCCGTGGGTGCCTGCAGCCCACGACAGCACCCACCTGTGCCCACCTGTGCCCCAGCCCCCAAAGACTGTCCAAAGCAAGAGGACAAAGCCCTGTGCTTCTGGTGCTGCAAAACCACGACACCGATCCCCCCTCCTTTACACCAAACGTTCGGGGGGTTTTTTTGCGCTTTATCTTTTTAAGTCCTGCTTTGGATGGATGTCACATCCTGCCTCCAGTTTTTAAGCCACCCCGTCTCTGCCGTGTCCTTTCACTAACCTCCCTGCCCCGGGGAAGCCAGGAGCTCGCCAAGGGCTGCAGGAGCTCTTGGCAACGCTCGGGGGAGACTTTTGGGGGAGGCTCTGCTCAGCTTTGAGATTTTGGGGTTCGCTGTCGTGTGGGGGCAGCTCCGGGGTCCCCGGTTGGGTGGCCAGGTGCAGGGCCGGCAGGAATCTGCACTTGGATGGCATCTAACGGAGTGGCTGGGAGCATTCAAGGCAAAGGCAGAGTTTAATAAATACACTTAATCATTTATGTTTTGACCTTAGCCCAGACTCGTCCTCAGACGCAGAAAGCGGGGAGTTGGAACCGCACTTTGTCAAGGCTCCTTTGGCGAAGCAGGGCTGCCCTGCTCTGAGGAAAGGCAGATCCTTCAGAAAGGAGAGTAAAAGGTCAGCACTAATCCAAAAGGACAAGCAGTGTATGTCTGTGTGTATATTGGGTTTCACATATGAAATCCAGTCATGATAAATCTGATGGCTTTAGAAACATCTACTTTGATTAATGAAAACATAGTTCCCATAGACCATGGGTTTCATACTTCAAAGTTCCCCTGGATTTAGGACCTTAGGTTTTGCTTATTCATATAACATGCAGGAAACTATTTTTAAATGAATAAGGGGGTTTAAAAAAAAGGAAAGAAAAAAAAAAAAGGCAAATGTTTCAACATCGGTGGTACAGATAGGCTGGATAATAAGGAGCAAAATTAACAAACAACAGACATTTTATTATGCATTTTACAATAATGTTTACATTCTTTCCTCTATATTTGTTTTTCCTTGAAAAGATTTATGTATTTATAAAAATATCTCGCTGCTCCAGCTCTGAAAATTGCAGCCTCGCTCGTGTTTGAAAGCCTTTCAGGATGGCTGTGATCGCTGGCTGTGCTCCTGATCGTCCAAAATGCTCCTCCTGAGCCCCCGGTTAACCCCTCGTGCAGGAGGAGACGGCGTTTTTCGGGCTGTGGGGAGGAGCAGGAGGGGCGAGATGGTCCCTGAGGACCTGCTGAGCTTTCGCCACGGCATCGCTGCGATCCTGAACGTTGCCACCGTTGCCTTGGCCGCTGTCCTGAGCGCGTGGCCCCGTGGGGACATGGGCTGTGGTTGGGCAACCTCCTTCTGGACCGTCCTTCATCCCGTGGAGCCGCTGGGCACGGGGGGCTCCCGAGGCCGCTGCGTGTTTGCTCAGAGCTCCTTTAGAAACACTGACAGAGGAATAAACAGCGTTTTTGTTTACAAGCCTGGAGTGCTGGGGAGGGACGAGGAACCTCTCGGGCTCGCTCAGCCAGGAGTTCAAAGGGATTTGGAAGTGTTGGTTGCCTGTGGGACCGGGTACCCCGGCCGAAGGCTCCATTAATTAAGTGCACTCACAGGATACGGGGCTGGTGAGTAATGTCCTGTTTATAACAGAACTGTGAGCAGTTCTGGAAAAAAAGAAACTCCGTGGGAGGGCAGATGACAGGGAGTAGAGTCACTCCAAAGGCTGAAGCTCCTGCCGTCATTTCCAAAGGCAGTAATTAACACTTACACCTCGGCGTAGCAGCCGTACGCAGAGATGAGCTGGAGGATTCTGTCCCACTGGGGCTGAGCACGGGGGGCTGGGATTGCAGCATGGGAGTCGTGCATGGCAGGGGATCAGCAGCACGTGCCACGAGCACGGACACGTGGTCAGCAGCCAGATCTGGGGCAGGTCGGGGGGATGTTTCTTCCTCCACCCTCGGATGCGGCATTTGCCCAGATCCCCGTTCGAGCACTGAGGGCGGCCGCTTTGTGCCGTTCCTCCCCCTGGAGTCACAAAGTTCTGGCATGGAAGGGAACTGGCAGGGCCTGTAGGAAAGTTCAACCTTTAATGTTTAAACGGGGTATGTTAGAGTTTGACTCACTGCTTTGGGCAGGGATTTCCGTGCGCTGGTCCCTCGCACGCCCGTGGGGATCTCGCTGCCGACCGAGGTGTTTCTGGGCAGCTCCGTCCTGCCCCCGCTGTGCTCACCGGCGTGGCCAGGGCCAAGTGGGCTGAGACTTCCTTCAGAACCCTCTCCTGCTTCTGAAGAGGCAGGGGAAGTGATGGGCAGCCCCTGCTGTCCCTCCAAGCCCCTCTCGGTACGGCCCAGGGTCCAACGTCACGCGGGGTCAAACCCCATCCCGTTGATCAGGACGCGTCTTTCATCAGTGAAAATTGGCAGGTCGTTCCCCCCCCCTCCCCTCACTGACTCTGTTATTTTTGCTCACACTTATGTTGCAATATGCAAGGTGAGGCTCAAAACTGTCAAGCTCTTTAATAGAACCATTACTGTATTTTTGGAGAACGTTCTCTTTTTGATTTACTGTTCCTCAGAAGACAGGAAATGGAGCTACTTGATTTCATATTTTAAACAAAGCCGTCCAGAGGTTTAATGAAAAAAATTTTCCCTGGCTTTCGAATTAAAGGGCTATGGTGAAAGATTTAGCTTAGCTATTTTGACTTGGAAAAATAACACACGAGAAGCATTAAAACATTTTGTAAAAATACATTTTACTACTAAATTTTTTCAGAGAAGAAAGTACGTTTCTCTGGTTTTCTCACTCTTGGTTGATGGGGCTGGGAAATGAAAGGACATTTCCCAGTTTTAGAGTGGTTTTTTTCTTTTAATTACTTCTCTAGAATTTATTTTGCTTTTATATTAAAAGCCTTGAAACAATTGCAATACTAAATCCTGTGTGTCTAAGCAAGGTAATTTGGTGTGAGTAATAACAGAAGCCTTTGCCATTAATAAAATGCAAGAAACATTAAGCAGAAAGGTGGGAACTTGATGCTGCTCTGTTGGCAGTGGTGGGAGGAAAGGGCAGTGCTCCTTGGGAGGCAAGTGTCCATGGAAGGGGAGAAGTGGGTGGTTGTTTTCAGGCAAAAATTAAAGTTGTAATAGGAAAATCCTGTGCGTGGAGCAAAATTAGCTCAGTTTGGGGCAGCGTAAAGCCAAACACCCTGGAACTGCAAAACAAAGCACTTTTAACTTAGGTGGTCAAGCCAAGGGTCCTGTTTGATCCATTTGGGTTGATCTGGGGTTTTTTTATTGGTAGTGCTGTGGGTCTGGGATGATGCTTGCACGTCATACGAAGAAGGCTGGGGGTCTTCATTCCCACCCAGTTTCATCTCCAGTAAATAAGGGGAGAAATGAGTGCTCTGCCGGCCTGAAAGCACCGTGCGATAGGATGAAATATTGACATAATTTTACGTCAAAGGGATTTTTTTTTTCCAGTGATTTAATGAGGTTTCGCCAGGGTTTCACTAGTAATTGCTTGACTGAAATAATACCTAATTTGCTGGTTCTTGAGTTGTTTCCAAATGAATTGCTCCTTTTAGGTGGAACCTGTTCCGCAGCCAAAGCCGTATCCGGCCGGGGGACAGAGGGAAGTCTGGGCTTCACACGTCAGGGTCTGATATTGGTGGCTGTCAGTAGGGTTTCAGCGGTCTGTCAGTGGCAGCACAAGCCAAAGCCTGCCTTCTCTCAACCCTCAGTAATCCCTGGAATCAGCAGGAGCTTTCCCAGCCCCGCTGGTTCTGCAGGCACATTCCGGCGGCGGGTTCGGGGGATTTTGGGAGCAGGACGCTCCACCGAGGTTTATTTGTAAACTTCCCGCTGGCCGACGATGGGGAATTTGATCCGTTATCAAGTGAGATACTGGGATTGAAAAGGGGAGAGCGAGACAGCCAGGGAGAGAGAGAGAGAGATTACAGTTTAATAAATAGCAGAGATAGGGTGAGCCGCTGTCAGCCTAAGTTTAATGCCGTTAACCCGTGTGCCGTTGGGAACGATGTACGGAGGGCAAAGCACCCACGGGCTCCTGGGAGCAACCAGCCCACTGCCGTGTCACACACTCCACAGAAGAATTTTCCAAGGTGTAAAAATACCCAGGACTTGAAACAATTATTTTGCCCTGGTACACGTGCTGTGTGCCGATGCAGCGGCAGGACTGACAGGAAGGTCTGTGGCAACTGGTCTTGTCTTTCCCGAAGCGGTTTTGTTTTACATCAGAGAGGGACAGAGCCAGGGGTTTCCAGTAGGAAAGGACCTGCCTGCTCAAGCAAGGCTCTATTTTCTACCCCTACACCCAGAATAACCTCAGTCACACTCTGCGTGGTCAGCTTTACCCGGAACTCCTTTTATCAGTGTGTGTATGGAAATAAGGAGGAATTTGTGGGTTCCACTGCAGCGGATGCTGGTGCACAGACCTCTCCTGTTACAGGCAGGGCGATCACCCACGGGCTGCAGTGGTGGCTGCTGAACCACAGCTGGATGTCTGGACATCGATGGTATTGCCAGATGTGCACGGCTAACATGGAGAAGGAGCGAAAAGGGAGGAAAGATAAAACTAGAGCTTCCCCAGCCTTACAGGGTTGGGTTTTCTTTTTTTTCACAAGCAAACTTCCAGCGCAGTTAATCCCTCTAACCTGCATTTGCATTAACACTTGCAGCCTCACACGTTGCTGCTAAGAAGTTTTGGCAGCTCCTGGCCCTGATTGCAGAGGTAACGCTGCACTTGTCTCCTTTGCTCTCACTCAAGTATCTCAGGAGCCAGAGCCCGGCGCTCCACCAAGTTTCTCCCTGTACACATAAGCAGGCATCTTGGCAGAGCTTCAAAAGCCATTTGCCTTATTATTCATATGTCTGCTTATAGGAGCAGAAATGCTCCCATTTCTCACTTTAGGAATAAAAGGCAGACACCAGGAAAGAGGAGATTGCTCATCGCTGCCACAACCCTGCAAACCTGTGGGAGCTCATCGTCCCCCCCGCTGCTTCCCTGGGGTTTGGGAAGCAGGTTTAAAAGCCGCCCCAGTGGCTCTCTGGGTATGTGAACAGCCCTGTCAAAACCAGCTGAAATCCGTGGGGTCTGGGAGTATGTGCAGAGTGGGAGGCTCAGGGTTGCATGAAACCGTAGAAGGATGACTTGGGAGGGGGGGAAAAGCTTCAAAAAAAGACCAAATGTTGTTTTTCCCCCTGCCTTCAGGAGAGCTGACATCATGAAAATGTTTCAGGGACTTAGACATCATCGGAATCACTTTGCCTCCTCGCTGCATTTTCTCAAACAAGCTGCAAGAACCCCTGCTTTAAAACAAAGTAGTAAACTGGAGCAACCTTATAAATCCAAAGACCCATTAAAAGTTGAAATATTTGGTCATTCCTCCTCTTGGTTTAAACTGGGATTCATCCAGAGTTCAAGTGCATGTATCACACAAGAGCCACGGTCCCGTTTTGTAGAGGTCCATTTTAGTGTTGATGGTTTTCTAGTGCCAGGAATCCACTCTGCAGCCAGGCGAGGAGATAAATCAAAGCTGTGCGCGCCGATGAAATTCAGGAGCCAGAAGTCACCACTGCAGCCCATATAAATCCCTGAAATGCCAGCCCCGGTGCTTTTGTCCGTGCCATTAGGGTTCCGAATTATCTGCCCCTCTTTGCTGATGTATGGATTAACTGGCTGGCCGAGTGTTTACTAACGGTTATCACCCGGTACTTTGGACGTTATCAGAGGAAGGGACGCCTGCCGCGGGGCTTGGTCTCTCACCCTTTCTATTACCACCTGTCAGTGGCAGGGGGTGTGTTGTGAAGCTGTACAGTCACAGACTACAAGTGTAGATAGTTTCTGACGGCTGATCAAAGGGGAAAACCAAAGGCCTGATAACAGGGACGTGTTTCATGTACTTTTAACTTTGAGAAACATTGGCATTTGCGTTTTTTCCCCCCCCCCGCCTCTCCCCTCGGTAGGCTGGCAGAAACCAGGCACAATAAACGCTGCATATTCGGTTACCTAATAGTGGACTAAATGGTATGTGCTTGAAGCAACAAAGCATAACTGTAATCTTGTTCCAAGTGGGAATGATTTAGGTAAGCCTTCGCAGAAGACTCGCTGTATAATAAAGGAGAATAATTTTAATTTGTACTTTGAAGTGATCTTGAATTCAGAATCTAATCTTTGCGTTCGGCAGAACATCATCCCCTGCTGTGAATGAGGTAATAACTGCAAGTCAAGGGGTTATTTGAAGTACCTTTTGTAGGTACGTGCGCTCCCTCACAAGAACCAGCATCTTCGGTAACTTGCTGCTGGTCAAAGAGTCTCTGTTTGACCTAAAACTTCACCGGGCAGGGACAGAGAAAACCCACAGATATCCCAGACTGAGGCAAGGGCTCGCTTTCTTCCTTCAGCAGGCACGCTTCAGACACGGGGCAGCTCTGCCACGCTGTTGCAGTTCTCTGTTTAAGAGCAAGAAAGGGGTTTTAGCTGAAATTTCTGCCTGTTGGCAAAGACAAAATGACTTGGCTGTTTCCGTTGTGTGAGGTAAGAAGGGGGGAAAGGATCTCAGCAGCAGCCCACTGGAAGACAAATCAACTTTAAAAATGATTTCTAGTTGTCTAACATATACTTTAAAACACATGTATGTTTTTTTAACATTGCACGTCATTCACATTTCGTTATTGTGCTGCTTTCGTGGCTCTCACTGCTGTGAGACCGAAATCGGGTCTGCATTTTTAATTTAACCTTTTTGCTTAGAGTTGTTTGGTCAAAGCTGGTCAGTACCTAATCCTGCTGTGCTGGTAACACCAAGACAAATCAACTTTAAAAATGATTTCTAGATGTCTAACACGCACTTAAAAACACATGTATTTCTTTTAGCATTACACGTCATTCGCATTATTATGCTGGCGCTCACCGGTGCAAGACCAGAATTGGGTCTGTATTTTAGTTTAACCTTTTGGTTCACAACTGCTTGGTCAAGGCTGGTCAGGATTTAGGGCTCTGCCTGCCCCTGCTGTGCTGGTGGCACCCACACTTACAACCTAAGCTGCTGAAATCAGCTTTCCGCGGCCCCGGGACGCGAAGGGCTTCGTTCCGCGGGGAGGGAGGTCCCAACCGCGTCCCGTTTGTCTGTCGCAGGTGCCTTCGACCGGAGCGTGACCTTGCTGGAGGTGTGCGGGAGCTGGCCCGAGAACTTCGGTCTCCGCCACATGTCCTCCATGGAGCACACGGAGGAGGGCCTGCGGGAGCGCCTGGCCGACGCCATGTGCGAGTCCCCCAGCCGGGACATGGTGGGATCAGGAACAGGTACAAAGAAGAGGTGTGATCAGAGATCACGTACATCTCACCCAATGGTGATTTTTTTTTAATTTTTTTTTTTTTTTAAGCTTTGCTTTTCCTTTTCTCTCTACGCTCTCTCTCTCTCTCTGATTAACTTTTGGTGTGGGGGGGGGGTCATTCATAGAAAGGAATTAGTGATACCTCACGTAAACACACTCTGAAAAGCCTTAAATAACTTGAAGAAAAATAGTGGCACGTGAAGCCCTTTATCACAAGGGCTCTCCTCCCTCTCCTGCCAGCCCAGGAGCACCCAAATTTCTCTGCAGGTTGCTGCCCTTGCCCACCCTGCTCCAAACAATGTCATAATCACACATATCCTCATTTTGTGTCCTGAATAGAGCCGCTGGTTCTGTAATCCAAATTAATCCATCTTCATCAGTGTCCATTATATTGATAAATTATATCATCTGTTTAAGTAAATGGAATGGCACGTCAGAGATTATGCTGTCAGGAGGGGCCCGGTGGTAGGAGATGCTCAGAAATTAAAGCGCAGTTATTGCGGTTTTATTGTCTCCATTAATTTTGGCTCGTTCTGAAAAACACCTCTAGTAAAAACACCCAGCAGTAATGGTGGCCCCTGACAGCAGCTGCCAGCTCACTTGTTGCTCTTCTGGCAGCTTGCCTGGGAAAGAAAAAGAGGAGAAACTCTGGCAGAAAGGTGTGGGAATGCCAACCCCTGGACCTTTTCAGGAAGGGCAGGAGTTGTCTCTTCCGTTCACTCTTGCCCCCATGAGTTGCTGAGGGTCTTGTGCTGCTCTGAGCTCTTCCTGCTCCTCCAGAAGGCTCAGGGTCTCTCCCACCAGGGCTCCTCCCCTGCTTTGTAGTTTGGTCACCTTTGAGCACATGCAGCAGGTACAAAGCTGCGTCCGCCTCCCACAGACTGGAGGAGGAGGTTTGAGAGCAGAATTTAAGCCCTTGTAACCCAACTGGTCACCTTTCCAGCTGTCTGTCCTCTGATTTCCATCTTAGGAAAGGTGAGGTCAAAGGATGGTTTAAGATTTGGTATTAACAGAAAGAGCTGGTTGAAGTCTCAGTGTGGGTCTGTCACGGATTTGGTGCAGATCCTCACCAGCTTGTTCCCTTGGATGAGGCACTTCACGTGTCCGTGACTCCAGAGCTCCATCGCTGCAGTGAGGGTAGAGGTGCCTCACGGGGCTGGCGTGGAGTTTAATCAGCTCATGTCTGTTAAGGGCTGGGAAGGTGGAAGAAACAGGCTGTGAAAGTAGAGAAAGGCACATATTTCATCACTTGCTGACCCCCACTGTGATCAGTGTGAACTTTGGGAGAGTGTCCACCCCTGATAATGGGTCAGCACCCCTCAGGCTGTGGATGGTAGGGGAAAGGTGAGGGGAATACCTTCTCTGAAAGCTGAAACCTTCCAGACGTGCCAAGCTAAGGTGACTGACTGCCCTGGAGCCTTCACAATATATTTTATTGTAAACCAAGGACTTTGCCAGAGCCAGAGCCCGGTATTTTCCTTCCATTTCCACCAAGCCCAGCTGATGGCAGTGAGAGCCAACTTCTTCGGCGAAGGCTGAGGCTCACAGCACTGCAGGTGGAAAGGCAGAAAGGAGCTGTTTGTAGGGATGCCATCACTGAGCTAGAATTCATCCGGAGAAGCTTCTCCCTGCTTTTACCCCAGACACATAAATCTTCCTAGCGAGTGTAAGGTGGGTGCCAGCTCAGAGCAGCAAATGCGCGCGGCAACAATGAGTAACGTGAGCGCTGACCCAGCTCACCCCATCCCACCGCCCTCCTCCCGCTCTCATTAACACTCCGGGTTTTCCTGCCTGTCCTGGGATCCTCTCTACCACTAACGTACTTTATTCTCAGGATCTGGGCCTGTGGTGACTCAGAGCAGCAGAGAAAACCTAGTGATAAGGCGGTGAACTCCCGTGCCCTTTCCACTTCCACCCCCTGACAGCTCTTGAGTTGCTCCTCTTACCAGACAGACATAAAAAGTTCTCTCCTGCTCAGGTGGTACCTGGAGAGCTGCACTTGCCGAGGGAGTCGACTGGCACTGGCTGCCAGCCCCGTTCCTCAGACTGGGAGCACAGGGAAGGGCTCATCTGTTTGCTGCTTAATAAATGGGGAAAGATAAGTGCGGAGCAGCATTACCCCCGCTTCAAAGAAGAGATGTCTTTGTTGCCTCGTAACAAGTAGGAGAGTTTTCACTTCCCCCGAACCACTTACATCGTAACCAACCTCAGCTGAACTGATTTAGCTTTGAAAACACGCAGTTTTCTTCCTTGGTTTCTCTGCTGCCCACTCACTGCAGCAAAAGGACAGCAAAGAGTTCAGCAGAAAAGGACACGCCGTGGGTTTGCTTGTTGGTAGTTGATTTTTAGGTTGGTGCTGCTTCCAAAACCAGTGGATGTATTTCTGCATTGCCCTCAGAATTGTGGAAGTTAGATTCTTCCTTCTAATAATCCTAAATTGGCTTATTTTAACTTGCCCATGCCTTTGTGTTATGCGTGCTGTAACCTCTGGTTGTGCTCCTTGGATTCGCTTCAGTCCTTGAATGGGTTTTGCAGAGATTTAACGAAACTTGCAAAGCCTTACTCGGGCTGCAACACGAATTAACGAACATTTCTAACTCGGAATGTCAAGAAATGGAGCACGTGCAGTGCACAGGTCCGCTGTGTGGACGAAAAATGGGCCGTAGGGTGGATAGTGAGGCTTTGTCAAGTGCTCAACTGGCCCTGACATGCACTTAATGGCAAGAGATAAATAGATTCTTTTAATTCCTTAACTGCTAGGGCATAGCTGACACGTAGATTTATATAGTAATCAGGGCTGATATGCTGCAGGAGGGAGGAGGAAGCGTGTCCTTGTGGTGCACAGACCTGAGGGGGGGGGAGATATTCGCGGGGTCTTTGTTTTATACCTGCCCCCCTTGCACTGCCAGGCAGGAATGGCAACACTAACCCTGGGTCCTGGCTGCTGGCAGAGGCAGGAACGACCCAAAGGTTGGTCATACCAGCAGCATCACGCTGCAGGATGCTAAAAACCTGAGGGATGATCTGGCATTTGCAAGGAACGGGAATTAGATGGGTCTTTGCCACCTCCAGCTCCAGCTGGTTGGCAAGGGCTGTCGGACAGTGGATGGGAGAAGAACCAGGTCTGGAAAATGACCCCCCCAAAAAAATCTCCTTTCCTTGTGACCTAAACGATAACTCCAGTCATCCAGCTAGTTGACTTGATTGGGAAACCAGCTTTTCTCCTTGTTATCCAATTATCCAGGCGACCCATGTCTATCTTAAGTGGAGTCTGCTGTACATAAGCTGTCAGCCCAGATACACATTTAATTCCAAAGAGGGCGTAAATTGGCAAAGATGCAAAAAGATGTTTTTGCTGTTTCTGTCAAACTGAAAAAAAAAAAAAAATTAGATCTACTCCCAAATGTTTGTGGTCAGTGCCCTCTTTTGCTTGCAAAGCTTTGTTTTTAAGCAGCTACAATATTTACATTTGCAGTGCAGTTTCTGAGTGTGTGCTGGAACTTCACAGTGCATTCCCCCCAAAAAGATAGAGATTTATGGGATTTATGAAACTGTGCTTTCAGGAGACAAGTATCTCTGACAGCATTCCACTTCAATTGGACATGCAGAAATTGCCAGCCCAGGCTAGAAACCTGTCCCTCCAAAAATGCCATTTAATAATCAGTAAATCCTCTGATTCACCCATTCCTTCAGCCAGTACATTTCTCAAGCTTTCAAAGGTGTTTTGCTAATTTCTAGGCTTAATATTTAAAAGCAGTCTTATCATAGGGGACCAAGCCATTACAGCCTGAGCAACAGGATGGGTTTTTTTTTTTTAAATATATATTCCTTCCAAAACTCCTGCAAAGCTCCAAGCCCGTGGGAAGCCCGTGGCACAGCGGTGAGTTGCACCTCTGGCCCTCGGAGGAAACCATCTGGATTCCTTCCAAACTTCATGAACAAACTCATAATGCGATGAAGGAAGCTCATATGTTGAAGCAAACTCTTTAACCTGATTAATGGGATGTAAGTAAGTGGAGCTAATTAGACGTGCTGTTAGGGAATAGCCCGTAGGAAACCCGGGATCGGCGTTCCGGGCACTTGGGATCCTGGTCGTCAGCCAGAGCCGTGTGGCTGCACCAGCCCGTGCCTAACTCAGGGTCTGGACACCTTTGAGATTTGCAGGGGGATGATTTTGAGATCTTCCTGTGAAATTTGGGGCTTGGAGAAGTGAAGTCACACCTGGCCTGGCGTGCCTGGGTGAGGTGGGAAGCGGAGGGAGGAGAGCGAGCCAGTGACTCCTGTGCAAGGAACATCCTTCCTGGGGATTTTTCCAAAGGTGTCTGTGACCACAAGCTGTGTTCAAAGATCAGCAGCCACCTGATGATAGATGATAGATGTACCTGTATGTACATTCAGTTTCAGGAATAGGTCTAGCCCTTTACAGAGTCAGAGCTTCCGCTGGTACCTTCCCCTCCCTCTCTCCCTCCTTTCCTTCTTTCCTTCCTCTTCCTTTTAATTTGTCCAAGACAGTTTTCCCCTTCTCCCCCCTCAGCTGGTCCTAATTCTAACTCAGACACGGGCTGTAGGAACGCAGGAACACGGAGCAGTGGGTTTCCCCTCCGAAGAGCATTTCAGCCAGGAGGTTTCTGCACAGGTTCAGTGCAAAACCAGCTGGGGCAGCAAACCCACTGGTGGATCAAATAACATCCATGCTAAAAGCAGCCTTTGAACTTTCAGAATATTCATCCCGGGGTCAGAGATTAAATTACCCCCTCAAATAAGTCTAAGAGCTCAGCGCAGTTCTTGCTGCAGAAGGTTTATTTGGATGGGCCTCGTTTAAAAGGAAGGAAAATGCGGGCTCTTTCGGAGCCACTATTTTTGAAGTGCTGGACAAGAGGAGCATTGGCCTTGCACACTTTTTGGGACGCTGAGCCCTTCAGCCTGGGCTTCTTGCTCTCTCCTGCCCAGGGGTGTCCCTGAGCAGTCCCATCCCAGAGCCCTTCCAGGGCTAGCAGGAGCATTTTTCATTTCCCTCTAATTTCCCAGGTCTCCAAATCCGTCTTGCCACCAGCCCTGGGAGTTTTTAGTGGAAGTTCTTCCGGGTCATACATTATTTAAGGGGGAGGGGGATGTGAATGCCGATACCGTGAATGTTTCTGGTGTGAATTTAAGTTCATTGCTGTTTGTAGAAAAATCCTAAAGGGAGCACTGAAGCCACAAGACGGCTCTGACTTTCTGCCATTTGATAACAAGTTGATCAACTGCATTTGCTTATTATCAATTGTGGTGTGGGGAGATTCCTTTTCTTTTTCTTCTTCTTAAATCAAGGCATTTTTTATAAGAAATATTTTATTTTTGATGCAGACACAGCCGGTGAAGTAGCAGTAAAAAACATCACCACAAAGAGGCACATGGCTTTGAAATGTTTTGGTATGTAACACAACTGTATTGTTATCAGGTCTTAACTTTTGCACAAAGAGTATTTTTTTTCCTTGTTCTAAAACCAAACCCTCTCTCAGCTTGCCAAGGGCTTACACGTACCTAACGTGGCCAGAGGGGGACAATCCCCCCCAAAAAATATCAAAGTCTCTCTAGTCATTTCACAAATAACATTGTTCTGTTTCTCTCCTTAAACGAACAAGAGTTTCTTTGATTTTTTTTTTTTTTAAGTCAAATTTAGGATTCTGCTGTTCAGAGCAGAGAGGTCACAAGGCCCTAATGTATTTAGCATTGACTGCCCTCTCTTGTAGTGCGTCTATTAGTCAGTAATTTGATTTGTACCTATTCATTTGCAGTCCCTGCAGGAGCTCTGAGCTGGCCCCAAGTATAATTGGTGCTGTCTCTATTTTTACATCATTAGATTAGCCCCGACTCCTGGCCACTTGTTGTCTGCGCTTGTCTGTCCATTTATACAACCTAATGTAACACAAAATTCATTACTGATCACATTACTTTCAACTCTGAAGCCAGCTTTGTGATAAACATTTTGTTAACCCTTTCCTGCCAGCGCGCAGACCTGGGGGATAAATGCACTTTTCCCTTTGCAGAAAAATCGATACCATAATAAAACAAAGTGCAGCCACATTTCGGGATTTGTCATTCCTCCCGGAGAGAGAAATGGGCAGGAACATATAGGAGATGACTAAATGGTGCCTGCATCCAGGCATCCACACTGCTCTGGATGGCATGAGCTCAGCAGTGTCCTTTCTCCTGGAATATAAAGAAGTGACACGAGATAGGGCCAGCACTCAATTTAAAACTTAATTCCTTACTCATTGTTCTGCAAGTGTTTTAGCTCTTCTGGTCAGGCTGTAATCAGGTTACGACATTATTGGAACTGGACATTTTCCTTCCAGTGCTTTGTCTCGAAGCGGTGAGCGGAGACACAGCTCCCTTTCTCCTTAAGAGATTTGTTACTGTGCTGGGGTTTGTTTTGGTGTGCTTTGGGTTGTTGTTTTTCCTCCTAATGGTGGAGCAAATTAACTGCCATACTCCAGAATTTCACGGGAAAATTTAAAGCTCTCTCCTGTCTCGCTTGGCTTTGCTCACATTTGACTGTCTGCTGAGTCCCTCCTAAAGCATGAAGCTGTTTGCATCCCTGAGGCTTCTGCTGTTAATTCCAGGGGGAACAAGAGGAGAGCCACGGTAGGTATTCCCACGGGGAATTCCCAACTCCACATGCAGCATCCTGCCCACGAGGCGATGCCTGCTAACCCAGAGAAGTATATTTTGGTGCACAACAGCAAAAGCTGTTGATTTTTTAACAAGTTTTCTGAGTTCGTTTTCTGTTTGCACAGCTTGGCTTGGAAATCTGTTATTTTGAGTTTTCTAAATATTTAGAAATGTTTCTCAGTGTTTATTAAATCTTCCCTTTAAAAGGCTGAGGCCTGAAGTCTGCCCCACACCGAGTGGTCCCACACTGAGCAGGGGGGCAGGAGACTACGGGATTTTTCCATCTCTAATTTCTATAATTACCTTGTCATTCCTTTTAGGATTCTTTGCATGGTATTTTCATGTAGAATACGACTTATGGCAAGCGTATCTCTCTTAGTAAGTATAAGAGCCCTCGTCTCCCAGCATTTGAACCAGAACTGGTATTTTTACAGCTGTTTTGTGAGCCAAAACTGGTTGCAGCTGCTGAGGTGGTGGCAGAATAAAGACAAGACAGTTCCTGTCCCCCTTCCCAGGCCCAGCAGCCCCAGAGAGCTGTCTGGGATTTGCTGATTTTTGGGGTGTGCAGCACAGGCCATCACAAAGCTCTCATAAACTATGCATTGCCCTCTCCGGGGGAGGTGGGAGAGGAGGCTGTGGAATGGAAACCCATTTGTGCAATAAATTGTTAAGCAGTCAAACTGTGAAATGAACACTTATTAGGGAGGTAGGATGAAGGATGAGTCACCAAACAGCAAAATACACATTAACACAGCAAAACCCCCAGCAGTAAATGGAAGGTCAGGAGCCAAAACAAAAGCAAATGTTCCGGTGTGAGCCAGCCCTCTGGCCCTGCAGCCTCCAGTGCTCTCAGCCCCTCTTCCACGGCAGGATCCAAAGCTCCTGCTCTGGCATCAGCTGGCACAGGTCCTTTGGTGAGCTCCCAGGGTGCCACCTCTGCCATCTCCCGGTCCTTCTCCCACCCCTTCGGATGCTGTGTCGTTTGCTGTTGTTCGGGCTGCCCTTTGCCGCCCTGCCCTCACCTCTCATCACCCCTTTCTCTAGCAGATTATCGGACGAGTAATAACCTGATTTTTGCCATAATCCTGCCTTGCTGTCCGTGGTGCAGTCTGAGAATATCAGGCCCTGACTGATGGTGGTGTTGGCTGTCTGATGCCTGTAGGGTGTTTTAGGGGATATGGACAGGCAGAAGGGGAGAGGGATAGGGAAAAGGAGAAACAAACCCAAAGGGGATTTGGGCTGGGGGAGGATCTCACTGATCAGTGGGGAAGGAGACTCCCTGGAGCATCCCTGTGGGACCAGATCCAGAGGATGCAGGGTTGTGGCCAGGTCCCTGGCAATGCTGGGAACGCTTAGTTCTCCTTGAAGTATATATCCTAATTTGTGGTATGAAAAGATTAGCTTCCCTTCCATTCCTAGCCTGCTGTCTCCCCACCATGGATAATACATAAAACAGTAGACTTTTATTCATTAACATTTATGGGAAAATGTTAATATTAAACTGTAAGTGAAAAGCCCCATCTTATTGAATTCTTCTGCTGTGTTATTGGGAGCCTAATTTCATTTTGCATTTAAATAAAAACCAGATGACGTTCAGGACGGTCAGGGAAGCATTCTGTAAGTGAGAATTTATCTTACAATCTGGGTAAACAATGTCTCATCATTTAACAGTTATTATAAATAATGGCTTTTTAAGCACTTTGCTGGGAGTTCATATTGGCTCCACACGGGTTGCACTAAGGGAGAGAGAATTTCAGTGACATCTTCCAGGCATCCGGTGAGGAGGAATCATATCCTGAGCTCACTTCTCAAGCTGCAGCAGTTTTCATCCTCCTCTGGTTATTATTGCTCAACATTGTGTGACCAGAAATGCTAAGAGGAAGGAAAAAAAAAAAAAAAAGAAAAAGACAAATTGGTTGGAAGCATTTTGGAAATTAATAAACCATCGACGCTGCTGCCCCTGCAAAAGGCGAAGGTTCATCCAGGTGGTTGAACCTCCGAAGGGACATTCTTCCTGTAAAAATGGGGCTGTGTGGAAGTTGTACCTTCACAGAGAATGAAAAAGGTGTTGAGGCAAAACCTAAGGACAAAAAAGATCCTAAGCCGGCTGCTTTTTTTGTGTGTTTCTGGTGATGCCCTTTGAAATGACAGCAGTGCTTGAGAACGCATGAGCCAAGTTAGAAAAAGAGTAAAAACTCCTAAAAAAAAATGCAAATAGCTTCTCCCCCACTGCTGTTGCTTCTATTCTGCCTTTCATTCCTGTCTCTTCAGGTGAATTGGCGGTGCTTTGGTGCTCTCTGGCTTTGCCCCGTGTCCCTCAGACATCGGAGCCTTGGAGATTCCTTCAAAGCATTTCCCATCACGGGCAGGGAGCAGCTTCCCCACAGCCTGTCCTGCATGCTGGGGAGGAAGGAATTAGTTTTCCATGCAGACAGAGGCACGAGGTGAGGGGATGAATTTTAGAAGCAACTGTCCACTGTTGTGAAAAGGTACCGAATCTGGGAGGGCCTGATGTGGCTGGTGGTGTGTCGCCTCTGGACGCTCCAGGAAGCCACCCACCCTGGAATACGGCTGATCCAGGACATAAACTGTTGACTGCCCTTTTCTTTGTGAGGCATTTTTATCCCATTTTCCAAAAAGACCCCCAGAGCTGAAACACCATCTTCTTTTATTTATTTATTTCTGGTATTTATTTGTTATTCTCTTGGTCAGTGACTTTCTCCGTAACTGCCCAGCCCGTGAACTCTGTGTTTACACCAAAAGCTGATGGTGTTGTGAAAGACAAAGGGTCAGTATCACTTCTCTGGCTCTTTCCAAAGATGTTTTTCTGGGAAGGCTGCAGGCAGGATGGTGCTGGCAGGGTCAGCAGCCAGGACCTGCCCCGTTGCCTCTGTTCCAGCTCCAACCTGGTGTCGTGGCATAGGGGCGAGGAGCCAGGAGTGGCTGGGGATGGAGAGCACAGCCAAAGCCCTGATGTCAGGTAGAAATGACATTTTGGAGTCTTAATGAAGAGGCAAATTCACTTCACAGCCTTCCTCCCTCACCTGCAGCCATGGAGGCAGAGTGGGAGGGGAATTGCGCAGGGACAGGTCCCTAACCTGAGATTTGGGGGTGCTTTCTTGCCTCCACTCAGGGCTACTTTTATCCAAACCCTTAAAAAAAGAAATCTTTTTTATTATCTTATGCCAGGATTGGGTGGTCTCTTTGGTTTATCTTTTGGAAACCTGGCTGGTCACCCATCAGAATGTGAGCGAAAAGTCTGCGGAGGAGCCCAACGTGAGGAGCAGGTACTTACATGAACTTCCCTGCCAGATGCCCAAGTGCAAGGCAGGATCTGCCCGGCCTGAGATGATTTAAATCGCCTTTCCTGTGGGATGTGACCAGAGGAATGCCTTGGTTTGCTGTCAGGCCTTTCAGATTTCACACGGGGTTTTACCTTCCACCACGTGCTCCTCCAGCAGCTGCAGCTCATCCGCGCCTTTGTGAGAGTGTAACTACGAAGATGAAGCACGATAGAATCAATACTCGGAAGAAGTTTTTAAAATATGACTTTTGAAAAAGCAAAAATGGCCAATTTACTATTTCCAGCTGCCTTCTGGTTTCGGGAGCACGAACGGGAACTGCTGTGTTGAGCAGCTCCATTAACAAAGGGCCGAATTAAGCTTCAGATGTCATTTTTATCGAGGCTCTTTCGTATTTATGTCTGACATCAGAATTTGGAGCTGTATAAATAAGAGAGAGTGTATTAAGAGCCTCAAGCAATCCTGCAAGGGGGACAGCCCACGAGGTTGGCCTGTTGTTTTTTCCCAGGCTGAGTTAATGCTCAGCCAAGGTAAAGCCGTGATTTTAAGGGGCCGACTGCGAGCTCCGAGTGCTTCATAAAATTGGGGCTGTGCGTAGAAAATTGGTCTGCTTGAAGCAGCCATGTCCACATCATCTTTAAAATAATTGACTAGAGAGACTAAGTAAGCTGCGTTAGGATTATTCGGATGGGTTTGGAGTTTCTCAGTGACACTAAACTGGCTCTGGGGAAATGAGAGGAGGAGGGCTCTGCTCCTCTGATCTCCACCTGAGCTCTCCCGACTCGAGAGCCTTGAACTGTTTAGATGAGCAGACGAGGCTGAGGCTGTGGTGACATCATTTCGTGAGCTTCAACAAAATTCTTCTGATTTGGACCAGCTGAGCATCTGCTTCCCCCAGACTTTCAACTTTTCCTTTGAATCAAACCCAAATTCCAGTCTGGTCTAGCTTCCTCCTCAGCATCACTCTGCACTGGGGGAACAGCCCAGAACCTCTCACTGGCCCAAAAGGCCACTTTGTGTCAGAAGTACTAGAAGCTGTGCCAGAATTACTTTGCTTTGTAATATTATACTCTTAAAATGAGCCTGGCAATGTGTTTGTGTCAGGAGCACAGAGTGCACGCACGCAAGATACGCTGAGCACGGGAGTTGGGCTCCTCTGGGTCGCCTTCCCTTCCTACCTGAGGGTTTTTAAGGAGGCCCAATGGCTGAGGTAGAATCACAGAGAGGAAAAAATTGGGTCTTAGCTGCGAAAGAAACTGAAATTTGGAGGGTCAGGTCCGAAATCCCCCCATGCAGCGTGTTGGCGAGCACCGCCCAGACCCTGAGGTGACCGCCAGGTTTGCAGGTTTGACCTTGCAGGCAGCTTTTCCTGACCCAGCCTTGTTGCTGAGGCTGCTTGGGCAAGCCCAAGGAGGAGGAGGAACCCCCCAGCACTCCCCACTGGCCATCAGAGTCCTGCAGGGGGACTTTGCTGCAACCTCCTCTGGGACAGGACCCCCCCTCCATCCCGAGACCTCGCGGGGCTCCAGCTCTGGTGGGAAGGGGGATGCTCAGATCCACACGTGGGGTCCACACCTGCTCTGGATGGAAGCCTGGTGTTTCAGGAATAGGAGCATTGCCTCCAGAACTATTGAGTAAGATCCCAAGAGTCCAGTGGGTGCAGGACACGGGGCTGGTAGGTGTCATAAACACGCATTTTACTTTGAATTTGTAATTTCCTTTGTGGAGTCGAGGCTGACAGAGGGGTCAGTGTTGAGCAATCCGAGGCACTCCCATAACCCTGGGAATGAGAGACCAAACCCAGGAATTTTAATACAGTGTTTTCTCTGCAAATGCTTTTGGTCTGATATACACAGATGTGCTGCTTGCGTAACTGAAGATGCGAGATAGTTCTGCCTAAATGCATTAAAAAACTCGTCTAGGCAGTGGCTCACACAGGAAAACATGTATTACATATAGAATCTCTTAGAGGATTTTATAGTAGCAACATTGTGGAACTTTCAGGATGGGGTAGGAGAGAATTCCTTTAAGCCCAAACAACCCCAGTTGCCTGTGCATTTAAAAACCTCTTCTGGAAATGTTGTACAGTGCTTGCAGGACATGATGGGCTGCAGAAATGGTCTTCCACAGGCATTTGAATGTCACATGCTGACTAAAATCGGCAACTCATCCTTCTGAAGTGCCATTTATGTAGGAAAACATCCTAAACCTCTTTACAAAAATATACAGCTCTAGGAAACTTGAGATTATTTTTTAAAAGCACCGGAGTCATTGTGAAAGTGCCTGTCGTGAAGAATATTCTCCCTCTAAATGCCAGTCCTTTATCTGGTGCACTTTTGACCTTCCATAAAATGCTCGGAGTCAAGTCTGGCCAGATGCCAAAGTCTTGGGTCTCCTACTCCATGGGCTTGAGTCATATGGAGCTTCTTGGATTCTCTTTTGAAAGGGGTAAACAAGCCGCTGGCCAGGGGGTTTTTTGTTTGTTTTATTTTGATAGGCAAAATTCTTCAGAAGTTCATGCATGAAAACGTCCTGTCCTTATCTCCCCAATCTCTTTGTGCCTGAAGCAGACCCGGACGTGTCTCTAAGTTCAGGTGTCCTCCCCGTTTTGTAAGTGTTAAGTTGTTTGGCATCTCCGCAGTGAAATCAGGCACTAGAAACGAGATTCGGGGTCTCAGAGGGGCTCAGATGTTCAGAAGGCTCGGTCTCGGTTCCCCTGGTTCTCTCCTGCCTCCTGTACATCCTCATCTCCTCGCTGGATCCTGCCACCTTTGTTCCAAGATGCCAGGTTTCATCTCCAAGTGCACGGCAGGAGCCAGCTCTGTGTGGATTCAGCATTAGAGTTATTGTAAGGTGGTTTGACAGTAACTAATATTTTACATAGGCCACTGAATCCTCATTTCACAGGAGTTGTTCAGGCAGTGTTTTCCAGTCTTCTTGATTTGAAAATTTAATGGAGGTGCTTTTGTGGCGTCTCAACATCTTTCAGGTTGCGGGAATCGATTTTCAACGTTCGAATGCCGTAGTTTTAATTTTTTTTTATTTGATTTTCTCGTTGGAGCAGAATTTAAAATCTCTTTTCTGCAAACTGCTGGTTTAAAAGGAAGAAAAAAGAAGCATTTCTTAGGAGAAGGTCATCACAGCCACCCAGAGCATCACAGGAAATCTGTTCCCACAGCTGCCTGGGCTGGGTGTCGGAGTGCAGGCAAACAGGCATAAAGCTTGGGGCAGGGAGCAGCTTTGGTTGACTTTTAAACATTATCATAATATATAAAACTGAGAACTGACTTTCTGTCTGTGCTGCCTTTGGAAAAGGAGCAACGCAAAAATACGTTTGCCCAGAAATTCCAGCCGTCTCAACTTAAAAGGCACTTGGAAAATTAAGAGCTCCGATGAGAACTCGGTGCTTTCGTTTCACTGCAGTTTAATAGTAACGATCTTTGTTTATCCCAGTGCCCAAAAGTGTAGGTTCTCCCGGGGGTGTGGTGCCCCCCTCTGCCCTCCCCAGGGCCGGAGCCGCCGGCAGGGCTGGAGCCAGTTCCGCAGGTCCTCGCTCGGAGCAGCCGCCAAGGGTGCTGGAGATGGATTATAATTAGAGCTCCCTCGTTAGCATAATTGCATTTCATAAAAAAAAAAAAAAAAAAAAAAAAATTAAAAAATAAAAAGGGAGTACTCAAGAAAAACCTCCAACAGCAGTAGCAGTCATGCAGTTTCCGAGCATCCCAGTATTTCTGCATCCCGGTTCGGTTTGTGACCTCACATCGGGTTTGGAGTTCTTCTCCACCCTGTACACATCCCAGGCAGCAGCACTGCTCCCCCTGGGCACCAGTTATGATGCTCCCAGTGAATTTTCATGCAGAAATAGAGCCAAAAGCATCCAGCAGAGTCTGGGATGTTGTCTAAATATTGAAAGATGGAGATTTTCCGTGTACAAGTGCGTGTCAGCGTCCAGGGCCGGTGTGAGCTCCTCTGGGGGACACATCCCGCTCCCTTCGGCAGCAATCAGGAAAATTAAAATGTTTAACCAAGCCATTCACTGGGGAGCGTTGTGTAAATTACAGTTTAAGAGATCCTCAAGACTTCCATTGTGTTGATACAAATTGCCTTTTAGCGTTCCCTTTATATGGGACCCTTTTGAGTGAGAATCCAGATGGCAGAAGCTACATAATTATTATTCATTACAGTTAATAAGTAACACTCAGAAGCCCCAGTCAGTTCTGCAAGTCCCCCGTGATGGGCATTGTGTAAATGTAAGGGTGAAAAAACAGTCCTTGTTGCAGAATATGTCGGGATTTCAGTTAAGGACAAGGAGGTATGAAGGGCCCTTACGTGTGCCTGCCCCAGATCACGGGCCAGGCCGTCATTCCCAGAGCTCTGGGAAATTCTGCAGGGAATCTCCTCACTTCTCCTCCGAAGGAAGGCGGTTGTCTCTGGTTTTAAAATGAGGCTCGAATTTTGGCCTTTTAGCCGTTGATTCAAAACTGCCTGTGTGGCTGGGGAGAGGTGGGTTCAGTGAGCAGCACCCTGTTTCTGTGCCCCACCACTGGAAAATGCCTGTCTCGCATCCTGATTTCGGGAAGGGGCCGAGTCCGTCCCCGCGTTTGCGGCCCCTCGGAACACGGCAGAGCCCGGGAAGTTCCCCAAAACAATCGCTGTGAATGACAGAAATGAAATCGAGGAGATTCGAGCTCTGCTGGCCATTACCCCACTTCCTGCATTCCTACTTGTTAATTGTCTAATTCCTAACGAGTCTTGGGGCGTCTGATGGACTTTCTGATGCGTGCTCACTCCGACGCTTCCTTCCCTCCCCTCCCTGGCCTCATCCCTCGCCAGAGACCTTGTTCCTTTAAAAAATGCCGTCCTTAAAAATCAGAAATACTCAGCCCAGCACAAGGAAAAGGGAACTTGACATTAGTTGAGCTTGAAAGGCTTGGTGCTGTGAAAAGTGACTGACGTGTGAAAAGAGGCTACAATTAGTTCTTTCCCCGAGCACTCTCCCATTCAGTCCAGGGTCACTCCTTCAGCGAGCTGCGGCTTTGAGGGTAATGTGTTGTGACAGTTTGAGATGATGAAGAATAATTCTTGTATTCAGAGTTGCTGCCGCTTCCCCGCTGCCCTGACACATCAGGCTGCTGTCATTGTATCAGTTATCCCGGCCCGGCTCTGCCGGAGCCTGGGCAGCCCCTCCGTAGGTAAGGAGGAAAGGGTCAGCTCTTCCAGCAGATGATTTGGGAGGATATTTTGAAACGGTGCTTAACACAGGGGAAAGCAAACAGAGAGAAAGGAAAAACCATTAGGAGAAATAATGCACCGGAGAGGAGATTTTTGAGTAGACATAAAGGAGATACCAGGGCTTTGAGAGGGCCACTGCAGGAGAGCGTGGATAAGAAAGGCAGCATAATTTATGAGTGTTCCGGGCAAAAGAGGGCTATATAGATTTTCTACAGGCATCGAATTAATGCACCCCAGAAAAACGGTTTCACATTTAAGCTTGGCAGGGCTTTGTACCTTTCTGGATTTGTCGGGGTCCTTTGACGGTCCCTGGAGCTTTCTGGGATGGAGGGAGCAGCCGCCTCGCTGGGCAGGGAAGGGCACCGCTGCCCCAGGCCTGCAGACTGACCCCTGAGCAGCTCCTCCTGCTCTTCCTCCTCCCTCCACCTTGGCAGCCGGCTCAGAGTGGGCAGCGTGGCTCGGGCAGCAGAACAAGGGCCAGGACAGTCTGGCCACAGGCGTGGCTGTCGGGAATATCAGCGGCAAGCACCGTTTCCTGGGAGGTTTCATTTTCAGTCTCTCCTGGAACACCGTCCACCCCACGGGAGGGCTGTGCCGGTGCCGGGGTGCGGGCAGGCCTGCAGGAAGCCGTGCCAGGCAGGGAGCACCAGCATCTGCTTGCGGCTCCTTCCGTGCCCCGTTGCTCTCCCGGTGTTCCCACAGCCCCGGAGCGTGACGTGGGGCCGTGGGATGGGATGGGCTGGGAGGGGGGGGGCTGGGATGGGATGGGAGGGGATGGGATGGGCTGGGATGGGATGGGATGG
>JAWMRA010000048.1:2413539-2432124 GCA_035584735.1 Pseudotriccus pelzelni
GGGTTGGGTTGGGGCTGGCTCCCCTGGGGTGGGGTGGGGTGGAGAGCCCAGCTGGTCACTGGTTGTGCCACCTTCCCTCCCCACACCAGCAGCCACGAGGAGTTTTGCTGCTGCCGCCTCCTCCGCGGTGGAAAGCGCGTGTGCCCTGAAAATCCCCGTTACTCTGGGACCCTGGGTGATGCCAGCGGTGCCCATTACTGTTACTGTCAAAAGCGCAGGCAGGGCTGTTCCCAGCTCCCCTGAAGTGACTTTCTCCTCATGGCTTCAGCAGATGTTCCAGCTCCTTCGTCTTTTTTCCCTTTTTTTTTTTTTTTTTAGGGCAGTCAGGACTTTGTGAGTCGTTTCCTCCGGGGACATGGGCAGGTTTTAGTATTTACGTTTCCAGTATTAGCATTTATTTGTATTTGTGTTTGTTTTTCACGGGCTTCTGAAGGCCTCAGGGAGCCATTTATGGGGCCAAAATAATGCAAGTGCTGGTCTTCTCACAGTATTTCATTTCCTTGATGGTGGAAATGCTACGAGAAGAGCAGGTCTCATGTTATTTTGACCCCATAAATAGCTCCCAGAGGCCCCTTTCTTCCTTCTCCCACCCACTCCCCCCCCAAATCAAATATTTAGGTTTCTGCAAAGCCTGACTTCTCAACCCTGGTTATCTTGCTTCAGCAGAAGCAAATTGCAGTTATTACAAAATAGCCAGAGAGTCTATAAGGCCGAATGGGTTTTATATGATGCACAATTTGTTGGCTACTGTACAAGTTCATTAAAGTGTATCATAAGAGGTTGTTTTACTGGTACATTTAAGGAAGTTAATACATCTCGACAGTATATGCATGGGGGAATGCAGATACAATAACCCCCAGACATGCTGGGGCCAAGTCCATTCCTGGCGTAACTCCACCGGAGTAAACGAAATCACTTGCTGGGCAGCCGTGTCCTGCCCTGCTGGCACGGTGCTGAGCCCTCATCCTGCTGCTCTGGGCTCTGCTGCCACTCAGTCCCATCCTTCCGTGAGGGGATCCTTGGGTTTGCTTCTGTTTTGTGGTTTTCAGCAGCGTGTTCCCGGCACAGAGGGCATCGCTGGTCTGACTGGTTGTGTGATGGGTATTCTGGAGGTCTGGGAGGTATCTCAGCCCCTTTCAGCTGTGCCACGAGACTTGGCTGTTCCATCCCGGGGTGGTGGGAAGGCAGCGCTGCCTTTTGTTTTTGGGACTGGCTGCTCCTGGTACCCACAGCCCCACTGCAGCGTGGTGGCTCTTCTGCACTTGTTGGGTCTGTCCAGTCTATCAGAAATCGTCCTCCAGTTTTTACTCTGTAACAGGAAGGTTGTCCCCGTGTCATGGAGCCATTCCCAGCCGTGTCTGAGCATCCCATGGGAATGGCATCCACGTTCCTCTGCCGTGCCCTGGTCTGCTGGAAGCGCTGGGGGGAAAGAACAATCCTGTGTATTGGGATTCTTTAACTAATATTTTGTATTAGTTCAACAGACTCATTTAGGGGAATGCAGGCAAATGTGCTGATGGTGATGCAGGGGGTCAGACGTGCGGGCAGGTAGTCCCAGGTGACCATGTAAAGGCTAATTGCCCCCCTGGCGTGACCCAGCCAGGCGAGGGTGAGGGCAAGAGCCCAATTTCCTGAGCACGGCGGTGTCTCCGCGGCAGCGCTCGGCACTTTTACAAGGGCTTGCTTGGGTATCAAAATACACGGCTCGTCTGCCTCGCCGGCTAATGAGTTCCAGAGTTTGCAGTGCCGGGCTGTTTGAGAGCGCCCGGGCTCGTATTCCATGGGGAACGCGTGCCTGTCCCATCCACAGCGCCTGGGCTGGCAGCTCAGATGTGGGAGCTGCCCGGGTTTCAGCCCGGCATCCCCTGAACCCAGAGGGGGCTGTAGGGCTGGACATCATCCCCTCCAGTTCCTCCTGAGCCCCTGCACCTTCCTTACCTTCTGTTTTGTCCCTCCCCGTCACGAACTGTCAGGTTTTCCTGCCTGGCAGCTCAGGGTGGCTGCGCTCAGAGCTGTGGGACACAGCCGGGACGGGACCCCATCCAGGCCCTGCTCCCACCCGCTCTGTCTCCCCCTGATTTTTGATCCAGTCATTTTCCCTGGCTGGCATCAGTCTCTGCAGTGCCACCCCCTGGCAGGCCCCCGCAGAGGTGACAAGCGCTGCCGGCTGCAGAAATCCTGCAGACCCCAGAAAAGCCCAGATTTCCCCCAAATCCCACCCCGGCAGGGCGGGCGGTCCCGCACAAGGCACCGACGCACAGGCAGGACACGGCCCCGAGGGGCAGGAACAGCCACGCAGGAGCCGCGGGGAAACAAATGCTCCTCGCTCTGTCCCTCTCCTTTCTCCAGCCACGGTTACTGGAAACACATTTGCCTGAAAATCAATTATAGCTCGAGGAGGGAGCGGAGTCCCCCCGCGAGGAGCCGCTCCGGGGTTCGGGGGAGCCCAGCGCCCCGAGCTCTGACGTGGGACGTTTAACCGAAGCCAGCTGTGTGCTGAGGGAGATAAAAGCCCCAAATCAGACAGGATAAGCACAGCATTAGTGTGGGATACGCCACTCAGTTCTGATTTAAATTACTGGTTTTACTTCCTGGACTCATGGGAGAGTAAGGATGTGAGGAAAATGAAGAGGTTTAGACATGGACATTCCTTCACCAAATACTGGCAAGGCACGGCGGTGAGCACAGCTGAGGTCATGCTCACCGCTGCTTACAGGGTGACCAGCTTCCCGCTGATTTGTTTCCCTTGTATCCCCGGCAGATTATCTCCGTTGCAGGTTGCCTCCAGGATGAGGGATTAAATCCCTCAGCCCTCGCTGCTAGGTGTGTGCTCGCCTGGCTGCTGCCCTGCGGTGCCCAGGTGGTGAGGGGAGCAGGGCAGTGTCCAAGGATGCGGGGGTGGGAAGGTGGGATGCTTTCTGCTTTAGGAAAGGTCTGACTTTTTTTGCTTTGCCGTGCACTTTGTGTGTAGATCTGTCCTCATCACGTGGTCCCACTGCAGCAAAAGGACTGCCAGGGTGTTCACAGGAGGCTAAATATCCCAGGTGAGGCAGTGGAAGTTGGGGAGCTGCAGGAATATTTTGCAGAGAGCGGAGCAAGCACTCTTCCTCCAGCTCCTTTGCATCCCAACCAAGCAGAACTCGGGATGCAGGGGCAGGGAAAGCTGCCTGTCCCCTCCAGGAGTTCACCCCTGTGCCTTATATGGAGCCATAGAATGGGTGGCATGGGAAGAGACTGTAAACCTCATCCAGTTCCACCCCCCTGCCATGTTCAGGGACACCTCCCACTATCCCAGGTTGCTCCAAGCCCTGTCCAACCTGGCCTTGGACACTTTCAGGCCTCCCCACCCTCAAAGGAAAGGATTTCCTCCTGATACCCAACCTAAATGTACTGTTTCAATTTAAAACCATTCCTCCCTGTCCTGTCCCTCCGTGCCCTTGTCAAAAGTCCCCCTGCAGCTCTCCTGGAGCCCCTTTAGGTGCTCTTTCCCCCTTGGCAGCAGAGGAATTTGGAGCTCCCGTCCCAGCCCGGGCTGCGCAGACGGAAGTCGCGCTCGGGGCCGCGCGTCGCAACTCGCCGGGATATTTCTTGTCCCCTGTCACCGCGTGTCTGGGAGAGGATTCCTGTGGTGGATGTGGGCTCTGCCTAATCTCAGCCTGCCTGCCACTGCTGAGTGCTGCCGGGGGGACGCTGCCCAGCAGCGCTGCTGCCACCGGGGCCACCGCTGGGTTCAAGTGGCTGACAGAGAGGCCACGGCTGGAAACGACGCTCTGCGCACACAGAAAATCCTCCTGTTTCGAGATTAGGGAGCAGGAAAGGCTTTGGGAGGTCAGAGAGGGGAGATGTCTGGGTGTGTGTGAGCAAGAGAGGGAGAGCCACAGCCAGGCTGCTTTCTCCTTTGCTTTGAGGCACAGCTCAGGAAAGGGGATATTTTCTCTGTGACTTGAAAAAGCGGAGTTATTTTCATCCATTTTGGCAGGATAAACAGGTTGTAGAAAGTCCCTGGTGTCCCCCAGGTGGAGAATGGCAGTGGTTATGCACTGCTGGTACACACCAGCAGTAAGCAGTGCTGCTGCCATTCCCCCTTCCCACATGGCTGGGAGGGAAGATGTTCCATCAACTACCACCGTTCCCTTTGTACCCTGCTCAGTTCTGCCACGAGCACCCCCACTGCCAAGTCCTGACGTGTCGTGAGTCAGCAGCCTCGACCCCAGGGAAGGGACTGCTCTGCCGGGCAGCAGGAATGCCTCCCTCCAGCTCCTCAGGTGAGCTGTGAGCCCAGCAGAGAAGTAGAACCAGGAGCTGGCATCCCATAGGAGTGATTCCCAAATCACCTCGGAAAAGGAGGGTGATGAGCAAATGTTGGAACAGTGCTACAGCAAAGAGAGATTTGTCAGTAACGAGTCTGTCTAACTGCACTCTGGGTTTATCCCAAACACTAACCAGGCCCTGCCCTCTCTCCCCTTGCAGAGCTTCAGCGAGAGGGAAGCATAGAGACGCTGAGTAACAGCTCGGGCTCCACCAGCGGCAGCATCCCGCGCAACTTCGACGGCTACCGGTCCCCCCTCCCGACTAACGAAAACCAGCCCCTCAGCCTGTTCCCCACGGGATTCCCCTAAATTAGCCGAACATCCAAGGAGAGATCCAGACAGGGTAACGAGCCGCCTCTCCGCCTAAACAACCCCGCTGTGTCCGTCACCTGCCGGCTCCCGCCGCGCTGGATGGTTCTCGTTACCCTGATGGTCGTGGACGACTCTCAGACCTTCCTGAAACGCACTCACGAAATCTTGACTCCGTGTCCCTGTGCAATATGAAGAGGCTCCGTCTTCGAATCCCGGTAGCCCTGCGGCTTCTTTTCTCGCTGTCTTTCAGGAAGAGGTTGGGTGAGGAGAAATAACTTGTAAGCCATTTTGGGCCGAGCCCGCGGTTTCGCGACCGTCGCTCCTGCTTTCTTCGTGCTGGGAGGTGAATCTGCGTAACTCAGAGGAGCTCTCGCCGTTCGTGCAAGTGCCGAGCATTCGTGGATGAACTGGAGAGACTGGAAACTGGAGGACTTGGTGTGGACAGGGTTGATAATGTTATTCCTTCCTCGTCGCGTCTCCTTGCTGCCCTCCTTCCCCTCTGATTCTCATCAATGGCAGGAGTATTACAAATGGAAATGTTTCTTTTTGTTCTTTGGAAGAATTCTCTCTATCGCTCCGGTTTTCTTCTAGTCATGTATTTTAGAAATGTACTTAATTGACTAAACTGCAGTCACAAATTTCTCATATTTGGTTATAAAAGTTGTTCGTTGGAACTCAGATATCTGTCCAGAAATGCATGTGTCATTGAATAAATCTAAGTTAAACAAGAAACTGCTTAAATGGCAAATGTTCATGGAGTGTTCCTGGGCTGACTGTGGGCTTTGTGTATCTCCCTGGACCAGACTCGGTGCATATTTACTAACTCAAGGGCTTTAATTAAAGCCATCAGTCTAGCTTGGGTTTGCCTCCCCACTTCCTCATCCCTGTGTGCAAGGGATACTAAAAGCAAAGGGATGTTAAAAATAAGGGATATTAAACCCAAGATGTTTAGGTGGTGCCTTGGCACCTCTGAAAACCAACACCCATCTCTTGGGGGTGTCTGAGCCCAGCCCCAGCTCCTCGTCTTGGCCGGGGCCCTGCTTCTTCGTCCCGCTGGTTTCTGTGGGACAAGGACCGGGTGCTGGAAGCAGAGGGACGCCCCTCCCTGCGTTCTGCTGCGGGATCACGGACCGGGGGCTGTGCAGAGCTGTGTGACAGCCTGAACCTCGGCCCCGTCAAAACCAGCCCCGCATGACTCCGCTGATAAAACAGTCCTGGGCTCACACATCATAACCGCACGAATTCCTACGTCTCGGCCAACTTGTGCCGAGGAGCAGAGCGGGATGGGACTGTCAGCTTATGAAATTTCCTTCCCGCTACTTGTTTTTAATAGAAGCCGTTTGAGTCATGGTAAGGAGGGGAAACGATCTAAACCCGCAAACTTTCTCGCGCCCTTACGGCTCAAACCAGCCACACCGAGGGGTGCAGAGCCGACCGCCCTCTTCCTCCTCCATCCCCAAACACCAAATACCCAGTTCAGTCCTGGCTTGATTTTGTTTTGTTTTGTTTTGTTTTTAACTGTAACGCAGCCATTCGGAAGGTTTTGTTTTCTTCAGGCTTGGAAACCGCTAATAAAAACTGAGAGTTTACAGCAGTAATTTCAGTTTCTTGCTTGGTTTTCAGACAGTCTTCTCAAGCAGGAAAAAAAAAAAACAAATAACAAAAAACACAAAACTTCCTTGGGATGAAATCAGAGGAGAGTTTGCCTCTAAGTAAGTACTTGCAGCTCCGCTGGCTATATCTGCTGTAATGCTATGTTCCTTTTTGTCTGTAAAATAATGGCTTGAAGCAAGGAAGGGGCTGAGGGCAGGGCTGGCACAAATGGGACCGCAGGGTCAAGTCAGTCCACACCAGTCAGGGTTTTTAACACAGTTCAAGCCAAGGTCAGCTCCAAAAGTTCAAACAAAATCCAGATTAACACATACAGAAGGGATTGTGTTGTCACCGTGATGCTTGTTTCCTTTCAGGCTTTCCAAGGAGCAGGGGAAGGGACAAAGTTCTTGCAGAGGAAGGAAGGCGGCTCTTCTCCCTCCTGCCTGGGACAGCTTGGCTGGTTCTTACTGAGCACACAAAAGTAGGATAGCACATAACACGCAGTGGTGTCATTGCAAATGTATTTGTTGTTGGCAGGCATTAAATCACTTTTTATAAGTGCTGCAATATGGCCATGTGGAAATTCCCAGTCTGCAAGAAGCTCCTTTGAATCAGGATGTTTTGTTTAAAGGAGGGGGGGGGGATTTAAAAAAACCCTACAAACTGGGGCTGTACCAAAATATTTTCAGTCTGGTTCATTGAAAAGAATGTCCTAAATTCCCTGCTGTTGATAGCCCCGTAGCCAAACTGTTAAAAAAGCTTGGAGCTTAAAAAAAAAAAAAAAAGCGTTGCTGTGAGGCAGTTAATTTAACTTTAATTTGATACTTTCACAGATGACCCAGCAGAATAACCACCAAGTTCCAGCTCTTCTGTGAGCCAGAGAAAACTGAGTGTGTTGCAACGATGAGTGTATAGTGTCTGATTCATTGATAACTCTGTAGGGTCTGATATAACAATAACTGTGTAGTGTCTAATGCGTTGGTAACTCTGCAGAGTCTGATTTAATGATAACTCTATAGGGTCTGATTTAATGATAACTCTATAGGGTCTGATTAATCAATAATCCTATAAGGTTTGATTCAACAATAACTCTGTGGGGTCTGATTTAATGATAATTCTATGGAGTCTGATTCCATAATTACTCTGTAGGGTCTGTTTCGTCAATAACTCTGTAAGGTTTGATTCATTGATCTCTCTATAGGGTCTGGTTCCTCGATAACTCTGTAGGGTCTGGCTCAACACATCCCTGCCCCTTGTTCCTCACTCACAGCACACACCTGCTCCCACCCACGGCCCTCCCTTTAGCCTACACGCAAAAGCCCCCCCGTTTCAGCTGGGTGCCACTTGCTTTTGTGCCACACCACCTTTCCTCCCCCCCATGACCTCAGTGCGATAACTCTTTTTCAGGGGCCAGCAGGGAATCTTTCTGTTCCCTGACGATGTCTAGGAGCTGCTCCTCGGGGAGGTTTGCCCCTGACTTTTAGCGCAGCCGGGTCTTCGGCCGAGGGGACGGATCCAAACCCCGCTTACAGCAAAAATAACCGGAGGCCGGGGGACTTCGCAGGATTTCGGACGAGCGGCTCCCGTTGCTGTGGAAATTCTTCCAGGTGAGTTTCCAAAGCGCCGGGTTTTCAAGTGCAGGGGCTGGCAGGCGGGTCACGGGCAGCCCAGCAAGAATGTTGTGCCATGATATAAACCAACGAGCCCAAAAGACACAGGGACTGGCAGGTTTTTAAACTGTTTCCAGTAGTAGTAAGCAGCGGGCTCCTGCTGAGTTCAAAAGGCAAACCGTCTCGTTTAAAGCAGGGCGGACTGTATATCACTCTGTGCATAAAGTGGGGCTCTTCTATTAAAAGTTGAGTTCAGATTTCATGAATTAACGTGAAATATTGCTTTCTTATCCTACCCTGGTTTCTGTAATAAACACACACGTGTAGCGGGCTTAAATCATGGCAAGGGGGATGTTTGGCTGTTTGAAAAGAAGTGGGAAGTCAAAGGTTCTCCAAATGTGACAGCTTGGAGTTCAAATGAAATCAAATCTCAGAACCAGCCCAGGGGCTGGGTAGAAGCAGCAGGGCTGGTGTTTCCCAGTGCTTTGCAGGGCACGTGGGGCTCGGGATTTGGTTGTTTTGCTGGTGATGCTGAGCCTTGCTGGGCCCAGATGGGGCTCTGCCCAGACAAACCCCATCCTGCTGCCCGTCCCTCGAGGGGACAGACACTGCTTGTCCTGCCCTGAGCAGCTTTCCCCAGCCCCAGGACACCATTTGCTGGCAACAAGGCTGGGGATAAGGCAGAGGGACTGACCGGCGGCAAAATTCTGCCAAGATCTCTGTCCTCCTCCCTCGGCAGAAAGCCCGGAGCAGTTTTGCTGCAAAGTGCAGCTCCCCCTCCTCTCTGACCGCCCAAGCGAGGGGGTAAATCCAAGGAGCTCTCACCGGGGCTTCCTCAGTGATTTTTATTTTTTTTTTGAGGATCCAAACCACGTCTGCGCCACGTCTCTGCATTTATTTTCTCGCTCCTTCGCTCTGGCTTGTTGCTGTGCAGGGTAGGAAAGTTTGCGCCATTTCCTGTTGTCTTTCCCTTGTGCTCCTGAGATATTGTAAAAATGTTCGGTATCCTCCAGTAGGTTGTAATCACTTCACCCTAATGTTTCACAGCTGCTAAGTGTAACTTTAAACCCCGCCATTTGAGCGCTTACAATTAGCGAGTCAATGGGGCTGAGATCGGGTCTTTGTGATTGCAAAAAAAAAAGAAAAAAAAAAAGAGAAAACGAAACTTTTTTTTTTTGTCCTGAGTTTTAATTGGATAAAACGGGAACAAAAGTTGCAGAGACGAGGGGGGTTTTAATGCAATAAATGATTAGTGGCTTATGTGCTAGGAAAAAAAAAAATAATTGAATCCGCTGCTTGGCCTGTTTCACAGATGGAAAAGGCACCGGGACGAGCATGTGGCTGTGGAGGCAGCGCCTGTCCCGGTGACTGCAGGAGCCCCTCTGCGAGCTCGTGGCTCCCCACATGGAGGATCAGAGCTGGTGGGAACAGAATTGTGGAGAGACAAGAGGCTTCAAGCTGTGCCGTTCACCTGTCCCTGCCACGGCAGAGCATCCAGCCCTTCCATCGCCGGCCTCGCTGGGGTGTGAAACTGGGGCACAGGGCCTGTCCGATCTCACATAATGAGGTTAAAATGTGTAAAAATTGGAATTAATGTTAAATTTATTTCATATGGTCATTCCATAACACGAACTGAGCACAAGTGTAAGCTGGGGCTCGTATGGAGGAGTCCTCCCAGCCCAACAGGGTGAAACCTCCTCCGGCTGATGTCACTGGGTTTGCTCCCGCTCGGCGCTCCCGCCTCCTGCACGTGCTGGGAGCAGGTTTCAATTATCCCAGAAAATGCCTTTCCCCTGGTGAAAGCAAAGGGCAGGACGCAGCGGGATACAAGTCGCTAACGCTGGATCTGGCCCAGGGACGTGGCAGGGTCGCTGCCTCCCTGTCCCACGCCATGCCTGGCTGCGCCCTCGCTCCTCCAGCTCTGCCCACGAGCCCAGCCAGCGCTGGAATTGGTGTTTCCCGCTGCAGGATCAGCCTTGGGAACGTGCCACATGTTCCCCCCCAGCCTTTGGGACACATGGCTGTGCCTGGGCACTGACACTGTCCCATCAATTGCCACCCCATCCCTCACTGGGCTCAGATGTAATTTGAAGCTGTGCATCTGTCAGTGAGTTCCCAGGCTGAATTTTTGCCTTTCTTGGGAATTTCTGCTGCAGGAAATTACACTAAAATACTGACAGCAGGGTCAGGGGCTTGCAGCCTTCCCTGTCCCCTCTGTCTCCTTCCCTCTGTCACATCCCTTGGGGACGGGCACGGCGCAGCAGGGATGCTGCTCCCTGGCAGCCCTCCCTCCACGGGAAGCATTCCTGCCACCTGATCATAAATACTAATTAATAGCAAAGCCCTGGTCTAGATCAAGGAGGAGGCTCTGAATTTTCTTGGGAACTTGGCTGTCTGAAAGGTATCTGAAATATTCTGTAGCACTCAGCCTATCGCTGGGTCAATTATACGGTGAGCAGTCATACGAAGTTAATTTCTAATTTAATACAATGTTAAAAGGTTGTCGGGTTAAAATCTAATCTATAAACGAGACATGAAACGTCTCTTTAAAGCGAGTGTCGTGCACCGGTCCTGGCTCACACCACAGGCTGCTGCTTCTTTTATAGGGTGTAATTACTGCCCAGTGAGTATTTACAATATTATTACAGGACATTAATAAAAGGCGGGTGCCGTGGCCCGTGTGGCAGCCGGGCACTAATCCCACTCCCACCCAGCCCCTCCTCTGGGGAGGTGACAAGTGCCGGCTCGTGGGGCCGTGGGGAGCAGGATGGGGAGAGAACCGATGGTGTTTTCACTTAAATCCACCTCAGGAGGAGGGGGACGGGGACCCCCCCCGGGGTGATTTGGAGGGAGCACCGTGTCTCCGCATCCCCCAGCCAGGAGGACTCTCAGGGCCGGCTCCCCAGCCTGGCACCGGCCCCTGGGAGGAGCCGTACCTGACAGGCCAGGTGGAAACGACGGCAGAGCGCGTCCGTTTCTGAACAGCCCGGGGAGAGGACTTTGCCAGGGGTCTGCTGTGGGCTGAAGGTCACGGACCACGTCCCGGCCAGCAGCTTCGTTCAAGCAGAAAACCAGAGGCAGCACCTGCAGCCCGGCCTGTGCCCTGCCTCCCACCCCACCTCGCACCCGTTCCGTGACTCCCTCTGCGGGAGGGATGGACACGTCCCGCTGCCTCTGCTCCCACACAAGGGGGGTCCGTGTTGCAGCCACCTCTCAAGGTACATTGAATTTTGCCCTTTTTGCTGTCGAAAGGGGAAAGTCCAGCTGTCATGTGGGAGTGATGCCATTGTCCTACCCGGGTGACTGACCGGAGCATGAGACTCCTGGTAGTCCACGGTGTCTGTGGGAGCTGGGCAGGATTAGGGTTATCCTTGCCAGGCTCAGCCAAAAAAACACCAAGTGTCACACTGCCACAGGTCACATATTGTGTGGGTTTATTTTCCAGGAGGAATCTCACCAGCTCCAGAGGTTTGGATCAGAAGGGGTCTGATCTCTCCTTTATGCCCGTGAAGCCCAGCAAGGTGGGGTTGTCCTGAAGAAGACCAAGATTTTGATGGGAGCAGGTGACCCCCGCCAGAGCGAGGGCTGGAGGGGAACGGGGGGTGATGTGCTGGTGCTAAAATGGAGGGAAGTGGTGATGTGCTGGAATGACCCATCCCACGGAGCTGTGAGGGATGCGTGGGCTCTGCTGTGGCCCCTGCACTGGCCAGGGCTCCTTCCCTTCCCTTCCCTTCCCTTCCCTTCCCTGGGTTTTCTGGTAAATTCTGCCGCTGTCTGTAATTGATAAAAGCTGCTGCTGAACATCTGCACAGGCACTGTCCTCTCCGAGGCTGCCGGGGCCGTGAGTGCTCTCGCTGCCGGTGCTTTGATGTGCGCTCTGATTCACGGCTTGGCCGGGGCCGCCCCGCAGATGCTGCCCCTGGGTGGTGCGGGGCAAGACGGGATGGGATGGGATGGGATGGGATGGGATGGGATGGGATGGGATGGGATGGGATGGGATGGGATGCCAGGAGGTGAGACAGCACCTGCCACATCTGTGCAAACAGCAGTCCCCCCCCATGTGAACCCCCCTGAGCCCCCTGGCCAGGGCACAGCGGGGTGACCTCTCCTGCTTCCGTCCGCATAGGAGAGGACCTGGAGACACCCAGGGAGGTCAGCTCAGGTGCTTCCCTCCATCCCACCAGCACCAGGAGGACAGAGGAGTGGGGATGCCCACGCACTGGCCACCTCCCCAATGCGAAGGAGTGGCTGAGTGGAGGGAGCAGAGCCCCAGGGCAGGCAGAGCAGCAAGGCCAGGCTTTGCTGCGCCGGCACAGCGCGGCCCGGGGAGCACAATCTGTGGCCTTAATCCCGCCGTGTCCTGCGCGCTCTCAAATCCCCTTCACTTCAATGAGCGCTTGTAGTGTCAGGCCTGCGCCGGGCGAGACGGCACGCGGGGACGGCGGGGAGGATTTGCTCAAGAGGCACTGTTTTTAAGGTGAGATTTGAAGGATGGAAGACAGATGGCAACTGGAGAGGACAAACGGATCAAGTGAAGGGTTTGTTTTCAGCGTGGAGGGGAAAACACAGGAGGGAATTACTGCTGGCTACAAAATGGGGGCTATTAATACCTGCAGCATCTCGAGCTCTGCACTTAGCCCGGCAAGTCGGGACCCTCACGGGCACCACGGCGGGGGCAGGAGTGTGTTTTTCTCTGCGGAGATGAATTGATCCCAGCGTCGCGCTGAGTGTACCCAGACAAAGCTGGGAGAAGGGTTATTAGCCAGCCGGCGGCCCTGCCATTGTCCCCACTATCTTTTCTTCCCTTTCAGCCTCCCTCGCCGTGGCCCAGGTCTCAAAGACCATGTGTCAAGAGATTAGTGACCTGCGTGAAGGGCAATTGCTTGCTTTGTGCCGGCAGCCCGGCGTCGGGGGCTGTTATTTACTTGTTATTTGGTGCTGCCTCCGTTGAGGTATCCATGGAAAAACACGCCTGGAGAGCAATCTGCCGCCACTGCAGAGCTCATGCAGGCGAGGAGCTGGGAGAAGAGAGGCTTGAGGGTGGCATGTCTCAGCGTGCTCACTGTGTGCCCATGCCAAGACCCCAAAACTCCCAGGACAATCGGCGCAAGAGCCCAGGACCTACAGAGGAGCGAGGAAAAAGCCGGGCAGTGAGAAAATGTAGTGCAATGCAGAGGTGCCCAGGAACGGTGATGGATCCTGGGCTGTGATGGGGCATTGCCCCACAGCAGTTTGTGTTTGCAGACTGGTTTCAGGAATTGAAAGATGGGAAGAGCCTGACCTGCCTTCAGATCCCTGCTCCACCTCTCCGTGCCTCTGGCAGAAAAGGGCTCAGAGGAGCACTGTGTTTTGGAGGAAAAGTGGATAAAGATGTCATATGAGGGTTGGCCCTTCCCTGCAGTGCTGGTACACGCAGATTTGTTCCTGGTGAAACACCCAGGAAAGGGACAGGTGCAATGAAAAGTGTTATTCCTGTCCAGGACCAGCTCCTGATCTATTCTGACTGTTTTTATTCTCTCGGCAGTGAAATGCTCTCCCCTACAAACACAAGATGGTGATTTTCTGCAATCCTAAAAGTCAAACCTAGACCAAAACCACAACTCACGTGACGTGGGAACAGCGGCGTCAGATCCTGCCTTAGATGTGATTCCAGACACGTTCCCCGATCCCGTCTGAAGAAGACAGGCCGAGATGTGAGACCCCATCAGTGCTGCCCACCCAGGGCCGGCTCACTGGCCCCTCCTTTGATCCTGTAACTTCTGCCAAACTCCTGGCCCCAAACAGGCAGAAAAGGGTTTCTGGGGATGCAGAGGGACTCGGGACCAGGAGGGCTGAGTGAACCTCATGAAGTTGGGGTCTGCCCTGCACCTCTCCCCCTTCCAGGGGCAACCAGTGGGGACTGCACCCACCAGGCACAGTCTATAAAATAAAACTAAGCCGTGGGTCAGGACCCAGCCCAGCACATCCCCTGCCCTCAGGGATTTTGTTGTCCCTGTACAGGTGGGGTCCCTGCCCAGAAGGAGCTTTTGGCTCGGGGGAGGTTGCACCGATGGCGGAGCTCTTCGTGATTTTTTCCCTTTCACTTCTGGCCCCTCCGCTCCGCTCTCAGAACTGCCGTTCCTGCCGCTTTTCCACAGTTTTTCCTGGGACATCACGGGCTGTGGGAGTCGGGTGGCCTCGTCCCAGCTGCTCCGGGCGCTGTGGAGCGGGACGACCCCAAATCCTCGCTGTTAATCTCGCAGAGGGAGCGGGCGAGGAGGCCCGACAGCATCATTTTATCAAATCACGCCGCTTGCCGAAGGCCTTTGGTTTCAGAGACGAACCGGCCACGGAGCGCGGAGAACCCGGGCGGACAACACGCCCCCGATCATGGATAGGCACCCGGTTATCGACACAGCCTCCGAGGGGCAACCGAGGGACTCGGGAGGGGGGCTCCGGCGCTCCGCTTCCCCGCGGAACCGAGCCGCGGTCAGGCGTGGCGGCGGGCGGGGTGTGCTCGGCCCCGGCCCCATCCCATGACGGCGATGATAATGCCATTAGCCCGGGGATTACGCGCCCGCGCCGGGATGTGACACACTTTCTCAAATGGAAGTTTTTTAAACAGAGGGATTTACGTGATCCCCCCCCCCCACCGTGCCCCTCCATCCCTGTACCCATTCCCATCCCCATCCTGGGTGCCAGAGGGGGTTTCAGGCGGGTCCCCCCGCTCTGGGACAGCCCGGACTGGGGCTCCCGTCTCCTTTTAAGGCAGCGGGCTCGGTGCGGGCTGGGCGCCGCGCCCCGACGTGGGGAGCCGGGCAGGCCCGGGGGTGCGGGGCTGGAGGGGCGGGGAGAGGGCTCCGTAATTTAAAAAAAGGAATGAAATAATTTAAAACTCAGTTAGGCAGAGGGTTGAGCGGGCTCCCGGCTCAAAGCAGCGCGGAGTAACGAGGGAGCGGAGGACGCGTGTGTCCCCCCCGGCCACGCCGGGGTCACTCGCCGCCCGCCCTGACAAACAGGCTGGGAAATGTGTTTATAAATTGTTCAAACTCTGGATAAACTTCAGCGGCGTTTGTGTCTGCGTCTCCCCGCCTGTTGTTATTTTCCAGAAATCTGGATTACTGGAAATATTTTCTTTAAAGCTGGAAAGAAATCTAAACAGTCTGAGGGCAGGGGGAGCTCGGAGCGGGGGGGGACAGCCCGGGGGCTGCCGCGCTGGCGGGGCTCCGCGGGGTTCCCTGCGCACGGAAGGGGCGCGGAGCTCCGCGGCCGCGCACCGGGAAGAAGAGGAGGGAGAAAGGAGGGCGGCGGAGCCGAGGCTGATGTCGGGCCGAGCATCTCTTTCGGTGGCTGTTGATAAAAGGGTGTCAGGCGGCCCCCGGTGCCCGGCGGCCCCTCCCCGTCCCCTCCAACGGGCACCGCAGCACCAGGGAGGGGGAGCAGAGTCATTTTCCCGGGATCTCCCGGGGGTAAAGGAATTCCCACCCCACCGAGGGGTGTGAGGGGAGATGCGGCGCCCCAGGGAAGAGAAGCAGAGGAGGGGTGGACGCGTGTGGGTGAGATCAAACGAGGACAGTTTCACCACACGTGGGGTTCTTTTCCTTTCCAGGTGGAGCGGAGAAGAGGGGCCGAGGGAGCTGCTGGGGCTGCGGGGACGCCCCTCGCTTTCTCCCCGCCTGCCCCACGGCCCAGCTCCGGCAGGAAGGCCAGGTCAGACTGGGGGGCACACCCCGGGACCGGAGGGGGCCACGGAGTCCCGCGGGGACCCGGTACCTTCGGGACAGAGGGAGTTCCCCACCCCACACCTGCGGCTTCGACTGGGCGACTCTGACATTCCCGGGTCTGTTCTCCTCCCGGGGAAGCACCGCGGAGCCCAGTCCTATAGCACCGTCCCCCTCCCTCCACGGCACGGCCCGTTTCCACCCCCACTCGGGTCCCCCCGGCTTGGGAAGGTGCGAGAAGCTGGGCCGCCCTCCCCAGAGGCCCCGGGGGTGTCCTCTTGCCGTGACATCAGTGCCGGGAATGGGGGGCCCGACGGAAAAACCCGTTCGCCTGGAGCCCCTTCCGCGGCCGCGGCTGGTGCGCCCCGTCGCGGGGGGAGAGCTCCCCGGAGCGCGGGGCCGCCGCAGCCCGGTGGAGCCGGGAGGAGGGGAAGGCGGAGGCCCGGCTGCTTGTGAGAATTGTTATTTTTCATCAATCACCCGCAATTTGTGTAAGTGCCCCGGACAGGACACCAGCCGTCCTGCTGGCTGGGGTCACGGAGACAACACAGCGATGGAGAAGAGCAAATTGCATTTGCTCACCAGCTCACAGATCCAAATTACGGCCCTCGCATGGCGCGGGGAAGGGAGCGAAAGGTCCATGTGACATGAGGGAAATATGAAGGACTTTGACAGGTCTTAAACGGCCTGGCGCCAAGGCCTAAGTCTACCGGCTAAAAATAGAAAAGGGATGATGAGTGGAGATGGGCAGAGATGAAAGGGGAAGAGCGAGCGGGGCCGCGCTGCGGGGCGGGTGGGGCGCGGAAGCGGCCCGATGGGACAGTTTCCCCGGGCTGGACCGGGACAGATCCCCAGGACGGATCTCCGGGACGAATTTTAGGAAGCGGCCCGGCCTCCATCCGCCCAGCCTGGGGACCGCTCTCCGGCGCAGTGCCGGGCCCGCAGGCGGCCGGGGCGGCTCCCGAGAGCCGGGCACGCTGGCCGAGAGCGCTCTAGGTTGGAAAACCCTTCGTGGAAGGGGGCTGCGCGGGGACAGCGCTCGTCCCCTGTCCCCGGGGCACAGCTGCCCTCGGGGCGTGAGCCGAGTCGGCTCCTCTCTCGGTGCCCGCTGCTCAGTCACGGGGCGATGCACGGCCTGTCCCGTCCACGGGTGCGGGCTCCCGAGTCGTGTCCGTGCCCGCAGTGGATACTGTGGTCCCCGTTATCCCTCCACCCCCGAATTCCCCTTGTGGGGCGTCCCTACGGAAGGTCGGGGAGACGAGGCTGCTCTCGATCGGCTTCATTCCTCAGACGAGGCCGGTTGTGGTGGTACAGCGGGACGGGGGGCCGGGCAGTGGCCCCGAGGGGAGGCGACCTTTCTTCGCGGGGACACGTCTGTGTCCAGGCCCAGGGGAACAGCAAGGGAGGTGTCTGTGGGAGAACCGCCCCGGTCTGAGGAGATTCGCCGCGGGGCAATGAAAGGCTCCGCTTTTGCTTTGTGAGGGGGGAATTTGGAAAAAAAAAAAAAATACAAGCAAGCCCCACTTTTGCCAAAGCTGCCGTCAGCAGTTTTCCGTGGCGGCAAGGAAGCAAAGTCCAAAGTGGGTCTAAATTTCAGTCGCCGCTGCCCGTTCAATGGTCAGCGGGACCCTCCCCGGCCCCGCCGCCTGGGGCAGTCCCGGGGGGGGGGGGCGCACGGTGCGGGGCCGGGCGCGGTGCGGGGCCGGGCGCGGTGCGGACAGAGGTGAACCTGCCGCGGGACGCGGGCAGGTGGTGATCGGGCCGGAGAACAGCCTGGGGCCGGGGCTCCGCGTGGCGCCGGGGGACAGCGGGCGGGGGTCGCTACCGGCAGAATGAACAGGGGCAGAGGGATAAAGAGGAGAAGTCGGGATGGGAAGGGGGCATCGGGAGGTCCCTGCGTCCCACCCCGGCGCGGGAAGCACCGACACGCGGCCACGAGGGCTCCGAGCTGCTGCGGCCGCTCCTCGCTGCGCATCCGCGGAGCGGGAGGGCCGGGGGCGGAGGGGGGGGCCAGGCCGGGGGGCAGAGGAGCTGGCCGACCGTCACCCCCCCCGTCCCGCCTGGCCGCAGCGCAGGCGGCGGGGGCAGGAGCCTTGGAAGGATGGCAGGGCGCTTTTTGAAGATTTGGGGGTAAATATGAAGTGACAAGAGACGGGTCTTTATTGTGAGGGCTCAGCCGCCTGGCGCCAGGGCCCTCTTCAGCCACCGCGGCCCTCAGTTAATCAGCGCAGATCTCCAAACCGGCCTCTCCGAGGGGACACCCACCGCGCCCGCCGCCCCCCCCCCCCCCCACCCGGGCCCCGGCGCGGCGGGACCGGCCCTAATCCCTCAGCAAACAGCCCCGGAGTGTCCCCCCTCCTCCTTATCTGCCTCCCCCCGCCCGGGTAAACAGCCCCTCCGGCCGGGCACAGCCGCGCCGGCCCCCGGTCGCGCAGCCGACGCGTCCCGACGGCGGGGTCCGCGCCTCCGCCGTGGGCGCGGAGCTGCGGGCGGGACCCCCCCACCACCACCACCACCGCGGTCCGGGCGGCTGCCGGCAGGGCGGAGGGGGGGGGGGGACGGCTGGGAGCGACTCACCCGCGCTGGAGGTCGCCGCTCGGGGCCTCGCCGCCGCCCGCAGCTCTCCGCAGGGCCGCGCTCCCGGCGGCCGCCCCGTCGGCGCTGCGCGGCCGTGCGCGGTTGTGCGCGGAGCGGCGGGCGGGCGGGGCGCGCCCCACCGCGATCCGCTCTCCAGGATCTGTCGTAAAGCGGCCGCTGCAGGGCTCGCCCGGCCGCTCCCCCCCCCACCCTTCCCCGGCCCCGCCGCCCCCGCGGAGACCGGCGGGGGCCTCTGCCGCCGCCCCCCGCCCCCGTGGCTCCGCTCCCCGCTCCGCCGAGGTGGCTCCGCGCTGGCCCCGCACCGGCGGCGCAGCCGGGGCTGACCCGGTATGCGGAAAGGAGCCGGGGGTGGGATTTCGAGCACTTTTCTCTGTCATTGGTTAATATTTTATTCTGTTGACATGTTTTCTTACTGCCGATGCTTCCGACACCTTCTTTTTTTTTTTCTCCCTTTTTTTTTTT